>GL876969.1:159485-180162 GCA_000193285.1 Magnaporthiopsis poae ATCC 64411 | reverse complement strand
CGACGTAGCGGACGGCGGGGTGGCGGATAGCGGCCGGCGGATGGCGGGCGTTGTCGGGTGAGAGATACCGATGTCAGCGTTCCGGGCACCCGAGCTGACGAGGCACATGCCACCTGCGAGCGAGGTCCGCCGTCCGGGCTCCTGGAACGTCTCTTCGTCCGAAGATGTCGAGTTCTGATGGCCGACGCGTCGGCTGGGGCGCGAATTCCGGAGGTTTGTCTGCTCGAGGATGTCCTGCGTGGCTGGAGACAGAAGGTTAGCAACAAGGCCTTCAAGTGCTGATGGAGCGATCTGGACGCTTCACCGCGGAGCAAGATGAAACTTCGGGGCCGGATGGTTAAGAAGTCGGCTGCCTGGCATGGGGCGCTGTCATTGTTAGAAATAGCAGGTCTAGGGTAGAGGTAGAGGAGACGTGCGTAGGGAGCCTACATACTCGCAGATGTGGCCGGGCGCCTGTTCTAGCGAGCCAGCTGGGCGGGCGTCAACGCTTGGGCCTCTCCGCGGTCGACTCCAATCCCAGTATCCGTTCCTCCCTGACCGGAGATGCTGTCCGCTTGACAGGTCATCAGAAACCGTGAGCCGCAAAGGGCACCCCTAGCGAGTTAGGGCAGTTGGGTTTTAGGCAGACCCTTGCCCGGACATCTCGCGCTATTCGTTGGGAGTGTCGATGGCTGCTGACGTCCAGCCAAGGCAGGCGCGGGTGCTCCGTCCTGGAAGCCAGGTCTCTAGCCGGCGAAACCACTTGACGCGCTCGGCTCGGTGGAAGTATGCGGCGGCCGGTGCTTCAAGCTGGGTCGTCAACCGGTGCTCTGTCAGATATTGACTTGACAGACACCTGGTTGAGTGGGCGCGTATTGGCGGCTGTGAGTGGGCGCGTAGGTGGAGCAGTGGGCAGCGCAGAGCCTCCGACTTGCCTGATGAGGAAATGGTGGATCCACAAAAGGGAGGCAAAATTAACGGCGGCATCGCTGCTGCGCGCCCATGCGCATGGCTTAGAGCAGTCTAACAGCCTGCCACCTTTCAGTCAACCAAGCACGAATGCTTTCCCCGCCGCCTTCTCATCAAGTCGCAAACTACGCCAACCGTCAACCAGTCCATTTCCGACAACAAGCTCCAGAGCCAGGACCGAGGCTGACGAACGAGCGGCCGCTGCCGTCAACACTCGTGCTCACGAGCGTGTTAGCCTCCTCTGGCTAGAGCTGCACGCCAAGAGAACCGTCATCGCGGCAAAGTTTTATATAAGCTTTAAGGGCCTGCGTGCTGGACTCTGCCCCGCCTACCGCAGCTCAGTAGCGCCCGAGGTAGACATTGACGCAGGACAGGCTTTGCAGCGGACGGGCTTCGCAACGAGACAGGTCCACGGCCAGACAACTCGACAGCTGGACAGCCCCTGCGGTTACGCGACATACAACCTTGGCGGCCAGACAGACCAACTGTGTTGCAAAGTAGAGGCGCCTGTAAAGCCGGGGTGGTTAAATGGCACACAGTCTGGCCAAAGTCCCTGCGCCAAGGGATTCACGGGTATACGGTGGCTGTTGCAAACACTAGAACATGGATCACTTCAATAGCAGAAAGATATCATGTGACGAGAGAGAATGTATTAAAGCTCTACATAGTATCTGGCCTCCGTTTGCCGACCATCCAATGTGGAACAATATTCACACGTCCCACATCGGTTTCTTGCCATCGGCTGGACTGTCGATGGGGTCCGGTTGGACCGTTGAAAAAGTCAGGATGCTCGGGCCTGTGGCAGTCCATATTCCATACATCCTCCTCTGCGACCCTTCCGTCAGGTCCGCCGACGGCCTCGTTTGCTGCCGTCTCCTCGCCAGCGGCTGCTTGGCCAGGGGCTGCTTGGACATCGGCTTCCTGGCCAGCGGCTGTTTGGCCAGTAGGCTCCTGGCTAGGGTCTGCTTGGCCAGTGGCTTCCTGGACATCGGCTTCCTGGCCAGCGGTTGATTGGCCAGCGGCTTCCTCCTCGACCTCATTCTCGGCTGCATGGTCGCTTGCAGGGGCGTCAATGTGACGGGGAGCCGGCGGCATCTCGTCCCCCATGCCATCCTCGAAGAAGGCCATCCCTTCGTCGGCCTCTTCGGTCTCGTCGACCACACCAGCCTCATCGGCTTCGCCAGCCTTGTCGCCCCCGCCAGTTTCATCGGCCTCGGCCTCTTCGGTCTCTTCGGTCTCTTCGTCCCCGTCGTCCTCGTCGTCCTCGTCGTCCTCGTCGTCCCCGCCATCCACGTGCACTACCGCTGTACGCTGAAGGCGGAGTGAACGCCGGGGGCGATCCTCGCCGGCCTCGGCATCGTCGTCGTCTTCCGCCTCCGTGCGTTGGCGCCGAACTGGACGCTCAGGAGAGCTATCCTCGGCCTCTGAGTCGTCCACCACCGAGCGTCGGCGGCGGCGTGCACGCTGAAGGGGCAGGGAGCGGCCGCCCGCGGGAGCAGAAGGACGGTGAGGAAGACCAGCCCTGCGTTTCGGGCGTACTTCATCGTCGCTCTCTTCTTGAGCAGCCTCGCCCCCTTGACTGGGCTCTCCGGCATCGACGTCCTGCATCCGCTCGTCGCCGCCACCACCGGCCTCTTCCTCATTGACCCAGACGTCAATGAGTAGCTGGCGAGTGCCTGCGAGCAGGTACTCCTGCAGCTGATGCTGCTTGGGAAGGCCGTAGCCAGCGGACTTTTTGATGTACCAGTAATTCAGGTGCCCCGTTGCAAAGCGGCCGCCAAAGCCAGTGTTGGCTGCTTCCTCCAGGATCTCAAGGTCCTTTTGTGTGACCCAGTAGAAGCTCGAGTTTCGGGGCCGCTGGATCTTGACACGGGCGGACAAGCGTTCGGTGCGTTTGAACAGCTTCGAAATGCTCGACCTTTCGAGCCGAGGTTCGTTCTGGAGGATACGACGATGCACCTCGGGTATGCTCTCGCCGTCGGCTTTTTCCTCTATAGCCCTCATAAGGGCCTTGACAAAGTCGGTGCCGGTCGGGTCTCCGTCGCCGTCCCCGATCACCCACTTCCGCTTGTCGCGCGTGTTGCAGATGATGACGTACTGCAACGCCATCACAAAGATGTCGGGCTCGTTTTCCCATGCGGGACAGCAAACGGCCGCCATCAGGGCCCTGCCAAAGGCAGGCTTCCAAACTGTTGTCGGCTGTGCCTGTGAGCCTCGGCCGACCGACTCTCCCTCGCCGAGTAGACCGTTTTTCGAGCCAACGCTCCCGGTCCCACCGTAAAGCAGTCGACGGCCGCGGCGGGGACTGAGGAGGTCTGTGGGCAGGCACCGGAACACCATGCACACGACCTTCCAGACCTCGGTCAACATCTGCGTACACTTTGGCGAGAGGTCGTCAACTTCCGCCTTGGAAGGACCATCCTTCCACTCCTCCTTGAAAGCATCCCTGGTCGCCTTGTTCCAGTGATCCGGGTATCTGATTTGCGGGAGAAAGGTCTCCAAGCGCTCCTTGTCCAGCCGCATTGAAGGATCCTTTTTCAAGTACTTGGCTTGCGCTTCGCGATCGCTTGCCAAGGCCTTGACGTGGGCCAGCAGGTGCGGCACCGACATCCAGTCCGCACGACCCTCGAGGGCATCATCCAACGTTTTGGGAAGATTTTCGGCCATTTTGGTATATGTGGTGTTGACGTTGTGATGTGTTTGGAAAAAAAATTGAATGCGGGTGGAAAGGTGGGAAGGTGACATACTGCAACTCAAACGCTTCCCGCGCGACGCGTTTGCCACGCGCCCCTGACACGCGCTTTAAAGACCCGCCCCTAGCATCGCGCTTACACAGCTGTGGCGATTATATTACACCAAAAACGGGATAAAAAATGGGTTACTTTCAAGTTCTGCATATAAAAAGACGGGTTGGAAAAAAATGGGTCCATGATTTTTTATACGCGTGCTGCCTAACAAGCTAGCGCTTGCAATATTGTTTGGTTACTATCCCTGTGCGTGGGACCTGTGGTTTCATATCCGCAGGTGCGCCGTGAGATTGAGCACTTGACAGACTCTGTCAGTGCGTCGACGGATCAGCCGAGGTTGAAGGTCTCTAACCCGCGCCGAGATTTCTATACCTTTCCTTGCGCGTTCCTTTGTGACAGAGGACAGTGGTTGGTTCGCAGTGACGCCGTCCCTCCCCTGGGTCATGCCCACGATCTCGCATGATCACTGGCTGGCAGTGCCTTTGTGTGGGTTGCTTCCTTTGGCCGCCGTGGCAGTGCCCCAAGCCGCCTGGGATGTGTGTCGCCGAGGGAACGAGAGCGGGGCCAAGGTCGGAAAGATTGCCACGAAGGCTCAAGTAACGGTTGAGAGCGGGCTTGCGAAAATAGGCAATGACAGAGGCGAGTCTTCTCGGGAGACTGTAGGCGGTTGCGAGCAGAAACGCAGACGAGGTTGTGGCTAGTGTCGTTCAGCTTGTGGAGTCTAGCAGGGGTGCTGCCCAGGTCTAGATTACGTGGCCACGGAGACCAGGACCGAGAGGAATGGGCTAGCAGCCTCGGGCAAAGTGCTTGGGCGTGTGGTTCCGGGGTGGACGTTTATAACCTGGAGGATAGCAGGAGTTTCCATTAGCGTCGAACTGAGCTTTGTCAAAGGGATTGCTTGGAAAATCAAACGAACACTTGGCGAAACCCGCCTACCTGGCTTGAGACATTTGCGTGTACTTGTTGATCGGGGTAGTGTGTCTGGGCGTCGGGAGGTAGGAGAGGGTTGATAATGTGATGTTGTTGGCGAGGCGAGGTGTTAGGTGAGATGCGCTCCTGCGCAGGCAAAACGAAAGTGGGTGGGCCTACGCGTTGTTGATTCGGACCCACCTGCCAAAATGGGAAACCTTTGGCCTTTGACACAACTATCACACCAACCTCACTATCAAAACAGCAAAACATTCAAACAGGTTACCACCGACACCAATCCACACCATAGGCACCAATTACTACAATCAATTGCAATGGCTTCGCATGGTCGTGGAAGTGGAAAGCGCGGTGGCAGGAAGCCCAACCGGGAAAACCGGCGCAGGCAGCCGAGCGCGGCTGCAGAGGGCTCGACCGAGCCTGCCAGTCAAGGCCAGAAGGTGGCCGCTCAAGGAAGAGCGGTCACGTATAAAATCAACGAAAAGGGTCCTGTTGAGGGCCGGGAGAAGACGGCCGAGCGCGCGCAGGGGCCGGCCCACCAAGCCGACGAGGAGCCCGCCCAGCAGGAGGTTGTGGTGGAGCAGACTCCGGCAGCCCAGCACAAGGGCAAGGGGAAAGAGGAGCTCGCCCAGCAGGAGGCTGCGGCTGAGCCGGCCGAGACCGGCAAGAAGTGGAAGATGGGGTTCAGCTGGGCGGATGAGGAGGACGAGACTTTGCCCCTCTCCCAAAACCTGTCCAACTTGGACATCGGAGAAGGCGGCGAGGCAGCGGGCGGCGAGGCCCCCGTGCAACAGCCTCCGGCTGCTCGCGCCGCCAAGGCAGTCAAATTCCCTGTGGTGTCGGGCCCTGCTGTTCCCGTGGCAAAGCCCTTGGACGTCGAGGCTGTCAAGAGCTTGAAGCAGATGTATTGGGAGAAATTTGCCGCCCATACCAAGATGTTCCCAGGCTGCGGGCCTTTTGAAGTGCCTCTTCTGGCTCAAGAAGCAAAGAAATTCGCTTCGCCCATCCAAGTGGGTGCTGTGGCCAAATTCCTGCCAGTCGGCATCCAGATAACCCTGGACCGACACAATGGCGCCCACCCTTTGCCAGCCATCAAGGAGCCTTGCAGGCTCAAGCTTGGTGTATGGTTTGACGAGGTCGCAGACCCAGAGGAATGGGTTAACGTCCATACATTTGTGAATGTTTGGAAGGTACTGCTGCAGTTCCGCGAGCAGATTACCGGCCCCAACCCCCGCGCGCTTTGCACCTTTTTCGAAATCGTGTGGTACAACGGCGCGCAGGCAGCGCGGGTGAGCCTAGCGCCAACTGCAGAGGCTCTCGGTATCCCAGTTAGGGATGCCGTTTACAAAAAGTCAGAGTCCGACGAGCTGGAGAATGCCGTCTACGAGCTGGTGGCAACCACCCCCGAGACCAAGCGCCAGATGGCCATTTACGACATGGTCCGCCAGAATCCGGCCAACATGCAGATGCCGCACAGGACGCGCCTGCTGCTGGCTCTGCAGTTCTGGAAAAACAAGGCTCAGGGAATGGAGCTGGAAAAGATTGACGCCTGCATCGCCACAATCAAGGAGTTGTAAGCTCTGGGTAACCAGACGTTGCCAGAAGGGTATGGTAGCTGCTGTTTATATCAATACATTGATGTGCTCGTACCAGTGCCTGTGACAGTATCGCTGTTGGTGTCAATGTCAATGTTCAGACGCCCAATGTTCAGTGCCCATGCAACATCCAATGCCAGACTTTCAGTATTATTAGCCTAGTGTCAGTATCCAATGCGTAGCCAGTACCCGCCCTGATACCTGCGCCCATTCCAGTATCCAAGGCGTCCCCGGTGCCGCGTCCCAGCGCCACAGCCCCAGTGTATCTGTAGTCCCTCCAAGTGTCCACATCGTCACGTCGGTGCTTTCATCACGTGATCCAGCTCTGCACGTCCCCACATTTTATTCAGGCGCATCGGAGAGCGTCGAGAGTTTCAACCTCGACATCGACACGCGACTTTGAGCAACCAAACCAAAGATGGATACAAACGCTCACAACATTCGCGTCTTGTACGGCAATGGCCGTATCAGTGAGGATGAGGCAGCATCCGAGCTTCAAGGCGACTGGCCGCTCCTCCGCCATGCCGGGCCTGGCTTCAACGCGGCGCTGGTGGTGGTGCGGGCGCTTTTAAGCGGGCTCCCGTCCCAGGACTACGGCCTGACCGCAGAGGCAGAAACGCAAGTGCCACTGCTCGAAATGGCCTGGCTGCGATACAAACACATGGATATGGCGGCAAAAGTACAAATCATGAACAGGGCTTCCGCCTTGCCAGATTCGTTCTTCGACCTGATCGAGTCCGAAAAAATGCGGGCTTCGTTCTGGTCTAACCAAGGGCTAGGCTCTCTGTTCTTGCCCGAGTGGTGGCGGATAGATGCCGCAGGCACACGGCGCATTGGCGTCATGCAACCCAGCCTGGGCGACCTGGGTTCAGCCGGCTTAATACATATGGACGGCATCCAGGCCGTGGACGTCGGCCGATGTGTGCGAAATCACATGGCCATTTTACAACACGGCCCTGACGAGAGGCTACTTAGACCTGGCAACGAGCCCAGGTTCATACGTGTGCAGTACAGCCCAGGCAGTACGGACGGACCGGGCCATGGCCAGCTGAACAAATTCAGCGTTCAATTTGTTGGCCACGACGAGGCTGAGAAAAGGAGCTACCTCAAAGCTGCTACCCACTACAGCCTGGTAGCATCGGTCAGGCTCCAAAAGCGCCAGAACGGCAGCAGCCGCGACGCCGTCCGTCTTTACAAACCCGACGGCTCCCCAGTCCGGCCTCCTTTCCCGACCGAGACCGTCGACGCGGATATGGTCGACGTCGTCCGAAAAGATTGGAAAGTCGGAGGTGCACACAGCGACTACATGCTGTTTTACACCCAGGCGGAGAAGGAGATTAACGAGGAGCACCCAGAGGCCTATGAGGTGGACAAGGAGGTGTCCGACTGGGGTATGTCGCAGTCTGGCTTTTACAGGTCGCTGCGGCCTGGTAGCAAGCCGGCAGTTGTGGAGGCTCCGAGGCAGCCTGCAAAACGCCCTGCCGGCTCGCCCAAGGAAAATGAGCCGAAGCGTGCGGCCGTGGGACCATCGGCGGGCAGTGTCCCCAGTTCCATTCCCTCCGACCGTGGTGCCTTCGGGCCGTCGCAACCCGGTCGACCTCAGAGAGCTGGCACAGGTCGGGGGAGAGCTCGGCCTCGTGACAACACCGGGGTCGACCCAGCCGGCAGCACAGCTGGCTCGAGTATGGGGCACGGCCGGTCATATTTCGACGTCGGGGCCAGCAAGCGCGACAACGCAAGCTCGAGAGGTACAAGCGCTCAGCCATATGGCGGCAGACGTTGGCAGGGTGGCCATAATCTCGCCAGTTCAAACACAGTCCCCCGCAGTGGTGGCGGTGACCGGCAATTCGGCAACACGGCCGACAACTCAGCCGGCTCGAGCGGTGGTAGACCTTGGCCTCGTGGCCATATAGCGGCCAGCGCATACGACACAGCCGCTTTTAGTGGTGGCAGTGATCGGGGACTTGCCAGCGCTGACGTCAACGCCGCTGACAACACAGCCGGCTCGAGGGGTGGCAGATCTTGGCCGCGTGATCACATTCCGCCGAGCGCGGAAAACACAGCTAGCTCGAGTGGTCGGAGTGCTCAGCCACGCGGAAACGTTGGCGCCAGCGCGACCGAAAACACTCTCCCACCAAATCTGGTTCAGGGCAGAGAACGGCGGCCCAATGACAACCGTCGGAAGGGTTTCAGCTACGGTGGCGACTCCACGGGCACAGCAAGGCGTAGACCCAACGATAAGCCCTGGAACAAAGGCCGGGAATGAGCCGTGAAAACCATGGGGTGTCAAGGAGGAACGGCTTCAAAGGTTTCCGTGGGCGGATTTTCTGGCTAGGCGCCACTAGTGAGGGATGCCGTGGCATGGTCGAGCTCGTGCCAACAGTTACTGCCGCAGCGAGCGGCACATCCTGGCGCAGATGAGCGGAAGCCACCGCCGACGCAGACCATGGCCGGCCATTGTAACCCGCGTGGGCATCCTAAATGCTCGCTGACGGCTGATCGGCTACCCGGGGCGTTTCTCATCCATGTATGTAGAGCCGAGGACTTCCTATTCTCGGCAGCAGTTCACGAGGAACATTCTTTTTTGGGCGGCATGGCTATGCTACCGGGAAGGGGTTAAACGAGGAGTCTAGATACTATATGCAATACCACATACTGCGGAGACATCACAGCATCACAGCACACAGGCATAGCAGCGTCACGCATCACGCAGAAACAACAGCATCACATGCACCAACACACGGATAGGGAAACAGCCGTTTAATTAACATCTTCCTCGACCGCGCCCGTCGTCTGCCAGAACAGCGAGGCTGTCCCACCTGGCCCTCTTGTTATCCCCATACAGAGATTTTGGCCTTCGAGTTTGTGGCAGTAGCAGATCTTTTCCTGCAGTTGTTCCCAGCGCAGGAAGCAAAGCCCGGTTACGCAAAAGCGCTTCTTTTCAAGCCCTTCTGCCTGCAGGAAGCCAGTCAGCTGCTGTGCGCATGTTGGCCATTCTGAGAACAGGCTCAGCAACCTCTGGCACAGGTCATCCGGCTTTGCGTCGGAATTCCCGTCGTACGCAGCCGCCACCCTATGCAGACAGCACGCAACGCTGACGAGGATATTTTGAAAGTCCTCGCGCTTTTGCAAGGACTGCTCGTCGCCGACGCGGCCGCGTTTGCTGCCGGGCGTATGTCTCTCTGGCGAGGAGAGCGTGCGTTTGGCAGTGTCGCGCTCTCCGGGCACCACCGTCGGTGACGGCGGCGTCAGGGCCGCCAGCCGGCTCTCTGCCGCGACAACAACCTTGTCCAGCGCACCGCCCACGCCTCTTTCCATCGCGGCACTGGCGGCTTGCGCGGCGCCCGTGAGCTGTCCTTCAAAGCCAGCGACGAAGCGCGTGACTTTGGCCACCAACGCGTTCACCTCGTCAAGCACCACGGTTGCCTCACGAGCGCTTCCTGCCAGCTGCTGCATCTCTACTTCTGTCGAGGTCACAGCATTGTTGACTATGTCTTCCAAATAATCAAACTTGTCGTCCAGGCCGCGCGATAGCCTGGCGAGCTTGGCCTCCATCGACCCTTCCAGTCGGTGGAATCCTCCGTTCAGGAGGTTGTTGGTCTGGCGCTGCTGGCCTATGGACCCCCATGCTTCCTCCATGGCCTGGCATTCTGCCTCTCTGGCCACGCATTCGGTTTCTCTGGCCGCACAGTCGCTTTCTCTGGCCAAGTACTTTTCTTGCGCTGCGGCGGCCTCCTGGTCAAGCTCGGCCTCACGAAGCCTGACCTGTTCCTGCTCCTCGCGGAGATCGGCCTCCTTCTGGTGGAGCCTGAACTCCCTCTCCTCGAGCTCGGTGTCCCAACGGTCGAGGTTGGCCTGCCTCTGGTCGAGCCAAGCGGCCGTTTGGCGGCAGTCCTCCCTGTCGCTCTCCAGTTGGGCCTGCTCCTTTTTAATCTGATCCCAGCGCGTCTCCGCCCACGCCTCTCTGCCCATTACCTGGGTCTCCCTTCGAGTTACCTTGGCCTCCCTTTCGACGACCTCGGCCTCCTTCGTCTCCAGCCCAACTCGGCAGGATTCCAGAAAGTTATCTTTCTCGCCCAGTGCGCCGCTTTTGGTCGCGACAGCATCCCGCTCCTTTTTGAGGGCCTCCTGGTCAGCCTTGTGGACAGCATCCCGATTTTGCATGTCCACTTCGGCCTGCTTGCGGACATCTTCCCATTGCTTTTTGGCCGTGCCCAGGGTCTTCTGCCTATCTTTGGCAGCGGCAGTCCTCTCTGCCTCCATCCCCTGGTTCAAGCTCTGCAGTTGCCCAACCAGCTGGGACAGTTGACGCTGGCATTCGTCCCACCTGTCTTTTTCTGCGGCCAGAGCCTCCCGCTGAGCCTGCAGCGCCGCCTTTTCGGCGTTTGCAGCCGCCCTTGCATCGCGGACTTGGTCCTTCTGCTCTGCCATGTCTGACTGCACGTCCACACGCAACTGCCGCATTTGCACGACCAGGTCGGACAGCCTGACCCTCTCTTCTTCTAGGACTTTTGTCCTCTCATCTGCAGCCGCCCTGGCCTCGATGGCGCGCTTCTGCTCCTCTCTGGCCTTTGTTTCGGCCTCAGTTGCCCTTTCGTTGGACCTGACATGGTCCAGCGAGGCACTCTCCCATTGTTGGGCGTCTGTCGCCAACCCCTGGAGCAGGCCCTCCACAGCGACTGCCCCTGAGCCACCCCTCACCGCCTCCAGCACGGCAACAACCTTCTGGTGGATGCTCATCTTTGGATTTTCGGATCGCGATGGCTTGGTGGTGTTTTTTACTGTGCCGAAATTTTGCAAACTTGTGCGTTGGAAAAAGTTCCCAAAGCTGGCGATGCTCTACGATGCGAAGGAACATCGTGACAAATGCGGGATAGCTCCAAAATCAACCCACCTGCCCAGTTCGTCGAGTTTGCGCCACAGCCGTGATTGGAAGGAGCATCCCCTTGGATCCCAAACTGGCGCGAGGTGGCTGACTCTGAGAATTTCCAAACTCTCAATCGCCTCAACGACAGCTCTCGGCATCGCGAACAAACGATTCCAGAGGCAAAACAAGCACGAAAAAGCAATGACACAAGCACAAGCGCAGGCGGTGCAAGCACAAGCGCGGGCAATGGCGCCAGGTCAGGGGCAGGCTCAAGGGCGGCCGCAAGCCCAAGCGCTGCAGGCGACGGCGGCAGTCCCGCTGATTGACGGGCTGCGACTCGAAATGCTCGAGGCGCTGCAAGGGTGCGACACTCCAGCTTACCTGTCGTGCATCCTTCCAAGGCTGGCAGAGGAGGCTGCCCAGCACGGAAACTCTCTCAAGGGTATGGATGAGCTGGACAGCAAGGACGGCCGCATAGGCATGCTGCTCAATCACGCCCAGCCAGAGGTGTTGACGTCCGTCATTCGTGGCACTCTAGCGGCAGATAGCAAAGACGGATTGTTTGACCTTGCAACTATGCACAGAGATGCTGGCATGCCGGGAACGTACGCGCACTCGCTCCGCATCGCCGGGCGTGCTGGCCGCTGGCTGACGGCATTGGAGCTGAAAAGAGTGTGTGCGCGGATGGAAAGATATATCCAAGCATCAAAGCAATACTACCTCGCAAGGCAAAGGTGGACCAGCCCGGCATTGCATGCACAGGACGTCAAGGGCATTGACAATGCGATCACGCTCACCAGTGACACAAGGCCGAGGTGGGCGCAGGAAGAGGCGGGTGTCAAACGGCTCGAGGCCTTGAAAGATGCCCTGACCCGGCTGGCGGATGCATCGCTGGTCTTTGACCCGACAGGCATGACCGAACTGCGGCAGGGCCCGCTCTACGTCGGCTGCTCCAGCTTGACCATCAAAGAGCGAGTGATGCAGCATGTCGACTGGAGGAAAGCACCGCCCGGGCTGAACAAGCTGCTCGGGATGCTCATCAGTTGCATTTTGGAAGAAAAACTGGACCCGAGAGTAGAGCCCGTGGCGGTGCTGCCAGTCTACTGTACAAAAGACCTCCGCTTGTCGGAGATTCTTGTCTGTGGCCTGGCACAGTCAATGTACGTCATGGGCGGGCTCAACGTGCAATGCCCAGGAGGGAACACGAAGCCCGTTCCGGATCAATACGCAAAAGATGCCTTGAAGCTGCTGGCCAATTGCGGAGAGGTGAGGGAAAGGCTGAAGCGGACGATTACGCAATGTGACGCCCACATTCAAGATGGCCACAACCGTCAGCAGCTGGCAAAAACCCAGGCAGACATGGACGCGGTGAAGGAAGGTTACCAAGCCTTGGTCGATGCAAATGAAAAATGCAAGGACAGGCGAAAGAGGGTGGACGCAGCGGTCGAAACGGCTCGCGAGAAGGAGCGACAGCTCCAAACTAGCATCGAGGAATGGCATCAGGCAACGGCCAACGTGCGTAAGGTGGAGGGATTATTAAAGAGCAAAAGAGTGGTGGATATGTTAAAGGCGGCGGCGGAAAAGAGAGGTTGAGTGCTGGATTTTGAACCTGGTTGTTAATATGGTGGAAAAAGGAAGTAACCAGGTTTTATGCGACCTATTTTTAACAGAGTTGAAGCTGAATGTAACCCAGTTTTAGGTTCCATTTTTTGACATCTTTTATTAGGGCATTTTAACGGGGGTTTTTAATTTAAATTAATTTCGGCCGTTATTTTCGGCGTTATATAAGCCGGGATATATAAATAAACCCTTCATATTACTGGTAATGCACTATAAATTTCGAGTCGTTGCTTTTTAACTCTTACCTTTTCTTCCCATGCAAAATAAACCTCTTCTTTGTCCCGAAAACCACGCCGGGGGTAGCTCTCTGCCAATTTATATATTCATATAGGCTTGGTTTCACATCCAGGGGCACGAAACAGCGTTAGTTTATAGCTTTGAAGGGCTTTATCCAAATGACAGGTTAACTTATTCAAAGTAGTACTTTTACCGGGTAGGCTTTTTACAAGGGCCAGGGCCTTTTGCCCCTATCCGCAAACCAAACAAGCAATTGTTAAAATTACTATGCGAAAAAACAAAAACAGGTCGTAATTTACGCATGCCTTTATTAATACAAATTTTAATCCTTTCACACTCCTTCTATGCCCCGCATCACACATTTTATTCATGTTCACATCACATAAATCAATATTAATGTCAGCGCCCCAGGTTACTTTATTACATCTGCTATCTCCTTACTCTACTCTCGTACCATCCAACTCCAAGCGACAACGACTCGTTCATTTATGCACCTTTTAATGGCGCCATCCATGGTTGTTTCAACCACTCTTGCGAACGCCGGGGACACCGCGCTCAACGTCTTCGTTGAAATCAAAATCGAAGTCGTCGTCGTCCTCCTCGTCGTTCTCCTCCTCGTCAACGTCCATTGAGGACTTGTCCGCCGCTCCGCCCTTGCTGGGCTCGGCCGCCTTGCTCGACTCGGCCGCCTTGCTTAAACCCCTGGCCTCGTCGCTCAGCGGCGGAGCATCGGCCAGTCGCCGAGTGGCGATGGCAGGGGCCGCCGCCTCCTTGGGAGCCGCAGCCACGTTGCCCTTGGAGGCAGCCGTGGCCATAGTCTCCTTTGTGTGGGAGGTTCCCAGAGCCGCAATGAGGCCTTGTCCGATGACCTCCCTCCCCTGCTCGTAGCGGTCGGCGTCCGCTTTGGCCAACGCCACCTGCTTCTCCATCTTCTCCAACTTCTCGCGCAGCCACCTCGCTTGGTCCGTTTCGTACTGGGAGATGAAGCCAGTATCCGCCGCAACCCGCACGTTTTGAACTGTACGTGTTCTGGGATCTACGGCAATGCCACGCCCATCCGTCGAGCCGTAATTCCAGGTCTGGAACAGCCCGGGATTCCGTCTCCGGAGCTTGCTGACGAACGGACGAGAGAGTGGCAGCCAGGCCTCTTCCTCGTCCTCGCCGTGGATCTCAACATACTCGGGCAGCCACTCAGTCCACGGCTTGGTGGACCGGATGCATGGCTTGCGCGCCCGCTTCAAGATGATCAGCTCCATCTGATCCATCCGAGAGAGGGCGCGGAACTCCTTGCACCCGTCGACATCGTGTTCCAGCGTGTTGCAAACCGGACATCCCACGATGTCACCGGCAATGGAAACCTTGACGCAGTCTGCGAGAACATGGTCCTTGAGACCACAGCCCGCGCAGGCTCCCTCTGGCGCTGGAAGCGCCTTTGCTTTGCCGCCGGCAGGGAGCACACTGCCAAACACTCCCTGCGCTATGTCGGCGAGCAATGTCTGCTCGCCTGGCTTCCTGACCTTTGACATCACCCAATCATTGCGGGTGTGACTGGTGTTGGCCGTCAGTGCCATGAACTTGGAGCCCACCTGTTGGTCGGTCATGTTGCGGAAATGGAAATGGTCTCCGGTGGGATCCACTCCGATTGCCTGGCCCTTGCCGGGCACGTCGCCAATGCTGCTGCCTTCCTGCAAGCGATATATAGGCGTCGTACTGAGAATTGTGTGGGCATTCTCATACCCAAGGGGCTCTTGAACTCGCCCGACAGTGAGCCCGCCACCGGTTTCATATCTGGCACCGCGGCGGCTGGTGCCACCCCGGTTGCTGGTGCCACCATAGCTTTTGGTGACACCGCCGCGGTCGTGGCCACCATTGCCACCGCCGCGACCACTGCTGCCATTGCCGCGGCCGCTGTGACCGCCGCGGCCACTATTGGCGTGGCCGCCATGGCCGGCACGGCCGTGGCCCCTGCCACGGCCACCACCCCTGCCGCCGCTTGCCGCCGGGGCCTGGGTGCTGCCAGCCAACTGGTTGGCCGGATTGTGCTGCGATTCTTGCAGCTGGCACCCGCTCATCTCCGCATCGTCGCCCGTCTGATTCTCGTGGGAAGACATCTTCTTCTTCTCCTTCTTCTTCTTGCTGTTGCTGTTTCTGTTGCTGCTGCTGATGCTGCTGATGCTGCTGTCGCTTGAAGGATTGAAATTTTGCAAAAGTCGCCAAGTTGAGTGCGCGAGGCGCGAGGCGCGTAGGCTTAGTCCCTAGTTGCACCCCACAATGCGTCTCTCCCAATTGGTCAATCAGCAGCCCGGACCCGCTGTGCCTGTGACCCACCCTGCCTTGTTCCCAGGAAATTACGGTCTTCAGTTGAGAACTGCAAAGAACCAAAGTCAACCAGCACGAAAACTACGGTCTGCCACCCGTATGAAACCGCAACTATGGCAGAAGAGTTTACGCCGGGCTGGCTGGATGTTTGTTCATCGACAACTCTTGATTCTCGCCTCCGTTCATTTTTGGCGTCGGCACCAACGCGGGCGGCATCTACCGACAGCCGATTGGTCGTTGCCTACGTCAACACCACGGCACTCGAGGCGGGATTGGCCCGGGTGCTAATGGAGGAGCACAAGGACGAGACGGACAAGATCGAAGGAGAGCTGGTGCAATGCAGCGTCACCGAGTTCCTGGTCAGGCTGGCGGGCTTTCTGGCCTCTGACGACAAAATCGACTTGTTCATCAATGTGGACAGCGAATGTGCGGCTACCAAGGATGGTCTCCGCCTATTGGTTGAGCTCGAGCGCTGTTTGGCTGCCATTTTGGATGGCGCAGCGCTGCCGATCACACAGCTATCAGTGACGACCATCGGCCGCTCACCCGTTGAGTTGTCGATTTGCAATGCGGATGAATACGTCGAATGTGTATCGATCGGCGAATCAAACGAGATTTTCCGAGCGGGATTACAAGAGTTGATCAAGTCAACCCCGATGTTGCCGCAGTGCGAGGATGTCACCGGGAGGATCCCAGAGCTAGCGACGATGATGATGAACGTGGCAATGAACAGGTTCTCTGGGTGCCATATCCTTTCTTTCTTGCCGCATCACGTCACCAAGGCTCTTCAAGAGCACGTTTCGGGGTTGGCACGGGAGCGCGGCAATGAGCGACTCGCATTCAAACACCTCGAACTGACGGGCAAGCCTTGGAACGCGGAGTCCGAGGTCGAGCACATCAACACCATTTGGGCAGGTCAGGGAGGCAACTGGATCGTTTCAATCAACCCAGAGGAGTTCCCCGTGTGTCTGCCAGTGTCGCCATCGCTCGATGGCATAATATTCTGGACGGGGAGCAGTAATCACCAGCAGCGGGTCCGTGTGCACCCCATGGACGGTAGACTGCAAGCTACTGCTTACGAAGCGTCGCCTTTTGCCCTGGCCTGGAAATACAAGCTGGGAGACCAACCAAACGCGGTGAACGACCACGCCTTCATGGCGTGTGTAGAGGTGAAAGGGCCCCCGTTCCTCTTCCATCAACACGACGCGGTCCCGTCGCTGCACAAACACATCCACTGGGCTGCCTACTTCATGAGTCTTCCTGGGCTCGCTGGCGGGGTGGGTTTATCCAAAACATGGAGGGTCCAAAACAATGCCACCCGCCGCAACCTGGCCACGGCTCTAGAGTGGGTTGCCAATATGGGGGCCATCTGCAGATCAGAGACCGGGGCCAGAGCTTCTTCCAAGGCCCTGTGGACCCTCGAAGAAGCTCTTCTCAAGGCCAACATCGATAGAGACTACCCACTCCAGGCCGCAGCCATGTGGGCAGCGTCTGGCCGCTTAAACGTGGTCCAGCGCCGCGTTCTCATTCGCATGGGCGCCATCCTGGCAGTGGGCTTCCCGAAGGGAGAGAGCACCCTGGAAGAGGGACTCCAGGCTGCCCAAGACGTGTCGGCGCTCAGAGCACTCTTCACCGGGTTCGCCAAGTCCGGAAGCAAGACCGGCTACCTGTGGGTGATGCTTGGTTTATGGGAGCACTTTAAGGACACTGGAGACTCCTTCAACAGCAATCTCCAAATCGAAATCAACGGCATGATGGTTGTCGTGGACAGGGCCTGGGGACAGGACGTTCAGAGATACGTGGTGGCTCTCGAGAGCCACTACAACATGGAGCCTGTCGGCCCCCGTTCTGGTTGGATGGACGGATCACTGCCAAAGGAGCTTCTATACACGGTTTACAGGGTCATTGTGCAGTGCCTGGCCCAAAACACCGTGGCTTACAGGGTGAGCAGAAAGCACCAGGCGATCATGCTTTTCAAAGAGCACCTGGTGTCTGAAGCCGAACCTTCCTTCATCGACCACAGGCGTGATCTGGCCGGTTTCTCAGTAGACGGGGACATGTTCGCCGCGGTGCCAGCGGAGCTCCTAATGGACGGGGAGTCCCGGCGCAGCAAGGCACGCTTCATGACACTGGTGCCTGTTAGGCTTGTCGGGGACTTGCGCTTATGAAGGAGTGTGCGCTGGGGCTCTCGCAAAAGGAGTGCGTCGGGGATGCTCCGGGAGCAACTGGAGCAGAGGGAAGGCTGGGGGATTCCGCACCGCCAAAGCAGATAGTAATCGACGCGTTTGTTCTACCGTGTGGGCCGGACATTCGAGTTAGAGACCCTTGGCTTTAGGTACATGCTTGGACGGGCTGGCTGACACTGCGTCTCGTCTTTGTCGCCTCCCTGCCCTTCCCCGGTCCCACATGTTGGTCCTCACCTGCCGTGGCAGCTCCTACTCCTATGTCGCGGCGAACAACCGGCGCAGCACGGCACGCTTCGTGACGCTGGTACCGGATAGGCTTGTCAGGGACTTGGATCTTTGGAGGAGCGCGCTGGGAGTTTCTGGCAAAAGACCAGGCAAAGGGAGGCTTGGGCATCCTTACACCAGGCAGATAGTAACCGACGCGTTCGCTTCTACCATATGCGGCAATGCAATTTTAATTCTATGCGTGACGTTGTGTCGGGAGACCTTTGGGCTTATGTACGTCTAGACAACTCGCTGACACTGCCTCTCGTCCTCGCCTACCGCAGCAGCTCTTGCTCCTGTGTCACCGCAAACAAGCTCGTATTCGGACACGGCACCAGCCTTGACAAGTGTAGCATCGGTCTGCGCTGGCGGCAATCGGAGGCTGGGAGATGTGGCCGACTCTTCCAGGGGTGCCACCTGGTGGACCGCTGCGACGGACGTGACAGGAGTGGACACTAGGGCCCGCACGTCTGGGGCGCACCGGCTGCGGTTGTGAGCAGAAGCGGTATGGTGACGACGCACGGCACGGTAGGTAGTGGCGTTTTCTTTGGCGGATCTGCGGACGGGAGACAACATTTTTAGCACGTGACCTTGACTAGATGCCAAAGCCAGCTCTGGCAGGTATAGGAAGCGGACGGGTTGCGCAACAAAGGCCTGCTGCTCACTGTCCATTATCTGGTGGGATTGTCCTAAACGCCGCGGGACGGCCGTGGTTGGCGGGACTCCGATGGAGCGGAGACGGAGAGCGGAAGTGGAGGATCTGGGCGGGCGTGGAGGGCGTGGGATACGGGCGATTGTAGATGTAGGCCGGGAGATGTCTTTGCTGGCACCAAAGGCGGGCTTAGAGACTGTGTATGTCTGCCGTGGAGTTGTCGCGCCGCGGAGTCTGTCTGGCGTTAAAGTTGGCTCTAGAATCTGTCCGGCCAACCAGTCTGTCTGTCAGTGGAATTGTCCGGTCGTGTGGCGCCCGCCATAAAGTCTGTTTAACCGTCAAGTTTCTCGCCATGGAGTCGGCTTACTGTAAATCCCGTCTGCCGTGTGGGCCGTTCCATGTCCACTATCTGGGCGTCTCGATGTTACTCGTTCGTCATCTGGGCCTGTGGCGGTCTCGCGGGCTAGAACCCTGGCAGGCTGGGCTCTAGCAGCGGCATCTTCGTGGGCTGGAGCCTGGCACGGCGATGTCTCGTATGTTGAAAGCTTGGAAGGCCGGCTTTCGTCGGTGGGAGGTGGCACGCCACGATGTTGTGTGCTGGGGCTTGGGGTTCTCCGTTTCCCTGAGCTGGAGCCTGGCATGGTAGTGGCTCGTATGTTGGGAGCCTTACAGGCCGGGCCCCCGTCGAATGGGAAGTGGTACGCGGCTTCGTCGGCTGGGAGGTGTCAAGCCCGCAAGACAACACCCTTCAAAAATCCAGTTCCTGTCAGTCCCGTTTGCGAGCCAGAGCTCCCCGACAGCCCGGTACTGCGCGGAGCCGGCCGCCGAAGCTAGCCACCGCCTCCCAGGGTGTCGGGCATAACCGCCTGGCGGCCTCGATGCCGGTCCTGTGACTTCCAGATTTTGCCATTCGAGCTGCCCCTACGCGGCGAGCTTGAAAGGCACTTGGTGGAATCCACGGCACTTTCCTAGGCCTTGTTATGCAGTTGTCGCTGGGCTCGATGCAAATCTCTGATGGGAATCGTGTGGTCGGGCGGGGTGACCGTTCGACAGGGACGGAGGGTTATGGCGGCGGTAACCGAGACAGACTACCAAGAGCAAAACTGTTAGCGAGATAGCAAACCACGAGATCGGGGCATGGAGAGAGCGAAACATGGGAGTGGGACAGTGCAGTGCCATGAGCGGACTCTCAGGCTCGAGCAACCGTCAGCGTCGGCCAAGTGGGGTTTCTAACGCGCATTGGGGTCGTAACACTCTGCCCTGCACGTAGACCACACGCGGTGACCTGCTCCTTTGCCCCACATAATCCATGCAGCCAACATGGCGATGGCCGCGGAATCGTTTTGCCAGAGGCAGCTTGCAAAGCCAGCAGTGCACGGGCAGCGCAAGAACCAGTACACGCCTCTAACGAGCACACGCTCTTTCGGTCTCTCTGCGGCGACTCTTGCTGGCCAGTGTCTGTATCACCGTGGGGAGTCCTGAGCACGCACATGGGCAGCTTCGACGTGGGCAGGTGTTCGGGCTCGAGGAACTGCTGGATGACGGAGAGGTGCTTGAGGCCCTGCGGGAGGCGTCGGTGGGAATGACGTGGAAGGGCGTAGCCTCGTAGCGCGGCTCTCGGGGCGTGGCGGAAAGCAGCTCCTGGACGACGGCAAACCGCTTGGCGCAGGTGTTTAGGCACTCGGCGGGAGATGGCAATTGGGCGATGGCTAGCTGCTTGACTCTGTTGCCTGGGAAATGGGCGTCTGTTCGCGACCTGGGAGTTGCATGGGTTAGCACTTGCTCGGTGAAACTTTCGCTGGTGAAAGTCGAAGCCGGGTGGTGGGTCAGCCCGAGCAGAGCCGCCGACTTGCCTGGTTTGGCGAATTGGACCCACACTCGCAAGCTCAGAATCGACGACACGGCACGTGTCACAGCGGCAGAAGTCACGGCAGGAGAAGTCACAGCGGCAAAGGCGACCATCTGTATCCTTTCTGAAACCTGAGTGTTCAAAGCCCTGAGACTGAGCAGGAGCCTGGGGGAAGCGTATTGTGTGATTTTTGTTCTTCATCTGGGTGCGGTCGTCGTTGGCGCTGTCGGAACTGGAGATTGGGTGAGGGCGGCAGAACAAGGTATCGAGACCCACTCGATTGCCCACTTCTCAGAGCCTCCACATCTACAAGGCGCTCTCTCCGCGCGCCTTCGCGTTACCTCTTCTCTGTCTGCGACACGCTTTTAACTTTGCAAATTTTCGGTTGTAACAGCAGCAGCAACTTCAGCAACAACAGCAACAACAGCAACGACCGCACCAGCAACAAGAAGAAGAAGAAGAAGAA
>GL876969.1:118376-158752 GCA_000193285.1 Magnaporthiopsis poae ATCC 64411 | reverse complement strand
GTCATCAAGCCGCCCCCCTCCAGACCGCTCACGATCTGACACTCGCTATGGAAAAGGTGCTCGCCGAGGCAAAGACGACGAACACAGCGGCTCTTTCTCCTCCCAGGGACGATGGCTTCGCCAGCCAGAAGACCGCCGCCGCTCCGCCTCACCGCAGTCATGTCCCAACAATGGGCGAACTGCTTGCCGAGGGCGTAGTAAAGAAGACGCTGGCGCAAGCGCCTTTCTATCCTCTCGTCCCTGCCGGCCACAAAGGGGTCGTCAGTAATGCGACAGGAAGCGAGGTTCACGCATCTGGCTACGGCACTCCCCAGGCGGCTTTCGAAGCCACGGCTCCTTCACTTGACGACAGGGCTGATGAGGACACACTCGTCTGGAGCACGAACGGCACCCTAGAGGAGTTATTCGACGATGTCGTCGGGAACGCGAACGAGTATTTTGGGCTCGACGCCAAAGGCTCGGCGCTGGCCGCGATGCCCGGTTGCTGCGGCGGGTGTGGTCGGCAAGGCCACACTCCCGCCGAGTGCGTCAAAGGCACCGAGATAGGAGACATCATGGGCTGCCCGCTGTGCAACACCGTGGCACATGGTGTGGATTCGTGTCGCCGATTTCGCGAGCTCGACAACACAAGCAAAATGGAGCTCCTCATACGGAGACGTGGCCACAAGCAGTGTATTCGGTCTCTCACTCCCTGGACCGACTTACTCAGCGTGTACGAGGCTCGGTACGGCAAAGAGCAGGCTGCCTGGCTACCACTGACGCGCCCTCTTGCTGTGAAATTTCAAAACATGCGACAGCATCTGCACGAGGCATACCAGTACGGGGAGGGCGATGCCGGCCTAATGGAGGATCCCATAACCAAAAACCTCGATGCCGTTCGGGCCGCGATAGCCACCGGCTGGAGGTTTGAGTTCGAGCCAGCTGGTATGAAGAGACTCCGCATCTACATTCAGCACCATAAGCATCAAGTGGCGCATGCGGAGAGTGTGAAGGAGGCCCGCGCTCAGAGGCAGAGACGAATGGCAAATATCGAGGCCATTTTCGACAGGGCGCAACCATACGTCAAACTTCAGTTGCGCTGAGTAGCTGGAGGACGCGCCGGCGAGCGAGCCTCCAGCTAGTCAAAGGCCTCTGACAACTGTGTGTGAATAGGATATGTGCTGTGGCAGACGTAATAATACAGTCTCGTTTGCGCCCCATGATTTCTCCCGTGACTGCTATGCCTGATGCTCAAAAAGGCGTCTGAACTGGCTGCCCGTGTCGAGGAATGGGTTCCTCGGTTGAAAAAGGACGCTATTGCAAAGTAAAGGCGCATGCGGTACACGTAGTAACTGATCTATCTAGGAGACTCTCTGGCTCTATATATACAGGTGCGCTGCAGGGGTAGTGAGCACTCGCCGTCCTCGGCCGGGGCTGGACGAGGCTAAGTAACACGCACCGGGGTCCTGATACTGCAGATCCCCGCCATGGTTCCCGTTCTTTTGCGACAGCCGCTGCTACCTTGGGAGGAGCTAGTCTGTGGGACTGCGCCGCCAGTCTATCGATAATGGGAGGCAGCGAGCAAAGGGCGGGAGTGGCAGCGGCGCGGCAGTGTGTGAACATTTTGAACAAGCGACGAAAACGGCGAGCCGGCCGTAGTCGGCGGAACGAGGATTGGTTTTGGATCGGTGTGGCGGCGATGACGGCAGGGAGCTATCACCGAAGCGGAAAGGCAATGTGATGGCGGCAGGAGACGTAACTGCGGACGAGAAGACAGCATTAGTACAAGGACTCTGCACGGACGTCATAGTGAGCAGCTGACCGCCTCATTCCCCAGCAGGTGGATGGCTCGCGGGACATTCGCAGTTTGGTGGCAGTGTCTCGGCTTTCCCCTTTAGGCGGCATCGTTATCCAGCCCGTGACTGAGCGTGGAGAAGGTGGGCATAGACTTTCCACCTTAGCAGAAACAATAAGGGGACGGTGGAGGAGAATGGCATCGGGACGCCGGAGCCGGCGCTCCTGTGCGCTGGAGGGAACGGGGTTCGCACAACCGCGCGTCGAGGCTGGGAGATGCAGGTCCCTGTTGCTGTGGAATCTGGTGTGCGGCACAAAGCCGTGGTAAGCTGTGACGTGGAATCCAAAGGCCATGACAGGGGTTTGTAACAATGGAGGCTCCCTTGGCCGCAAGGCTCATGCGGGGGTAACAGCCTAACCAGAAGCTTCTGCCGTCCCTTTGGCCGCCGTGGCAGTGTTGTCCAGACGCTGGGTGCCGTCGATGTTGCGGGACTCGGCTCAAAACACTGGAGCGGCTCCCGCCTCTCAACCGTCATGCGAGCCATAATAGACTTGCGCGTGCAGTCGAAGACAAAGGCGAGGTCCGGTTCTGGGGGGCGGTTCGGAACACGGCGGGGTGGGCGGATAGTCGGCTGTGGACGAGGGTTGCGGTCGGTGCCTTGCAGCTTGCAGAGGTCAACCGGAGACGTCCGCCCGGGATCCAGGCCAGGCACTCACGGGGCGCCACGGCCGAACGGAAGTGGAGGTGGCCTTTCCGGAAGCAAGCCTTGCGGTGAGCGCGGATGTGGCCTGGAAGACAGAGAAAGTATGTTAGCTTCGAACTGACGAACGTAACCGGGGTAGTGGGCTCGATGGAAAGCAGCGTGATGCAGTCCTGCCAAAACCTGTTTGCTTGGACCTTGAATGTCTCGAGCCCCTTACGTATTTCGACGAGACTGGGAACCTGGGAACAGATGGACAAGGAGTCGTGGTGTGATGTTTCTGCCCCGGCATCGAAAAGGAGTGGGCGGGGCGACCAAGGAGCATGAGTGGGTCTGAGGCCGATTCATCAAAGCTGGCGCCAGCAGCCGAGCGCGGTCACAGGCGGCTGTGTCGGTCAATATGTGGCGGCTCAGCGAGGAGCCGCCACCAAACACGACAAGGACAATGGTTTCCTGGATGCTAAAAGACGACAGCCGCCGACGCTCAGGCATCAGCCCATCATGAAAATCACAAGACGCAACTTGACATCTATTTCCTGCCAGTCATGGTGCGCCCAACCGAATCCTTTACGCTCCCACGTCGCCTTCCTTTCAGGACTCTACGCAAGCAAATGCTTCGCTGCGCCCACGGCCGATACAGATCTTCACCTGTCATGTGTTCCAGCTAGCCCGAGGGACAGAGACTATGTGAGTGACGACAGGATAAGAGGCGTGGGATACGACCAGTCCAGATGGCTGACGCTGTACTTTAGGAACGTGAATGCGAGCGAGGCTGTCTCGTCAGAGGCAGGCGAGATTGCGGCATGTTCGCCATCGTACCAGTACACAACCCGATGCACGCGCCAGCTCCCAGCATGGCGAGGTACGCCTAAAGGTAGAGCAAGAACAAGCTGGAGCAAGAACGAGACCGGAGCCTGGAGCAAGAACCCCGCGCCCAGCTCGCAGGCACATGCGGAACCCATGGACACGAGATGAACGTTGCGAACGAGAGCAACGTGACGCCCCGCGACAAAGCCAGCACGCGCAGATGCAGCTCGCATAAAAAATGGTCCAGGAGCCGAGGCCATCTTGACCTGGGCTCCCGTCATCGCTGAATTGTACGCAAGGGCGTTCCATATCCAAGCGTTCAATGCGCCGCTGTTTCTTTGATGTACGGGAGGGTCACGCAGAGGCGAAAATATGGTGGTAGCACGGAGACAGCTTGGATCGGTACTCCCAAGTCCCAAGTCCACCGCTTTTGAGAAGAGACCGGCGTCATCTTCCACATCGGCAGCAGCACATACCCGCCATCGGCGCCCTGGAACCCTGTCGATCCAGAGTATGTTGAACCGCGCCTTTGCCGACGGCGCCCTCGCCGCCCAGCGTGCGGTCCATCAACCTCCTTCGAGGACCGATCAGTATGGTGGGCGGGCATTCGAACACCTTCGGTACCAGCTTCCATACCTAGCCAGCTCCTGAAAACTTGTCTCCCTGCTGGCTGCTTCTTCAAAGGGCCCTAGTTCCACTATGTCGAATTCTTGTCGCATTGCGCCGTCCCAACTGCGACCCCTTCGCCTCAAAGCCACTCTCTTGGCCTGATCACGCCAGCCCTTTCCGCCGATGCAGAGCCAGGTGGTCTTGCTCTACCTCCATCTACAAGCAGGTCGACTCGCGTCTCAAGACCCGGACTCCCGTGCCGCGAGTTTGCCCAGCTCGGTCCGCTCGGGCGCCATTCGGCCGAGCTCAGCCTCCCCGGTCCGTAGGCGGGCCTAGTCCCAGAGCAGCCGGGCCCGACCCTCGGCATCGGCAACCTGGGACACCGCCAGATCGCCGCCCTCGTCAATTACATGCTGACGCTTTGCTTAAAGCCCTCTTGCTCTCTTGCAAGATCAGCCTCATTCAGAATATCTTGCCTTTAGCATTTTCGATCGCTTTGGCGTCGACCTTCTGTCGCACCCAGGAAAGCACCTCTTCACACTGCCGTCGCTCTTCCTCCCACGCCCGCTTGGATTCGGACGGCCCTCCGCGGCCACGCATCCGCCCTTGAGCATTTCCGCTACCACACCGGGTCGTTCCCGAGAGGCCTCTTGCCACTCACGGCCGGCTGCCCGTCTGTCTTCGACGGCGCCTTCTCTTTCCCTTGAAGCCTCCCGCCTGTCCCGGGCGGTCTTTCTATCCGCGGCCGCCTGCTGCCTGTCTCTGGCGGCCTGCACCCTCTCCTCGCCAACCTTGTCTCTCCACCGCTGCGTACGTAGACAATGCATCGCGCTGGCCCATCATCCGACCTGCGCGTCCTCCTGGTCCAGCCATTCCTAGAAATTGGCCACCGCAGTACCCATTCAAGGCAGTCGGACTCGAGAGCGAACAGACAGGACCATCCATCCCGCCCAGCTCGCCAACCTCCCAACGCGCCCCAGAGTCACGACTGCCCGAGGGAGAAATAGGAGGAGTGGAGGCAGACACGGGCTAAGGGTCAAGCCCAATATGCCCTCGCGCATCAGTCACACCACAGGAGTGATTCTACGCCAGGGTTGGGCTCGATACGGGCGGGACCTAGTGTGTCGTCCCACGGTGGCCCTGGCCAGGACTTTCGAGTAGATCGGGGTGGTCCGAGCTAGGAAGCCCCAAGACTCAGATTCCTATAGGACAAACGCCACAGCGAGGGGCTCTTAGGCGGGCGCGCCTGCTGACTCCTTTAGGTTCTCCAGATGTGATATCCGGCATAGGCAGCCGCCCGTTAGGGTAATGGCCGGCGCGATGACGGGGAGCCAGGCATGCTAGGGTTGGTCCAAGTTTCGAGATAGCAGATGATGTACAGGCACGCTAGTATGGGATAGGAAATTCGCTTTTTGGACTTGAACCACTTGCTCATAAGAGCTAGCAATAATGGACTGTCGCGGGCACTCACCGCATCCCGCCGGCGCCCTGATCCTACACGCACCACACCGGGACCCCGACTGCGACGTGCAGCATGAGTAATCCCCGGCGCCGGCCCGAGACTGCGCTGTGCTGACAACCAGAGCATTGCACCTGGCGACCTCGGCCCTCCATTTTCCGATATACCTTCCGGATTCACCCCAGTCCAGCTCTTTCAAACGTGCGTCCATCCCGGAACAGGTCGATATGTGAACCTTGGCGGACGCGAGGTGGGTTGCGTGCGTGCTTAGAGGGAGATGGACCGAGGTGAGATAGCCTGTGACCGTGTCGGCGATGCGCCTCTCCAAGTGTCCGGCCAAGAATCCCGTAGCCGCCACAGGCTAAAAGTCGCCCAGGTAAGCTCGGACCCCGGGTAAAGTGAACGTTCGCGAAGGATTGCGGGGCACGCCAGCGCAAGCGCACAGGCTGACAAAGGCGGGGTGAGGCAGACTGGTGATGGCGTCAAGTGTCAAGCGAAAAGACGCGCCATGGAGTCTCCGACTTGTAACCAAAATCGTGTATATATTCGGCCTTCCCTCGTCGTGCAAACAGCGGCGCCGAAGCAGACGACAAGCCGCACCAACGCAACATGACGCTCCTGGGCGCCAGCCGGTTCGCTTTCGCCCTCGCCTCGGTGCACGCCCAAGATGGCTTCGACTGGACCGCCCTCGAGCCCTCCACCGCTCTCAACTTCACCTCGTGCTACGGCCGGCATAGATGCGCCAGGCTCTCGGCGCCCCTGGACTGGACCAATCCCGCGGAACCCGCCCGCGTAAGCATCGCCATCGTCGCCCTCCCTGCCACCGTCCCCCAGGATGACCCGAGCTTTGGCGGCACCATCATTGTAAACCCCGGTGGCCCGTCCGTCTCGGGCGTTGGCTATGTACTCGGCTACGGCCAGTGGCTGCAGGATACGGCTTCGAGCGAGGCGGCCAAGTACGAGATCCTTTCCTTCGACCCCCGCGGCGTGGGCTCCACGACGCCCCGCGCGGACTGTTTCGATGGCGACGAGATTGCGCGGGCTGCCTACAACCTTGAGGACCGCGCTATGGGCCCGCTGGACGAGGAGGCCGCTGTGCGGCGCAAGCTGGCACAGCTCCAGGCGTACGGCCGCCTTTGTGAGACGAGCAGGGCGCATAAAGTCGACCGGATCTTTGAGCACATGTCAACCAGCGACGTGGCGCGCGACATGGTAGAGATGGTGGACAAGTTGGAGGCGCTCCGAGGCAAGCCGGCTACAGGAGGCAGGGCGGAGCTACGATCCGTGAATGGGACCGACAAAACACCTCGTATCAACTATTGGGGATACTCCTACGGCACCATTCTTGGCAACTACTTTGCTTCGATGTTCCCTGGCCGGGTGGGGCGGATGATGCTCGAGGCAGTCGTTGACGTCCAAGACTACTATTCAGGGGTATGCACCCACAGTCACCGTACATACGAGTTGCTAACCTTCATGCTCCCAGGCCTGGGCAAACAGCCTCGTCGATACCCAAGCCAGCCTTCAGTACTTCTGGGACGCGTGCTTCACCGCCCGCTCGAAATGCGCCATCTACCGCAGCACCGACGCCAGTCCAGCCGACGTCGAGAAGCGCGTGCGCGGCTTTCTGCACCAGCTCGACCTCGCCCCAGCGGCCTGGGTCACCTCCGCGGGAAACATCGTCACCATCAGCATGGACGACGTCTCGTGGATCATATTCGAGAACCTCTACTCCTCCGACCTCCTCTTTGACACACTCGCGAGAACACTGGACGAGGCCATGTCGGGAAACTTTTCCACTGTCGCGGCACGGTACCCCCGGCCTTTTAAGACGGGCACCTGCCAGGCCAACCCCACCGCATACACATGGAACTTTGACGCGCTCTACGGCATCAGCTGCGGCGACGCCGTGTCCCTACTCGGAAATGCCACTTCCTCCAGCATCGCCGCCTACGTCAAGAGCCAGAAGCGCGACAGCCCCGACTTTGGCGCCGCCTTTGCCCGTGTGCAAACTCCCTGCCGCGGCTGGAAGATCCGGCCACAGAACCGATTCGAGGGACCCTGGACGACGCCACCGCACGACAGCAGACTGGTCGAAGGAAAGCCCGCGGCGCCGCTGCTTTTCGTCTCGGCCCTGCGCGATCCCGTCACGCCGCTCGCCAACGCGCGCAGCATGGCGGAAAGCCACCCAGGCGCCAGGGTTCTGGTGCAGGACACTGTGAGCCACGGTGCGCTGCCTTCGCCTAGCAAGTGCCGCCTGGCGCACATAAGGCGGTACTTTGCCACGGGCGAGGTCCCTGCCGAGGAAACGCTGTGCAAGACGGATTGCAAGGTCTGGGAGGAGTGCCAGGGGCGGGGCCTAGCCCCGAGGCATGCGTCTTTGTCAGGTTCAGCTCTTTGGGCGCCAAGCGGGATAAACGAGCATGGCATATAGGGATGCGGTTGGGAGTGGATGGGTGCGTTGGTGCTGAGGACTACGCTAGAGCAGGAGTATAATCTCTTGGTCGTTTGAACGGGCTGTGCCACGCGTTAGACTAGGATTCTAAGTCCGATGCATCACCAGATGTCGAGGAGTTCCAAGTTCACAGGCAGGCAGGGGTCACACGACCTATTGAATTACTCACGACACGGGCCGCCGCATAGGTAGATACTAACCGGAAGCAGATATCGTTACACTGTATCGGGGTGCCGTCTGGAATGGTTGCATTGGACATAGGGCGGCTGACACAATCACGCTGGTGTCACATGGCCAGAAATGATGGATGTATTTATGTTAGGCCGCGGCTGATGTAGCCCGAGTTTCAGAACTCGTTGGCTATGTTGATGGCAAGGTCAATCATCTGCCACTCAGACTCATCCTGGACCTCCTCCTTCCAAGTATCGAGAGCAATTAACAGCCTTGTCTTGAAAGGGGCTTGGAGGCCGGTCTCATTCGTGCGGACCAGGTTAAGAATGGCCTCGTGGCGCTGGTGCAGTATGTTCTGTTCCAGCACCCTCCTAACGGTCTTCTGCAGCACGGCTACCTCAGAGATGGGGATGCCAATCTTGTTGGCGAGTGCCGCGACCCGCACTGGCATGCTGGAAGCATGATCCCGCCACGCCTCGTGCAAAAACCTGTTCAGGGGCGTCGGCGCCGAGCCCGAGAGTTGGTCTCGGAACATAATCACCTCCCAGACGGAAAAGAGGGACATGACGTTGACCCAGACGGCGGGTCCGTCTCGTCGCCGAACCACAGGCAAAGCTTGTGACTGCAAGTTTCCATATTCGACGTGCTCGCGCCCAAGCTGACATATGATGCCAGCGTTAGTTTGAGGCCACGAGGCAAAGCTTTGCCGGTCGCCGCCACCTGCGGTCTCGAGGCAAACTTCTTCCTTTCCTCCAATGAAAGTGGGATTTCGAAGGGCCCACAGCCATTAGGGGTAGCGCTGTGACAGGCTAATTTCTCCCAGTACTTGGCCTTGAGGTATTCGGCACGCTCGGTGCTTAGCGGAGTCTCCAACTTCGCGCATGCGCCCGATTCCGCAATCACCACAGTGTGGACATTGCTCGGACCACCAGGCGTGCCATATCGGACGGGGGACCGGGCCACGCCGCTAGCGAGGGGAACATCCTCGTCCATGTCGTCCATGTCGTCCATGTCATCGCCCCAGCTGGTCTTTCTCTTTTTGGGATTGGGTTGGGCGACCGGGATGGCCTCGGCCACAGTCTGCCGCTGTACGGGCGCCTCCTTCTCCTTGCCCTTGCCCTGGGCGGCCGGACCTGACTGCGCTGCAGTCTGCTGCTGGGCGGGCTCCCTCTCGTTTGCTGCTCGAGCCGCCATGGCGGCCATATGGCTGCGTTGGGACCCACCAGGCGGGGCACTCCTAGCCATGAGAGCAGCACGGTTTCTGCGATTTCTGCCGCGCATGCTACCACGGCTTCCACCGCGGCATGTAGCACGGTGGCCACTACCAACAGAGGTCGCCCTGATACTGTCATTTTTAACAGCTGGAAAAAGCTCGCCTCGATTGGCTTGTGCTCAGCGGAATCTTACACTGACATATTGGCCTGGGAGAGATTGTCTCCCTCGGTTTTGAGCCCGGGTGGTGCGGTCGAGTCAATGTCCATCTGAGCAGCATTAGACTGGCTGCGCGCCGTATTTTGCTGATGCCGGGCAAAGTACGCGTCGGCCCCAGTCTGATTCGCGCCAGACGACATTTTGTTGCTGTTGCTGATGCTGATACTGCTACTGTTGCTGGTGCTGCTGATGTTGCTGCTGCTGGACAGACGTAGAGTTTGGGAGAGCAGGTGTTACCGCATTTTTAAACGCGAGGCCCACAATAGGCCCACGTCAGAGAAGGTTTTTACCCACATCGCTCCAGCTACCCTCTCGGGCACGTCACGTAATCACCTCGCATCTTTCAAGGCTCCTCTCACGCGATCGCATCAGCTTCGTTAAAACACTTCCCCAAGCATCCTGCCCCCTGGCGAGACGCGAGGGCAAAGCGCTTCGCTGTTCTGCGATGCTTCTCCGTCAACTTTGAGCTCACCGAACTAGGCAAGTCGGCGGCTCTGCTAGGCAACCCACCCGCTTGGACTTTATGCTCGCCCGCCTGCCGGCTCAACGTCCGCAGATCGCTAACAATGGAGGCTGTCGAATTTAGCAGGCAAACCGGGCCGACAAGGATTGTAGCCTTGCCCAAACGCGGTCGCGACAGCACACGAACAGCACGACAAGCAAGTGCTAGCCCCGAGAAGCTCCAGGTCGCGAACGGACGCCAAGAGCAGGACAAGCAGGCCCTTGCCAGGAACAGAGCCAAGATCCCCGTTTCGAGAAGTCGCCCCACGCCGCGCGCGAGGCCCAGAATCACGCAGCTCCCATTGCTTCCACCACCGCTTACGACAAAGAACGTGCCTGACGCCAAGCTCCATACCTGACTGCCCTTTTCAACACACAATGGACTCAGGTCCGCCCAACATTCGCGCCCTCCACGCGCAGGGCAAGATGACCAATTCCGAAGCTCTAACAGAGCCCCAATCGGACTGGCCCAAGCTTGAAGACATCGGATCAGACGTCGAAGTGGCACTGGTGGTGCTTAGGGCACTACTGAATGCCATGCCATGCGAGGCTTATCACCTCGCGGCAGAGTTGGAAGCAGAGCTTCCGCTGCTGAGGCTGGCCTGGGTCCGGTACCGGGACCTGTCAAACCAAGCCGAAGAAAATGTCAAACAAGAGGCAGCCGGCATCCCAGACGATTTTCTCGGCCTGATGGAGTCGTCCGAGATGCGGTCGCTGTTTTTGGTCTAACAAGAACCTGGGCTCACTCTTTCTTCCAGAGTGGTGGCTGATGGACGGCAGTGGCACTCAGAAGGTTGATGTGTTCAAGCCAGCCCCTTCGACCTGGGGGCCGCAGGCATGGTTGAGATGGATGGCGTCCAGGCCAACAATGTTGTAACCCTTGTATGTGGTGGTGATTCTCGCAGAATTTCTCAACACAAATCTCAACATCCCCGCGTCTTACATATTTATCAAAGTAGCACTTTTATGTCCCGTGCCTCAGTGATCCAGGGCGTGGCGCACACTACGACTCTGGCGTCTGTTCGCGACCTGGGAGATGCTCGGTAAAATTTCGCCGCCATGAATTGGTGGAAAGTCGAAGCCGGGTGGTGGGTCAGCCCAGCAGAGCCGCCGACTTGCCTGGCTTGGTGAATTGGGCCCACACTTGCAAGCTTAAAATCGACGACACGTTACAGCAGAAGTACAGAGAAGTCACAGCAACAGTCACGGCAGAACCATCGGTTAATTAGAGTGCAAGGAGTCTAGAGAAATGCCTCGCAGATACATCCCATGACACCCGAGAAGCTGCCCGGGCGATGCACGAGGCCCCCGCCACGTCGCCACCGGCCAGGGAATATCTATTACCTGGTCATCGTGTCCGCACACCCTTCGAGGGCTTCATCCAAAGTTCGCGGGAGACTCTCAGCCATTTTTGGATGTAAAGTGACGTTGGTGCTGCAGTTGCTGGTGCTATTGCTGTCTGGTGCTGGGGCTGCCTTGTTGTCAAGTAGTATTGAAATTGCCCCACTCCCAGAGTGGAACCCTCGGATTGGCTCGCCAGCATGAGAAGCAGAGCAGCTCCCAAGTCGCTCGCAGGAACAAAGCCAGGCAACTCCCGTCTCCAGAAGCCAGCTCAAGCCCAACGTCAAGCAGCTTCCACCACTTCCTTTACCGCCCATCGGCGAGCCTCTGGGCCCAGCGTTACGTGGTTCACCGTCGCTTTCGCCGCCTCACGCCAAGCCTTGCCACCTGCTCCGTCATTGAGTTAGAGAGCCAGTTCCAAGTCACATTTCAGGCAGTTTCATAACGGATTCCATCTGACTGGAATCGATATCAAGCCACACATCATCACGAAACCGAGGACGCAAGCACCGAAGCGAACAAGATGCCAGGCCAGAGAGATACGCAGGAGCAAGGCGACGAGCCTATGGGCGACGCACACAGCGCGCCCGTCGAGGAGGGAGGCAGAGGACAGACGCCCTCGGCCATGTACACCGGCGAGCCGGCCCGCGTTAGCCGTTTGCGACAGGCATGCGCGGCACCGCCAGCCAGCAGATATGGGGGCCCTGGGGGCGAGGCAACGAGGGCCGTGGTGGCTTCCACGCCATAGCTGGACGCCGGTCGCAGCACAACACCAACGCATGGGGTGGCCATGGACCTGTTCGTCCCATGCACGGTTACAACATCTCCAGTGGCGCCCGAGGCCGTGGTGCTTTTGGTAGTCGCGGTGGCAGAGGCGGTACCGCAGTTGCCAGTGCAGCCACGCGTGTCCAGCAAGGGCGGCTTCAAGAGATGGATGTGGGCTCGCCCGCCCGCCCTGAGGCTGGGTCGTCCGCTTGGCCCGAGGACGAAATGGAGGACTCGTTCGGTCCGCCGGAGGACGACGGCCCAGAGACGCACGGAGCGTCCGAAACGGCCCCACCGGTGGCGTCCCAGACGGGCACCGCGACGGCTGGCCAGTCGGGTGATATTTGTGATCTAGGCGGGTTGCATCCAACGCGCCATGTCCCGGGTGAGCCCATCCAGGAGGAGACCTGCATGACACCTGTTGGAGGTTTGACAGCTTCCTATGATCACTGCGACGACATCGGCAATGTGTACGAGCCCATCCGAACAGGCAAACGTAGGCATTAGCTAATAAACTCAGACGTCCACGCGCGGCGCTATTCAACTATTCATGCATGCCAGTGACTTAGTGTTGACGTCAAGCCCAGTGTCTAATCCCAATTCCAAAGCCAAGCGCGCATTCCAGCCAGTGGCCGTGGCAGGCGTCCTTCCCAGGGCTAGTGTCTCCGCGCTGCCAGCAAGTGTCCACCTCCGCCTGACCCCTGCCAGATCCCAAAGAATTGCGCCGCGCTAATGCCCAAATACGGAGCACCCTTATGTCCACGGCGATGTCAGCAGCCTGGATCGAGGTGGCCTTGGATGGCGAGCTGCCTCTGCGCATGCTGGCTCCGTCGCAGAACGTTGCTCTCCTGCGCATCGTTCATCACTTCGCCACCTCAGCCAGGCCACAGAGAAACACGCCGCCGGCGAAGCAGACTATCAAATGGCAACAGAGGCGAGGACAGCCTCAGGTTCGGGGCGGCGCGGGTTGGCGCTTGCGCAATGCACTGCCGCAAATTTTGACAGCCGCGGCGATCCAATTAGCGCGCGTCCTTCAGCCTCGAGACCCACAGGCCCCACAGGCCAGTGCTAGTTTGAACGACGCTCGATGCCTCACGGGCGCCTCCAGCACGCCTCTGCCTGCTGTCGCGTCCACGTGCCATAGATTCACCACATCAAAGAATACCAGCTTCACGGCCACACAACCCACGATGAGCCCGAGCGAGTACGACCTGCGCAGCCAGCGCCAGCTTACGGCGCTCAATATCAAGGCAGAACTGCGATCGAACTGGCCTGACGTTCAATTCGCAGGAGCGGGCTGTAATGCCGCGTTGGTGGTGCTCAGGCACCTGTTGAGCTTCCTCCCGGTGAGCCATTTCGACGTCACACGCGAGATGGAGGAGCGCGCACCGCTGCTGGCTCTGGCATGGATCCGACACCGGGACTTGCCGGAGGAAGTCCTCGGTGCGGTGGCGAGGCAGGTCGAGGCATTGCCTCACTCATTCCTTGATATGATGGAGTCGGAGGAGATGCAGTCATTGTTTTGGGCCCATCCGGAGCTGGGTTCTCTTGATAAGCCAGAGACTTGGCATATGGATGCTAGCAAAACCAAGCGCCTCGAGGTCACTAAGCCGAGCGCGCTTGAGCTTGGCGGAGCCGGCTTGCTGCACATGGGCAGTCAGGACGCTCGGGATGTGGGGAAGTGCATCGAGCAGCGTTGCGCCTTGCAGCAATCTGGCGAAGGATGGAGGCTTCAATTCTTCAACACACCGCTGTTCATCAGGCTACGATATAGCCCTGGCGACACGCACGGTTCAGGATACGACACGCTCTCTGGCTTCCGGGTGACGCCCAGATCGCCGAATGAGGAGAGGAGGGTGGTGGTTGCGCACCCGCCCGTCAGATACAGGCTGGTGGCGTCCGTCAGGCTTGGGATGTCCGACACGTGCAGCGATGCGGTCCGAATATACAAGTTCCATGGGAAGCCGGTTCGCCCTCCCTTCTCGGTGAGCCAGATTGCACAGGGTGGCATCGAGTATGTTGATGACAGCTGGGCACTCGGACGGGCGGACTACGACTACATGGTTTTCTACGTCAGATGCGACGAAGACTTTCCTTGGCCAAGCCCGTATCCAGAGGTGCCTCCAGTTCAGAGGCTCAACTTGCTGCGGGAAGAGTTGAGGAAGGATTTTTGGAAGATGGCCGACGAGATGGCCGCGCCACCAGCCGACCCTATCACGTTACTGCCGCCCAGGAGATCCTCGAGGGCCATGCGTGCGCCGACAGGCCCGAGGGCCATGACGTCCATCCGCCAAGCCACATCGAGGGCACAGGCAGGGCCCGACCATCCTGTCAGCATCCCAACGCAGCCCAGGGCTATGGCTGCCAGGCAGGAGATGGATGGGAGGAGCGGAGGAAAACGCAAGCGAGAAGCCGAGCCCGACACGCGCCCTCGCATCAGCCACAGGGGTTTCATCATGCCAGAGGAGGGGCCTCCGCCAAAGCGACACCGGGCGGAGGAGACCCAAAGTCGCCATCATAGGGTGGGTGATGGTTACGGGAGCGGAGATCGGGGTGGCCCAAGCTACGAAGACCCCAGGCGAGTGATCGTCAAAGAGGAGGAGTAGTTAGCAGCTGGGCACGGGTTCGGTAATAATGAACAAGCAACGGGTTCATTGTCTCTATTGTTCTACGATGCTTTGTCCGTTTTCCATCATCGACGGTTCCGGAAAGCCTTGGCAACCACACGCACTTGAAGGAGAGTTATACCTTCGGCAACAACATGCTCTGGCTCGCCGGCGTAGAACAGGCTAGTCGCGACGCCAGCATATCTGACTCCGTCGGTCGAGAATGGTGTCATGTCGAAGCTCGGTGCCGGAGCGAAGAACAATGGCAGGGCGGCATTCACCACCGGTTCTTCGAACATCATGGACCCGGTAGCCTCGTCTCCTGTCACCCGCATAAACAGGCACGAGTGTGCAAAAGCTAGTGCCAGCATCCTGTCGATGTCGTCCCGCTCGGCCTGGGAGAGATCAAACTGCAGCCAGTGCGAACGGGGCGGGAGAGCTGACAGCCCCAGGTGCCTCTCAATGACGACCACAAAGCTCTGTACGGCCTGGGCCCAAGCTTTGTCCAGTACAAAGTCCTTGCCCTCGATCGTCTCCTTGAGGTCGTCGTCGAAAGATCCGTTGCGGGAATCCCTGTAGTGCTCCCACAAGCCAAGCATGATCCAGAGGTAGCCAGCGTTTCCCAGTTTTCTAGGAAGCCCTCTGAACAAGCTCGGCAGCCTGGCAAGCGTCTGTCGGTTTAGGTTGTGCAGTGTGGTCTTCCCGCGAGGGATGCCGGCTGCGATGATTGCCCCGACCCGGATGATGAGACGCTTTGTCGCAATGTTATGCGGACCGCCTGCCCAGGCCCACAGGCGCGCGGCCTCCATGGGGTAGCCGGGGTCGATGTTCGTGTTGAGGAGCGCATTTTCCAAGTTCCACAGGCCCTCGTCGGACACGAATGTGATGCCAAACGACGGGGCGGGAAGGATCGCCTCCATGGTGACGCCCAAATGGCAGGCCCGGTTCAGGGCTTGCTGCACGGGAAAAGGCCGATGGCGCCATGAGCGAGACTGCTCCTCCCCGCCCATCAGTCTAGACACGGACAGGAAATAGGCCGCCCAATGTATGTCCTTGTTGAGGATCGGAATGTGCGGCCTGTCGGTAGCACCCTCAGCTTCCTCTCCGACCGCACACACGAAATCGGCGCCCATCGACTTGGTGAAATAGTTCCAGGCCAGGGAGTGCTCAATGGCAATGTTGCGTGGGCGCTCGCGTAGCACTCCGGTCTCGCTGTCGAGATCCAGCCGTGTCTGACCGGTTTCGGTGTTGCACGAGGCAACAATGACGTCGATATCCTCCATAGGGAGACACACGGGAAGCTGCTCGTCACTGATGGATACGATGACTCTGGCCCTGCTGGTTTGCGCGAAAATTCTGGAAAAGCTGTCCAGTTCGCGACGTGTCGCCTCGGGCATACCCGTAAGCACCACATGCTGAAACGGCGGGTGATGTGACAGATTCAGGTTCAGCATGCCGACGAGCCTCCTGGTTCTTGCAACGGGCCAGAGGGAAAGTATCCGGAATCTGCCGCTGGAGGCATTCCGCCTTGTGATGATGTCCATGATGGTACTGCCAACGTCCAACACCACGGTTTCGAGCTTCAATGGGGATTGCCATATCGGTTCCCCAGAGTTGGGCGCGTCACCCACGTTGATATGTTGAAAAGTCGCAAACGGCGATACCATGAGCGGCAAGATGCCCACCACCAGCAGAGCCAGATGCGAGGGAACCTTGGCTTCGAAGCAGCGTTCCAGCTCCACCATGAGTCTGAAGCCGTCCTTGTTGGCCGCACACTCGCCGTCGACCATGGCGATCAAGCTGAAGCTTCGACCCGGTCGCAGCCAAGCGCGGTCGTTGTGCATGCGATAGAGAAAGTCTCGGACGCTCGAGAGCTGGAGGTTTTCGCCTTTGACTTCGTTGCCTACTACAACCTTGGCCAACTCGGTCTCGAGGGAGATCGACTGGACGTAAATAAACTCCATTTCGTCTGCAGCCGCGTCGGCCTGCGATCGCGCGTTGTGGAACTCCCGGTTAGCCATGATCGCAAATTGCACTCGTTCCTGGAGCGACCAGCGGGATTCAAGATGGAGCCAGCCGGAAATGGTCGCCATTGAATGGCACTCATGAATCCAAGTATCCATCTTCTCGGTCTTCTGTGAGTTGTAAATGGATTGGGCGTGGTTGGTGGATTGGTAGTGAGGCCGAAGGGGAGAAAAGATGGCAACTCTGGGTGGTTGCTCTTAAGGTCCGCTAGGAAGCTGCTATTGGCTGGAATCAGTGCCGTGGGATTTTTTCATAGGCACGTGCCTTGGGTGATGCACTGAACCAACACAGTGGCCACGCCCGCGCCAGCACGAAGCACCATCCTTCAAACCCCGTGCCTAGAGGCAGGTTATCAATTCCTTTTGACGAAGGCAGTGCTGACAGGTTCATGCCGACATTCGCAACGAGATTAGCCACCGAATTCACAGGAGCAAGACGGCTGGAGGAGCCAAGTACTGGGACGCCATAATCTCGCACGCTGATCGAGTGCCCAGGAGTGTGCCCCAGCTTCCCTGCCGACCTCGGAAAGAAGCTGAGCGCGTCCCGCGATTCGAGAGACGGAGTCCACAACTCCAGGAGATTAATGTCACCGACTCACCCTCCAGCCAGCCCAGACGAGCGCAGATATCAGAAATCAGTCACCTCCTCGAGCTTCGAGAAGGCAGTCCCCTTAATGAGCGGCCCCCACGCAGGAGATGACCAGGCGCCGGCAACAGGCCCTAAGCTTAAGATAGGCAAGGCAGCCAGAGAACGGAGCCATGGCTGCGCCGTCATCTTTCGACAGCCCACTGTCTGCGACTGGCGGCGACACGAGCTTGCGGAGACCAAGTTGTACGAGGCGATAGGCGGTAGCAATGTGCTCCGGTGGGCTTGACGACATTCCACCCGGTGCCACGGCGCAGAGATGCCAGCACCCAGGTCAACAACCGCCATGGAGGGCGCTGCCGATCCCGCCACCCGACACCCGCAACGCACGCCGAGGTGCGTCGCCGCATCTTGCCTGCGTCAGCCAAGCCCTTACAACAAACAATAGAGTCCGTTTCGTATCGCACAGGAACGATCGAATACCAGCCACGAACTGGTGAGGCAAGCTGCAAGACTCAACCAAGAAGAAACGGGGCAGGCAGCCAAGACACGGGGCAAACCACGATGGAGCCAGGGACAGCCGGCGATGCCATTACGGGTAGTAGTGACAACGGCGCTCATAGACACGCTGACGAGCCTCTTCACAAGCACTGAGGGCCGCTCCCCGCGAGAAATGGACCGCCAGGGGGTCGGCGGGCAGCGCCTAGCCCCGGGCCTCGTCCCTATAGTACGGAGGGGGGGGCGAGGGCGGGGCGGGACGCCGCACTTTGACAGGTCGTCCCGCGAAATCGGGCGTTAGACAAGACAGATTGGTGTTCGTGGAGAGATTCACGGGCTCGGCGTCAGCACATCACAGGTGATAACGTGTCGCGCGTATGAAGGTCAGCAGCTAGATGCGCCAATGGGACCCGTATTGACGTTGCGGCTACTATTCCACGGTTGTATGTGACCCGACGATGTAAGCCGGCCGTAGCTACTTTGGTGGCTTCCTATTTCCGACATCAAATGTCGTAGGAAGCTGTAAGACCGTCTACTAGCGGCATGCTGCTCTCTTCCTGGAGGTGCGCATAAAAGTTGGGATGCGTCAGATCCACCCTGCTCATATCCCAGCCTTCGCCAGACCTCGGTGTCTGAGTGGACGCCCTGGCCATCTGGCCAGACGCCGCTGCAAGAGCTGCCTGGGGTGCCCCGTGTGCCTGGGAGTGGACGGTTTCGTTTTCGGGCGGGTCGAACGAGTCGACCATTCCGTCCTCTGGTGGCATGAATGAGTCGTCCGCTTCATCTTCATGCGGAATGAACGAGCCGACCTCCTCAGGTCCGACGGACGAGCCAGCCTCAGTCCGGGGAGAAGAGCCGACCTCGCGCCGAGCGGATGGCCCAGCCTCAGAACGTGCAGACGAGCCAACCTCATACTGGGCGGACGAGCCGACAGCAGGCCGAGCGGGCGAGTCCACATCCACATCTTGAAACTGCGCCGGGCTCTCGGCAGCCATCCACAAGTCGAGAAGCACCTGTCGGCTGCAGCAGAGCAGATACCCCTGCATCGTATCCCTGGTTGGATAACATGACCCCATGGCGTCATGGATCAAATGGGCCTGTAGGTTCCTGTTGGGAAGGGACGAGTGCAAATAGCAGTGCCCACCTCTTCCAAGTCCTTCAGATCCTGTTCGCTGACCAAGAACATGGTCCCGTCGTTCACGGCTGGGGTCGCCTTGTAGAACCTCTTCTCGATCTGCAGGAAAAGCATGGAGATTGGCGAGTTTGCCAAGCCTGGTCTCTCCCGCAGAACCTGCCGGTGCAGCTTCCGGACACTGTCATCGCTGCTCTTCCTCTCCATCGCTTGATGCAGTGCGCCCACGAACTTGGAATCCGTCTCGGCCGCCCCCAAGTACCACGCCCGCCGCCCTCCAGTCTTGCAGATGATCAGGTACTGCAAAACATGACGAAGAGATCCGCGTTGTTCGCCCACATCGGAGAGCAGCATATGGCCGCCATCAACGCCCTGCAAAACCTGTCGGTCCAGAGCGTGTTGGGCTGAACCGCGCTGCCTTTGCCGACGGCGCCCTCGCCGCCCAGCGTGCGGTCCCATATCAGCCTCCTTCGAGGACCAATCAGCTCGGTGGGCAGGCACCCGAACAACCTGGGCACCAGCTTCCAGACCCTGGCCAGCTCCTGGAAGCTTCTCGCCTTGCTGACTGCGTCCTTAAGCGGGCCATCGTTCCATTCTCTGTCGAATGCTTGTCGCATGGCACCGTCCCAACTTGGGGGGTACGCCGACTCCGCCGGGAGGAGCTCTTCAAACTCCTTCTTCGCCATCGGGCGCCCGTCCAGGAACTGTTGATGGTAGGATTTTCCTTCCACAACTCTTCGAGCGCATTTATCATGTGGGCCCGCAGTTGCTTCTCCCGGCCACAATTTCCTGGGACAATGTCCTCCAATGTTCTCGGCTTTGGAGGCATAGCGCTTGCTGATATCGAATCGGGTTGATGGCTAATGCGTGTCTGGTTGAAATCGTGGTGGGTGGTAAATTGTCGGGTGGCAGCTCGCCGGCTGAGCCGAAAAAACCGACGCTTGACCTGGTGTCAGCCCCGCAATTTTAACGACTCAACACCTGGCACGTTAGCCCAGCGATTTTATATGGCGCAACGCACATCCCGTTAACACGCCAATTTTATAGAGGGCAATACACGTCGGGTCGACCCCGTTGATTATATGGCGCAACGCGCGTCACGTTCATCATGTTAATTGGTGAGGCCCAGGGCACGTCACGTCGGTTCTGCCAATTTATATATTGAAACACGCGTTTATCGCACGTTGGCCCTGTTCATAAACTATAGTCTCACGGCAATTCGACGGCAACTGTCTGGCTGTCAGTTCATTGGCCCGGCTTGACTGGCAGCACTGTTTGGAAGTGAGAACATGTCGCTGCTTTCATCCTTTTCCGAGGCCGCAAACAACCGCCATACCGACCACAGCGGGGACGTAGCGAGCATCGCGGCTTTTCGTTATAAAATCACAGTGAACACAATGCATTGGACGTTAACAAGGTTTATTCTGCCATGGCCGGACTCTCAAGGACCTCAGCCTCCCACGAGACTCGCCTCTGTCATTGCCCTGCTTGGACAAACCCGCCGCTTAACCATCATTCGAGCGTAGGAAAGCAAAAGGAAAAGGACAAGAAGCAGGAAAAGAAGCAGGATATAGGAACATTCTCCCAAGGCAGCCGGGCCGATTCTATGGATGATCATATTCCCCGTCAGCCGCGCGGCCGTCGAGGATGACAAGCCTGGTGGCCTAAGCGCTGTCCGAACCGTCCTGCAGGCGCGCGCATCCGGAAGTTGGAAATTCCTCTGAGCACCGAGCATGTTGAGTCTCTCAAGACCAAGTATTGGGAGAACTGGGCCTGCTAAAACGCCGACTTTAAAGCCGTGGATCTTTCGAGATCCCGCTCTTTTTACAGGAAGAGCAGAAGTTTGCCTCAAATCCGCAGGTGGAAGCCAACAGCCGGGCTTTACCTGTGGCTCAAGCCGAAGCTAGTATCATCCACCGTCTAGGGCGATAGCAGTGACAGCGCTGGCAACGGCAGCCGTGGTGAAAATGGGCCGTGGCGGTTGATGCTGAGGCAGAGGTGGCTGGGCTGACTTATAAAGCTGAATTGGGTTCGCCATACAAATTTGGCGGGACTGAATTGAATCGGACCCGCCACGCAAGTTTGGCTGGGCTGAATTGAATTAGTCGCGCCATACAAATTTGGCGGCGTTGAATTGAACCAGGCCCGCCGCACAAATTGGCTGCGTAGAATTAAAACGTCACGTGAGTTGTCCCATATAAAATTGGCGTTAGCGCGGCGAGCATCGGCTTATTCAGGTTGGAATGGGTTCTGGCGGGAGATTCAGAGGCCTTTACGTAAAGGTCCGACGAACAGGCTTGTGGCCTTGCCTTTCTGCTGGCAGAGGCCTGCTGGTAGCGTCGTATCCTTCTTTCCGGACCGGCCGCGCAGGGCCACCTTTTAGCGCTGCCAGGTGCAGGATACTCCGCTTCCTTCGAATCGAATATTCGTAGCACGGGGTTGATGGCTTTGAATATGACCTGGCCGGCCAGAAGCAGCAACTTTGCACCCGAGTTGGAGAGCCAATTCGAGGGTTCCACTTCGTGAGTGGAGCAACTTCACACTACTGGCAGTTTCGAAAGGATTCCAAGAAACTGACTGTAAACTGTTTTTTCAACCCACAGCCTCCACCAGCCAACACGTATCAAAACAGACATCAAAACCACAAAATCAATTGCACGATCGAAAGAGGAACAAGATGTCGGGCCACGGCAATATCCAGTCGCAGGACGACGAGCAGATGGGCGACGCGCCGCGCGGCACGCCGGCCCGCATCGATGAGCTGCGTCAGTCGATGCACAATCCGGCCAACCAGTCGAGAGAGAGCCCCCTGCAGCAGGCATATAGAGGCAGTGGTGGCTTCCGCGGTATAGCAGGACACCGCTTGTCGGACCGAGGCCGGACTAGGGCCGGGTTCGCTGCCAATGCGAGACTGGCTCGCCACGTCCCCGCTCGCCAGCCTGGCTACAACACACCCAGTGACTCCCAAGGCCGCGGTATTCGCGGCGGCGCGGCCGTAGCCATTGCAAGCGCCAGCGCTGCGCAAGACCGTATCGTCTTGCCGGCCCAGACGGATTCGCGCATATCCTTGGATAAATGCTCCCCGTCGTTTCGGGCCAACGTGGCGTTCACCCAGAGCGGCCAGACTCTGGAGAGCCTAGCCGCCACTGGAGTAAAGCACGCGCTGGACGTCACGAGAACGAGAATTAATGAACTCGGCCTGGACTTGCCGGAGGCCGTAAGTGCCGTCCGGTCGATGGTACTCCAGGGGAAGTTTAAACGCATCCTGGTCGAGGCGGATACGGAGGACGAGGAGATCACGCGGTTTCCCGAGGCACGGATAGGGTCCCGATTTTACGGGCACTTGAAGAAGGAGGCGGCGGGAGAGACGGCTCTGAGGGCCCGCGGCAGCTGTGGCGCCTGTCGCAAGCCTGGCCACGTGCTGGCTGACTGCGTAGCGGGCTCGATCACGGGGGACATTGTCGGATGTCCCCTTTGCAACGACGGTACCCATCTCATCGAGATGTGCCCGGCCTTTGAAAACCTCAGCTTGGCCGAGCAGCACGAGTTGATCATCCGTCGCCGCGGCCGCAAGCAGCCCATCCGCACCAGAGTTGACTGGACCGCCAGGCTGGATGAGTACGTCAGGGAGTGGGAGGCGAGACATGGGGGCTTCGAGAAAATGCGTATGCCCATGACGCAGCAGTTTGCGCGCGAGTTCCGGGCCGCACATCCCCAGCTCATCTCGGCATACGACTATCTCAGGGATCCCGGTCTTGCGGAGGATCCAGCTACGAAGGATATGGCCGCTGTGAAGCAGAAGCAGAGAGAGGGCGTAGTCTTCAGCTACATATCGAGCGAGGAGGCAGCCCGCCACATCCGGGAGCAGGATCTGGAAAGGGTTTTGAAGGAGAGGACCGAGAAGATTAAGGAGATGGGCGACAGTATGAAGGAGATGGAGAAGAAAAATGTGGAGACTGCCAGCGAACTGGCTATGTTAAAGCGTGCAGAGGCACAGCAGCCCCTGACACTGGGTGAGAGGGCGGACGTCGAGCATGAGATATGATCGCGTCCCGGGCCGACTTGGAGGGAACGAGGGACGTATGAAAGGGCGGAAACGCAGGCAATGCTGCGGCTAGTGTCGTTCGCTTGTGGAGTCTAGCAGGGGCCTGTCCAGGTGGCCACGAGACTAGGACGAGCGGACGGGACGTGGGGTCTTGGACGGCGATGTCTTGGGCGGTGGCCACGGGCCTGATCGAATGGAATGGGTTGGCGGTCTTGGACAGCGTCTTCTGGGCGTGCGGTCCAGGGTGGATGCTTGTAGCCTATACGGTAAGGAGTTTCCGTTAGCATTGAACAGAGCTGTGTCACAGGCGTTACTGGTTGTAGAACAAACGAAACTTGGCGTCTGCCCGGTCTGGCAAGATCCTCTTGGTTGGATTTTAGTCAGCTGGAGCGTTTGCGTATGCTTTCTTGTCGATGGACTACCTGGGCGAGAGGCGTGGGTGGCTGGATGATATTATGGTTATGATTGTCCCAGGTGACTGGCTGGAGTGGCGAGATGGGCTCTCTGCGCTGGCATTCAAGAACAGTGGGCGGGGCAACAAAGGAGTGGGTCTACGCATTGGAAGCCGATTTGGACCATCCAAACAATGGAATGCAAACATTTGCGTCGGCATCGTCACGCAGCCATCAACCCGCCAACCCATCCTCTGCCCACTGGCTAGGGTGGCGACGGCCGAGCGCGGCTGGGCTCGACAGTCTGCCTGCCAGTCAGCGATGATGCCAAGGATGGCTTTCTATTCCTGCCCGAGTGATTCGGATGGATGCTACGGGCACAAGCCAGCCAGTACGACGGACGTGGCTGGCTGGTACATATGGACGGCAGGCTATAAACGTTGCCAGTTTGTGCGAAGCCACCTTGCCATTTTAAAACAGATCTAACAAATGCACTTAGGCCGAGCACGAGGCCATGGCGAGGCTGAAAAAGACCCACCTTAAAGCTGCCACATCAGTCAAGCCGTAGACGCCAGGACGATGGCAGCCGCGAGGCCGTCTGGTATACGAACTCGACTACCCCAGTCTGACCCCTTTCACGACCGAAACCTTCCACGCGGATGACATCGTCCGAAGAAACTCCAATCTCGGAGCGCACGCAGCGACTACACGCGGTTTACGCAGGCGGAGCAGGAGATCGACGAGATCCACCCTGAGGCCTACAAGAAGATGTCAGATCCGGCATGACGCATGCTGCCTGCAGTCCGACAAGTCGGCAGACCCGGGGCTGCGAGGCAGCGTCCCGCCGTCTCGCCAAGGGAATAGGCCGAAGTGCTGCCTCGCGTCACGGGCGGTGCCGCCACGTCCCTGTTCGCTCCAGCCGTGGTGCCTCCTGGCCGTCGCAGCCAGCTTCGGAAAGCCGACACAATTCGGAGGAGCCCAGTCTCGTGGCAACGGGGTCGGCCGAGTCGGCAGCACAGCTGGCTCGGCAACGGGCGCGGTCAGCCACATGTCAGCATGCGCGACAACCAGGCTCCAGCGGGACGAGTGTCAGAAATATGGCAACATTTGGCTTGACGCAGACAACAGAGCAGCTCGTGGTGGCAGCCCCGCCGAGTGGCTACATTCTAAACAGCCTAAAACTACGGCTGCTTCGGGTGGAAGTGCTTAGTCGCGTGGCAGCGTTGGCGCCACACGACAACATCCCCATAGCTCAGGCACTACGGTGGCGACTCTACGACGCTGCAAGGTGACTCCAACGCTAAGCCTTGCGAAGGCCGAGAGTGAGCTGTGAAGCCATGGAGTGCCAAAAAGGAGTGGCTTCAAAGGTTTCCTTCGCGGACTTTCCAACCGCCTCGAGAGGGATGTGACCGTAAACCCACTGGGCGATCCACACCTCGGCGGCTTTCATCCAACCTGACATCTCCAACGCGACCCGGCGATCCGCACGCAGTCTTCCGCCGGCGGAACAACTGTCCCAATGGCGCTCGCCATAAGGAGGTCCTTCGCTCCACACCACCCAGCCGACGGCCTCCACGTCGTTGGGCACACGCAGTAGGCCGTCTTTGTCGCCCTAAATCACGCAGCGTGCTAACCCACAGGACGATGACAAGCAGCAGCCTCGCGGACGACGCTCGAGTACAGGATCACGAGTTCCGCGGTGTGTCCTCGTATATTGACGACCTTCACGCTTCATGCACGCAAGGATACCAGCCAGGTCACCGCTGACATGGAGGGCATACCGCAGCATCGCTGAGACGCCGCGCCGCATCACATACATTAGCCAAGCTCTCTGGATCGATTACCAGAGGGGAAATTGGAAGCCCCCGGGCACTCGCAAAGCATCGCCACCCCGTCAGGATTGGACCCTGAGGAGACGGCAGACAGTACCACCCTGTTCCCACCAAGCCGAAAGATATGCTGAACCAATGACAGTGCCAGCGTCTCCATTCCCCCTCCTTGTCCATGAGTGCGCGATCTCCTTGCGTCCACCATGATGAGCAACTCCAACAGGTCACGTGATGCTGCCTTAGCCATCCAGCGGGCTGCCGCAATTTGCCCCAATTGTCAGCCACCGGTTGCCTGTGGCGCAGTGGGATCTTCACAGGGCGATGCCCGCGGATTCATTGGCAAAGCGACTCGTGCGTTGATGACGAAGCCTGTGCCAAGAACTCGGTCATCACCGAAGAAGCGGTTTCTGTTTCAGCAAATTTTTCAGCAATTCATGCCCGGGGCTCCCTCAGTTCCCAAGGCCGAGCTAACCGCCAAAGAAGAGGTCAAACGGACCTGATCGACAGGGTCGCATCCCAATACCGAGTTCCACGGGAGATCCATGCCGACAGACCAGGGGATCACTGCGTCGGGTGGTGACAAAGCGGAAGACGTACCAGCATCTCGCGCCTTCACCCGCGCTACGGGAACGCCAAGGCGCAAGATACCGAGGCTGGGAGGCTCTGCCCATCCATGCTCGCCATGTCATTGCCGGCCAGGGTCCCTGTCTTCCTTCTCGGATCACGCTCGTATCTCGCTCTCAACCCGAAGGCGGACTTGGCTGTACAACATTATTTCGAACATGCCTCCCCTTTGCAGGCAGGGCGGCTAGCAATATATTAAGCGGAGCCTGCACCGATGCTGAAATATTGTTCCCGTTATCATAACACGGCAGATTAACGCTCATTTCTTCATATACCACCATCGTTACATTCGTTCATTACTACTAGCTCAACATGCCACCTGTGCGCCTCTGGCTGGGTTCGGTGGCTCTGGCGGCCATTACAGGCGCCGTCATTGGAAGCCCGGCCCACAATATCAGATGTCACAAGCGCCAAGCAGCGCCTTTGATCAAAGGGCAAGATGGCCAAATCACTCTTACTTCGACGGGGACAGAGCCTGGCATCGTTGTCCTGGACTATGGCGTCGAAACCGAGGGCATCCCCAGCTTTGAGGTTGTCAGCGCTAGCGGCGATACCTCGGCTCTGGATATCACCTACTCGGAGACGAAAGCGGCTCTGAGCCTGTACATGGTGCGTGTCCCCCTTACCGCACAGACGATGAAGGCTGACACGGCACTAGGCCGACGGTCCGCTCCCCCTCGCGGCCGCCATGGACACCTACCGTGTGAACCGCTACAGTATTTCTGGCCCGGGCCAGTTCACCAACCGCCTCATCCAGGGAGGCTTCCGGTACCAGAAGCTGAACCTGTCGTCGCCTGGTGCGCTAACGCTGCAGAACGTTGGCGTCAGGCCGACGGTCGCCACACATGCGCTCAACGAGCTGCCCGGTTCGTTCGCGAGCTCCGACAGTGCCATCACCGACATCTGGACGGCCGGCGCCAAAACCGTCCAGCTGAGCGAAATCCCTAAAGGCTCGGTGCCCGAGTTTTGGGAGGTTAGCGACGAGGGAGCGGTTATCGAAAGTCTTGCTCCCCAGGCGAACCAAGATGTGATCGCCGTTACCAGCACGGCTTACGGTCTCGACTTTAAGGTGAAGCCGGTTGTTGGTGGCTTTGGGTTTAGCGTGCTTTCCGACACCCTCAACTCGGCCATATACATGTCGGTTGACGTAGCCGCGAGAACGATCGTGGCCTACGTCGGGGCCACCACCCTTGACGCCGAGCTCACGCGGGCTACGATCCCCCGAAATGTGACCCTCGCACTCGGCTCCTGGCATACGGTGCATGCCGACGTCTCCCTGGCCGGCATATCGGTCAAAATCAACAACCAATCTGTGATTTCCTTCACTCAAACCCAAAAGTTCTTTGGCTCGTACGGCCTGGGCGCTTCGTTTGGCCACAAGGCCATTTTCCGCGACATTGTCGCCAAGGATCCCGCCGGCGCCGTAACCTACGAACACCCCCTGACGAACAAGAGCTTCATGGAGGATTTTGTGCTTGCGACCAATCCCCTCAGCGCATCCGTTGATGGCTCGCGCCGCGACCGTATCGCGTACGCCGGCGATCTGGACGTCGCAGGCGCCGCTGCTTTGGCTAGCACCCACGGCCTCGAGTTCATCCAGGGTTCGCTCGATCTTTTAGGATCGTTCCAGCTCCCGCCCGGCTTTTTCACGCCGACGGTCAAAATACAACAGCCTCCTTTGGGTACTCCGCTAAACGTCAGCCAAACAGGCCTCATCGGATACTCGTGGAACCTGCTCACCGCCGTCGCACAAACGTACATGCACACGGGTGACGTGGCGTTTGCGCAGCAGTGGGCGCCCAAGGTGGTCAAGATGCTCGACTGGTCTCACTCGCAACTGCTACCCAACGGCCTCTTCAATATCAGCGACCCGAGCATCGGCGGCGACTGGAACTATTACGACCCGGTGCAAGGCGGCGTCGTGACCAAGTTCAACGTCCTATATGCGTATTCGCTCCAGGAAACAGCCACGCTCCTCACCGACGCCGGCGTCGACGTCTCTGTTTACCAAGACCGCCTCGCCAAGCTACGTTCGGCCATCGACACCCAGCTTTGGAGCGACGAGCTGGGCGCTTATGTTTATTCGGAAAACATCCGCGACGGTTTCGGCCAGGATTCCAATGCCATCGCCATCCTCGCCGGCGTCAACCTCGACCCGGCACACTCGTCCCAAACCATCCTGTCCAACATGGCCACGCTCGACACGCCCCGCGGCCCGCTCGCCTTTTCACCTGGCGTCATTTCGCGCGGCTTCCAAAAGTACATCAGCCCCTACGCGTCGGCGTACCACCTCCGCGCCGCGCTGACGGCGCAAAACTCCGAGGTCGCCAAGTCCCTGCTCGACTCGGTCTGGGCGCCCATGGCCGACAAGCAAAACGCAAACTTTACGGGCACCTTCTGGGAAACCATGGATGAGGCCGGCCGCCCTGCCTTTGGGCCCCAAACCAGCCTCTGCCACGGCTGGGCCGCCGGCCCTACCGCCGAGCTTAGCCGTTTCGTCCTCGGTGCCAAGCCCACCAAACCCGGCTGGGCCGAATGGGCCGTCGCGCCGCAGACCATCGGCCTCAAGTCAGCCAGGGGCAAGGTTCCCACCACCCGTGGCGACGTCGTCGTCAGCTGGAACTTCTCGGGCGATCTCCTTACCATGTCCGTCGAGGGCCCCGCCGGCACCTCGGGCAACCTCACTCTCCCGACCCCTCTGCCCATCGCATCTGCCGATTCCGTCTTCACTCTGGACGGCACCCCCGTCGAGGGCACGTCCTTCCCCGTCCTAGGCGGCAAGGAGGTGGTCCTTGTGCAGTCCAGAAAATAAGATTTCTCCAATTCTCTTCCCTCTTGTAGCTGCCAAGATTGGGCAGTCAAACTGCTGGTTATACATGTGCATGCCCTTGGGAAGATAGGACCGAAGATCACGGATTTACCGGGTCCACAAGCAAAGGAACAGGCGGATCGCGTGTAAATAGCTGTCTCCTGTTCATATGCTCATAATGTATCTTGGGAGTTGCTTCAACGACATTCACGCTTTGTGCCACGGTGCAAAGACTAGCATTCAGGCCACCCATCAGCCGACACGGAGGCCGCATACCCGCAGCATCACCGAGGCACGTCGCGCCGCACAACATACACGAGCCAAGCTTCGCATCGAGTAGCAGAGTGCTTCACCAGCGCATGGGAAGTCCAAGCCGAGCTACGAACCGGATAGGCGAGCCGTAGTACTCCCCCACGATCCTCCAGCGGTGCCCTTTCGGATAAATGCGCGGCCGACCTTCTCAAAGCCAGTAGTAGAATAGGCGCTCTAGCCTTTACATCACCGTCCTTCCGCGGTCGAGATACCTGATCCGAGACTATCGAGGCCGCCGCCACTTTTTAGAGCGCTTCGACCTCGAATGGGCCGAAATGCGAGCGAAGCGGGCTGTCGGCGCGGCCTGCCTTTGCTTGGAGTCTTTCTATATTTGGTTTGTTTGTTTCTGGACATCGCAGTGGTGAGCGTTGGCCTTTCTGCTGACGTTGGAGCAGATATAAGCGGAACCGGCAGAACATCCAGCAACCCAGAGTCCGAACTGCCAACCGGACGCACAGCCACCGCGCTGGCAAAGGTTGTGGCGAAAAACTCCTGCATTCGAGCGTCCGAAGCCGCGAGCCTTCGCCGGATAACCCACTCGAGCCGAGTGGCCAAGGTTCTGGCAAGCCATCACTACGAGAAAAAGGCCGGGGCGCATGGCGGGGAGTTGAAGCACTCCAGCGTCCAAGACGTCCCGTACCGGATGCGCGTCGACGCGGCCGGGTGGTGAGTGTGCCTTACCAAGGACGGCGTCGACTCACAGCTGAACAAGAACCTTGCTTTTCTTTTCTTCTTTTCGTATGCGTGAGTCCTATGGCCACCAAGACGATGTGGTTGCGCAGCGCTGGTGGCTGCATTGCGACGGTACACCGCCGGCACCGGCCTTTGGTGCCACCGGACACGTAGTCGGCGGTCCCGAGCGGTGGCGAGCCAGTCTCACGTTCAACGGTTCTCGGCTTGGTTCGACAGTCCGGGTACGGACCAGGCCAGCCTCGGCAGCGGAGTCGGCCTCCAACTCTGCTGCGAGGTGAGCCTCGTATGGCATGGCATTTGGCCTAAGCACCACCAGCGCCATGTTAACGCCGAATTCTTTGGCCGAGGCCGGTCTGCTTGGAGTGGCAGTGAATCGGGCCGACCTCGGTGCATCAAGCGGCGTCCTAGCGGAAGTCACACCTTCCGTCAACCGGCCTGTTGCATGCGTCGCCTGGCCCTGGTATTGCTGGGCCGACGCCTTGTTCATTTGCTTGGAGCCCTTTCGATATCCTGTTGGGACAGTGAGGGTGGCATGCGGGTCGATCACTAGCAAATGGGCGTTCGTAGGGTTCCATCAGGTGGTCGCGGACGCAACCCACCGTGGCAGCTCGAGCCAGCACTGCCCGGACATCCAGGCCAGCACCTGCAAACACGGTGGATTGTCCGCGCGGTCCTCGGGCCCTCTTATTCTCCGCCGCCGCCTCGATTTAAAGGTGGGACGGTTCTCATGGTATGAACCTTTGGCAGCATCAGCTAACTTGTGAAGCCCCGCCAGAACAACCGTTGCTTGGCCTCCGGAGCGGGAATCAACCACTTTCCGTTGGAAGGGGATTCCTGGAGCTGCTTGGACCAGGAGCCGCATAGGACCGGGAGCCGGCTTTGGGCTGGAGCGGGGTGGTGGGGTGTGGGCTTGGCTTCGGCTGATCAAGGGCCAAAGTCGTAGCCGGATCAGCGGCCTGCCCAGTCCGGTATAACGCGTTCCCGTGTTTTCGTATTTGACGTATTCTCGCATTTCTCGTATTTTCGTCTTTGTCGTATTCTCGCATTCTCGCTGCTCGCAGTTTCGTATTTATCTCCTTGTCCCAGGTGCTTAACTCGCGGCGGTAAAACGCCGTGCTGAGCCCGACCAGATTCCTGCAGAAACCGCACGTTCAACCAGCGACTGTCCCGCGCCGCATCTCAACATGAGTTTCTCTACATGGCTGCCCCAACTCCTCATCGCCCTATGCGTAACTGTCAGTCATTCCAAGTGCCAGTTTTCCTGTGAAGTCGCTAACTCGAGCAGAGTTCAACCTATATTCTCTGCCGCGTCTTTTACAACGTCTTCCTTCACCCGCTCCGCGCATACCCTGGCCCCTGGTACCGGGCCGCCAGTCGCCTGCCTTACACGATTTCCATCTTCCGCGGCGATGCGACGCACAAGGTCAAGGAGCTCCACGACAAGTATGGCCAGGTAGTGCGAATCACTCCGGACACGCTGTCCTACACCTGCAGTCAAGCGTGGACAGACATCTACACCCTCAAGCCCTCGGCAAAACAAGGCAACCTTCCCAAGGATCCAAAGTTTTACATTAGACCGCCCGGCAGCGTCGACACCATCGTACGTATCCACGTCCCAGAATATCGCTGCGTCTAACGATTTCTAGTCATCAGCCAATGATGCCGACCATCGACGGCTTCGTCGGCTACAAAGTCATGCTTTTTCGGAAAAGGCGCTGGCGATGCAAGAGTCCTACCTACAGCGTTACACGGATCAGTTCATCGCCTGCCTCAAGGTCGAGGCTCATCGGTCCGGTGGCGTGGTCAACATGGTGAAGTGGCTCAACTTCTTGACGACAGACATCATCGGCGACTTGTCATTTGGCGAGTCGTTTAATGGGTTGTCGTCAGGAACGTTTCACCCGTGGCTGGAGAAGCTGTTCATGACCCTCAAGACCTTTACCTTTATCCGGGAAATCCTCCGACTTCCGTCCTTCCTCATCAAGGCTGCGATGGCCTGCATTCCGAAGCACATGCTGGAGCATCAAAAGGCATCCGTGGGTTTCGGCGCCGCAGCCGCCCAGCGCAGACTGCAGAGAGGCTCTGACAAACCCGACTTCATGTCCTACATCTTGAGACACAAAGACGACGGAAAGGGGTAGGTCAGCCGTGGAGTACCTCCAAGTTTCTCGGCTAACCTTTTCGCACGGGCAGCATGTCGCCAGAGGAGGTCGAGATGACGGCCATCACGTTTATCATTGCTGGAAGCGAGACCAGTAGGTGAGACCCGGGAACCGAGGGTACCTTGAGAACCTGACCTCTAACGATTCCAGCTGCCACCATACTATCGGGGACCGTGTATCTTCTCCTGCGTCACCCCCATGTGCTGCGCAAGCTGGCGTCCGTCATCCGACACGACTTTCCCACCGAAGGAGATCTCGTCAACGTCAAGCTGCAGCAGCACGAGTATCTGAACGCCGTCCTCAAGGAGGGGCTGCGCTTGTACCCCCCGGCTTCAGACTCTCTTTTCCGGACCACGGGTGATGAAAGCGCCATTGTTGCCGGGAGGGTGGTGCCGCCGCACGTAAGCCTGACGGTGAACTTGTGGGCGGCTCACCGGGACGAGAAGAATTTCCATCGTCCGCTGGAATTCATCCCCGAGCGTTGGCTCAAGGACGCACCGGCCGAGTTTGACGGAGATGACAGGGCAGTATTCAAACCCTTTAGCACCGGCCCGAGAGACTGTATTGGGAAAAAGTGAGCTCCCCACCTCCCTGATTTGCAGTAAAGACGCTAACCTGTTCTAGTCTCGCATGGGCCGAGATGCGCCTGATTCTGAGCAAAATGGTCTGGTCGCTTGACTTGCTGTCTCTAGAGCCGGACAGCGAGCAATGGATTGAGAGGCAAAAGATATTCAGTCTCTGGGAGAAGTTACCCTTGAGGGTCAAGCTGGCCCCGCGTGCTTGACGGGAAAGATCGCGGTGGTTGATGTGGCCCAGGTGCCTGGCGGACACGGCGAGGACTCCCTTGTAGCATTTTCCCTTGGAGATGGATCGAATACGAGGTCTCTGCGCCTCTCTTCGCAAGGAATGACGGAGAGCGGTCGTTAGCGTCAAGAAGGCATGGTTCTGGGGCTTACCAGCAACGCAGATCGTCGATGCCGGCTGCTTCCACTGCTCGTTTGCGGGGCGCGATGCATGAACAGACCGCCTCTGCAAGCTGTTCGTACTGGCTGTGTATTACATTAATGAGGCAGAAGACTTGCCAGGACCAGCACAAATTGGACAAGAGGGCTTCCTCCTCAGGTCCGCATATCGATGTTAATGGAGCTTCCCCTCCACGGCCGTGATCTGCCGAGTGCCGAGATATTGGCATCTTTGTGCGGAGTCCTTGCCTGATGGAGAAGTGCATATCTGGGGGCTTTGGATCTGGCAGGCGACGCGGAGGGCAGGAGGCCGGGCAGCCGCATACCTGCCAGAACAACAGCGTACCAGCAGACTACTGTCACAACTCGACAGAAGCGGTGGCGGAAGAGACAGGTCACGTGCGACTCCAACGCCCCTTCTGGTACCTGCGCTCCGCATGCGCCAGCGTGACTGAACTCCAGTCCGCCGCGGGGTAATGCGGGGAAGGACGCAACGTTTCTGGAGAAGGAAGAAGCGAGGGATTTCAGGTTGAACGAAAGCGACCCCAAGGATGAAGCGTGACGTGACAAACGTCCTCCCGGCGACTGCATGGATCGCCAGCTAGGATGGCACGGGTTCGCTGAGGGGTTGCAGGGATGGCAAGCAAAGGGTGATGCCGAGGTACTGCCGGCGCGCCCTGCTCGCGGCGTCATCATAGATGCAGCGAGTAGATAACCGCGGCCTGGCCCAGCGGGTGACAACCGGCCTGGTCCAGCAAGACCGTGTCTTATTGGCTTCCGCACTAACTCCTGCATTGCGCCATGGTACCCATTTTGGTCTTGTTAGGCTGGGCCGCTGCTGCTCGAGCCCAGCAGGTGTACGTCCCGGCCGAGGGCCCCATCGCCCGGCCTGCCTGTTCCTCGGGGGGCTGCCCGTACTCGACGGCGACCCCGAGCTACTACTACACCACGTTCTCCTTCACCCAGACCGAGACGGTGCGGACGGCGACGGCGGTGACTCCGGAGCCGACGCCAACCACGTATGCACCGCCGTATGCGTCCCTGAGTCACCTCGTGCCGAATCTGCGCACCACGACCTGGGGCAACTGGTATCCCAACGCGACGGCCACGGCAACCGACACGGCTGACCCTTACGGGCAGGCCGCCTGGTCGGCCCTTTGGGAGAGAGCGTCCATGACCGACCTCACCTCCCGGGGCATGTACTCGACGACGGTGTCGCCGACGCCGGTGCCGACGAGCGAGCTGGTGCTACCGCCGCCCAACTACTTCGAGGCCGATGATCGCTACTACTTCCCCGCCGGCTTCGAGTTTGGCGTGGCGGGCTCGGCCACGCAGATCGAAGGCGCCGTCGCCGACGAGGGTCGCGCTCCGACCATCATGGAGGGCTTCGCGGCCGTGGGCCAAACCGGCCCGTCTGCGCCCAACTACGTGACCAACGAAAACTATTACCTGTACAAGCAGGACATTGTGCGCCTGGCGGCCATGGGCGTCAAGCACTACGCCTTTTCGATCCCCTGGACCCGGATCCTGCCCTTCGCCTTTGAGGGCTCGCCCGTCAACAAGAAGGGCCTGGACCACTACGACGACCTGATCAACTTTACCATCTCCAAGGGCCTGCAGCCGCACATAACGCTGCTTCACTTTGACACGCCGCTGCAGTTTTACTATGTCAACGTGACGGGCCCGCCGCGCCCGCCGCTCCTGGGGTACGGCGACGGCGCGTTCGGCCACCCGGCGTTCCAGGACGCGTTTGTGCACTACGGCAAGGTGCTCATGACGCACTTTGCCGACCGGGTGCCGGTGTGGTTCACGTTCAACGAGCCGTATGTGTATTGTGCCGACGGCAAGTCGGTGGACGCGGTCGTCAAGGCGCACGCGCGCCTGTACCGCTTCTACCACGACGAGATCCGGGGGCGGGGCAAGGTGTCGATCAAGCTCAACGACAACTTTGGCTTGCCGCGCGACCCGGCCAGGGCGGCCGACGTGGCGGCGGCGCACCACTTCAACGAGCTCCAGCTGGCCTCGTTTGCGAACCCCATTTTTCTCGGCCGTGACTATCCGGACGCGTTCAAGATGACGATCCCCGACTACGTGCCGCTGACGGCCGAGGACCTGGCCTACCTCAACGGCACGGCCGACTTCCTCGGCATCGACCCCTACACGGCGACGGTCGTGGCCGCGCCCGACGAGGGCATCGCGGCCTGCGCGGCCGACACGTCGCACCCGCTGTTTCCCACCTGCGTCGAGCAGAGCGTCACGGCCACGACGGGCTGGAAGATCGGCCAGCGGTCGCAGTCGTACGTGTACATGACGCCCAAGTACCTGCGCACGTACCTCAACTACCTCTGGAACACGTTCCGCGCGCCCGTCGTCATCACCGAGTTCGGGTTCCCCGTCCACGCCGAGGCGGACCGGCCCGAGCTGGCCGACGAGCTGTTCGACCAGGCGCGCAGCGACTACTACCGCAGCTTCCTGAGCGAGACGCTCAAGGCCATCTGGGAGGACGGCGTGCACGTCGAAGGCGCCTTTGCCTGGAGCTTTGCCGACAACTGGGAGTTTGGCGACTATGGCCAGCACTTTGGCATCCAGGCCGTCAACCGGACCACCATGGAGCGGCGGTACAAGAAGAGTTTTTTCGACGTGGTAGACTTTGTAGCAGCTCGGACGGTTGGGCATAGGTAGCCCGCCAAGGTCGGCGAGTGCTCGCTACCCTTATAGCGCACCTGTAGAAAGCCTGAGAGCCTCCTACTCTCACCCCTTTCTTTTACTAGTAGTGACAGAGAGAGATCAATCCATGAGGTCTACTGCAGGCGCATCTATTTTGCAATAATTTGGGCTAGGGCTGTGCTAGTCTACGATTTGGGGACAGATGCCCAAGGCGTCGGGCTCGGGCGTTTGTTTTAAACAGTTTGCCCTACCGAATCCTTGGCCTCATCGTTTCGAGGGTTAAAAATGTCGGCAATCTCCTCGAGAGAGTAACCTTTGGTCTCGGGAAACACCAGGTAGACGACGACAAACTCGATAACCATCCAGGCGATAAAAACAGTGTAGAGGCGCCACTGGATGCTTTCGAGGCCGACGGGAACAGCAAATGTGGACAGGATCATGAAGCAATACTGGACGAGGTAAAAAAAGGCCAGGCCGCTGACGCGAACGTGGTAAGGGAGGATTTCGGGAATGTACAGGCCCAGGTTGCCGTTGAAGCCAAAGTTGTAGGCGGGCGAAAAGAGGTAAAGGAAAATGACGACCGAGTAGCCGGCGGCCTTGTTGTTCTCGTCCTGGGCGAAGGCGGCGCTGCCGGCGGTGATGGAGATGACGACCACCCACATGGCCGCGAGCGAGCAGAGGAACATGACGCGGCGGCCGAGCTTCTCGGGCAGGGTGGCGAAGTAGACGGCCGAGAACCACGAGAACATCTGGCTGGTGGCGTTGACGAGCGTCTGCTGCAGGTCGCTGCGGAGACCGACCGACGTCAGGATGGGGCTGAGGTAGTAGCTGACAAAGGCGTTGCCGGACATTTGCGAGCAGATGGCGGCCCAGACGATGATCAGGATGCGCCTCCTGTTGGCGGAGGAGCCGTGCAGCATTTCGCGCGCCACGCTCCACACGCCGGTGCCGGCCTCGGACTCGGCCTCGAGGGCCGAGGTGATCTCGTCGTACTCGCGCCTGACCACAGGGTCCCGGTCGTTGCCCTCGCCGTGGTAGTGAGCCAGCATGGCCATCGCCTCGTCGCTGCGGCCGTGGCTGACGAGCCACCTGGGGGATTCGGGCACCCAAAACAGGAAAATCAGCTGGATGAGGTTGGGCAGGCCCTGCAGCGCCGAGGGGATGCGCCAGGACGCCTCGCCGTCGATGCGGAAGGTGCCAAAGGTCTGTTAGTCGTCAGCGGTTAATTATAGAACCTGGGGTCGCCAGCGGGTTAACCATACGGAACCCGGGGCTGAGGCGAAAACACGTACCGTCCAGCCGGCGCAAATGGCGCCGAGCGAGTACGACGTCAGGAACAAGGCCGTGGCCGTCGCGCGGTGGGACGGATGGGCTATCTCGGTGATCCAGGGGGCGCCGACGCCGGCGACGATGACGCTGCCGGCACCAATGACCAGCCGGGACGCGACAAACATGGCCATGTCACGTGTCGTTAAGCGTTCCATCTATCGCGTGGACGGATATGCTAGCAGTCGGGCGCTAGCACTAGCTGCTGTACATTACGCTATCGCATTCTAATGGGCTGTGGAGCTGGCTGCTTAATTTAGAACGGATCGGAATGGGCAAAGCTCCTAATAGTCACTACCGTCGGTACACCCTGACAACATGTGTTTGTATCAACGAGCGAGACGGCAGCGCCGAGGCAGAGGCCCCAGCGGCGGCCCCAGCGGTCGGCGACGGGTGAAAAGAAGACGCCGACGATGCCGCCCAGGGGGTAAGCCGCGTTGAAGATGCCGAGGGTTGCGCCGGTGGGCGTGCCAAAGTAGTTGCGCCAGTTGGTCACGGACTGGAGGCCATTCATCATGGAGCCATCGAAACTGCAGTGTTTCATTTTGTCAGTCGGACGTATGGGTCGAACGAGATGGGAAGAACAACTTGCCCTTGGGAGAAGATGGAGATGAGAGGGATGATCAGCCACAGGTTCAAGGCGCGCAGATTCTTGTGCCGCCACCAGTGCTTCAAGTCGAGGGTGGACTGGAATGCGTCCGGCTCAGGGGCGGCATCATGGTTTCGGACGGCCATTGCGTAAAGCTGTGTATCGCAGCCGCAGAGACGACCGTGTTTTGGTGTTGATTTGCACGGTCCGCCGAAATGACAACGAGCCGGCCGTCTGTCTTTGGCGTGCCATCCAGCTCTTATCCCCGTAACCGGCGGCCATGGTGCCGTGCGTGGAGGCAAGCCGAGGTTTCTTGCCGGCAGCACGGTCGGGTGTTCTTTTCCCGGATCGCCGAAGGGTCAACTCTTCCGCCACGCTTCCTTGCAAATAAGACGAATGCCGTTCTCCAACCGGAGGCTGACGACAGATTGTCCGGGTGACATCGCCAGTGACCCGCTTCCCCGCAACTCGCTTTTCTCGTTCCTCGACAGCAAACCTCGGGTTTATCCGAACCTCTTCGGCAACTCGTTCCACGACTCGGGTTTATCCGAGCCCTCGGTCCACTCGTATCACATAGAGCCCTTGTACTCCGAATCGGCCCGATGGATGGGCCACGCTTGGGTGCTTGACGCGTCCATTCTACGCGCCCGGTAGGTATTTAGTAAGTGGTGTGAATCTACATTTCCTCCCGTCTCACTGCAGCAACAGCTCAGGACCTTTAAAGGCATCCCAGACGAAATGGTTAACCTCCATCATGCCGTCCTCGCCAGCTCTGCTTTGGCTGCTGGGCCGTCATACCCCGTCCCGGCCTTGGCCCCGTCGGACGCGGCGCCGTTGAGCCATGGGCCTATCGGCTTGTCGTAAGTTATCAGGGAGGCTCATACCGGCCTGGTGCAAATAAGGCTTACACTTCAACTACAGAATCGAGTTTTTCATGTGGCCGTCGTACATGAAGAACATCACGCCTCCTCTGCATTGCATCAAGCACTTTGATGACCTGTTTGGCCAGAAGATGCCTATCCGAGTCGGCGGCACGACGCAGGATCGAGCGACGTACGATGCAAACTTTGACGGATATGTCTCATACCACGTGGATCATCCCCACGATGCGCCCATGGAGTTGGTGTTTGGGCCCAAATTCTTTGACCTCATCAGTGGGTAGCCCGTCCGTCTCGGCCGAGGACTAGCTCTAACGCCAGACACCTACAGACGAGATGGGCGCGCCCACCACTGTTGGCTTCAACCGTGGCCGCAACAACCGCACCAACACGTTCGCGGCCATCTCGGAGCTGGAGAAGCGGGCTCTCCCATTCGTCGACGCCATCGAGATCGGCAACGAGCCTGACGGTAACAAGCCCTTCCCCGGTAATAGAAGTGAGCAAACGCTGACTCGTCAAGTGTACCTCGACTTGTGGAACCAACCCGTGGCGACTGCCCCGTGGGACATGGAACAGGAGGGCAAGGACGCGGCGGACTGGGCCGAGGATTTCAAGAACAGATGGCGGTCTTCCCTCCCCATCCTTGTGGCCGGAGGATACGCCATCCCGTTCCCGCTTCGCCCGGGCTGGCCGAACCTGCCCTACCTCATCACCGAGGCCTACAACGAAAGCGTCAAGGCGGCCACCAAGGAGTACAGCGGTCACATGTATGCCATTTCCAACGCCAGCGCCAACGGCCTCGCCATTGAGATGCAGCACACCAGGGTGGTGCAAGATCTCGCACTTTTGCCCATCAAAAACGCCTTGGCGGACGGGAAGCCCTACATCATTGGTGAGCCACGCTCGTTCCCCACGCACATGGCATGGAGGCAAGGCTGACAAAGTCTGCAAGGCGAAACGGGTTTCCACGGCCATGACAACCCCGTGATGGACGCCCAGTTCGGCAGCGCCATTCAAATCGTCGACAAGACGCTACGGGCCCTTTCTTTGGGCGTCAAGTGCCTGTACTACCATCAGGGCACCATCAACGAGGGTATGCTTCCTTCCCCCGCCGTCAAGGGATGTCACGTACTAAATCCCGCAGCCCACTTCAACTGGTGGCTCGACAACCAGGTCAACACCCCGTTCTACGGCGGTTACGCGGCCGCCCTGGCCGTCGCGGGCGGAGACCAAATCATCGAGAGCGACAACGGCACCGACCTGTACGCCCAGTACGTCGTCTACAAGGCAGGCAGACCGTTCAAGGTCATCCTGGTCAACACCGACTTTTACTCGGGCTCGGGTGCCCGCAACGTCGCTCAGTTCACCATGACCAACCTGGCCGTCGCCAACGTGTCCGCCGTCCGCCTGACCGCGCCCTCGAGCGTCACCATGACGACCCTCGAGCAAGCCGATGCCTCACTGGAGCCTTCGATCGGAGGTAAGCTTCCCAGTGCACCCTCCTACCCAGTTCTCGGATTACCGCTAATGCCGTACAGGCCAATACTTTGCCAACGACGACTGCTCTATCCGGGGCGAGCGGCAGGTGGAGCAGTTCAACGTACAAGGAGGCCAGCTTACTGTGGATGTTGGTGCCTCCGAGGTGGTTATTGTATATCTGGAGTAGGTGGCGTCCGTGTAGCTCTTTACCTCTGCCTGGGCTTGGCAAGCTCCTCTTGTCCCGCAGAAACGGCGGCGCTACGCTCGTGGCTCATTCTGGCTGGCGCTCGGTTAGGGCGGCGGCTAATACTTGTGTCGGGACTGTCACCGTAATTTGCTTCCTAACCCAATTATTTATTAAACCGACCTCCGAAATGCTTCCATAGATCCAAACCCAATCCTACCGCCTCCCAGAGTCGACCGTTATTTCCGTCGTCATCATGATGCGCCCGGCCCTCTCGGGGTCCTCGGACGAGAAACCGCCGGCCGTGTGGTCGAACCCCGACGACGCGCCCGCGTGGAAGCTCCCTCGCGTACCGCCGGCGCCTTCATGGCCCTTGCTCTCGAGAGCCAAATCCTCGGTGCTGGCGCCCTCGGCCACGGTGCTGCGGTCGCGGCTAGGGGTGGCCGCGGTGGTGAGCTTGTTTAGGACGGAGCCGTGCTTGGTGCCGTCCGCGGTCGAGCCGCCGTGGCGGATGTAGTACGAGCTGCGGTAACCGCCGCCCGTGGACAGGCCCAGGCCCGGCAGGA
>GL876969.1:59410-70018 GCA_000193285.1 Magnaporthiopsis poae ATCC 64411 | reverse complement strand
CTGCTCGAGCGGGAAGATGGGCACGTAGCCCTAGCGCAGCGACGGTAACGCGTCCAGGTGCGGCCACTGCAGGATGGACTCGGTGGTGGAGGTGTGCATCGAGTCCAGCACCGCGTTCTCGAGACTGTTTGGGTTGTGCGGCTCGCTCGACGGCGACGGGCCCGGGTGGACGGGGTGCACCTCGGCCAGGGGCGAGCCCGAGAAGCTGCTGCTGCGGCCGATGGAGGCAGCTCCTGGGATTGGACGGGCCGTACTCAGGGGCATCGAGGCCTGGGCTGTTAGCAGCGAACGCCTGCCGGTGGTGTCTGACGCCTACCATGGTTGCGTTCATCTCGTGCAGGAAGCGCTCGACGCGCAGCACGCCCTCGAGGATCAGGTCACTCTTGCCTCTCCTTGGACGGGTCAGGGTTTGACTCCTCGAACAGCCAGGACTCAGAATAGCGCCGGCGGCCACTCACGAGTTTGCCTCGGAGCCATAGGTGCAGTCGCAGTCGGCGGCGGCGCAGGCAGCACACGGCGTGTTGCCATCGCAGCGGATTTTGCGGCCGCGGCAGTTGTCGCACTGCTGGAGTTAGTACAGCGCGGAAACATGGCAGATTCGTAAATACTGACCGCGTGGGACACCCTCAGCCGCTTCCGGGCCGGCTCCGACTCCATACTGGTGTTGTCGACTGGGCCGCACCCAGCACCAGGGACCCGGGCCTGGTCTGGAATCTGGGAGTTCAAGGTCATAAAATTCGCGGAGACGTCGCCATCGCGGGGATCAGGGCCCACAGTCGACAGGCCTAACCCGTATAGGCAGGCAGAGTGTCACTGAGCCGAGGTTCCAGCACATGATCATTGCCTGTTCTGGCACCGCAGGATCGGTGGATCGGCCGTTCAGGCTCCAACAGTGGGAAGGCATTCTGGCTGGAGCTGCTGACATCAGGTTGCGTGTCTGCCATGGGATTGGACGGAAAACGTGGTGGCCCGGGGAAGGCGAGCAGCTTTACGTCTGCATTGGGTATGGCAGCTACAAAGAATGCCTCAGCTACTGTCAGTTTCAGCCCTAAGAGGATGGCAATGGCATCATTAGTTTCCAGCCGTTCGTGTTGCGGGAATTTTCCTCAGACGGCCTGCCAACAGCATTCCAGAGCCGGCTCGAACAGCAGGGGACTCGAATAGCAGGGGGCTAAATTTAGCTGGCCCACAACTCTAGCGGTCTGCAGCAAACAAGCGCTGGCTGGATCTGCAAGGGAGCGGATCATAGCGGCGGATGTGGCTGAGGAGACCGCAGCAGAATTAGACTCCAACGGGCAACGTTTTTTCTGTGCGAGGAGGACTGGTCTCTGTTGTGCGAGGAGAACTGGCCACAGTAAGACGACTGTTGGCCACTCTCCCTAGGCTGACAGCTAGAATGCCAGAATAGACATGTCGGTCAAGACATCGGCCACGACACGGCCAGACGACCAGGATATCGGCCAAAACATTGCCAACAGCAGCGAGGCTCAGCGTGACAAGGGCGCCGCCCCGCCCGCGCTTTACGGCCGACTCCCGTCTTTTAGCACCAGTAACAGCCCTGCTCCCGGTGTTGCTTGGCGAATCTCCGACAGCAGCACGTCTGACAGCCAAGCCTCCGCGGGAGCCAACTGCACCGCCCGAATCGAGCCATTCCGTCAGTCTGGGCAGTCTGATCCTGTGCTACGCCGCTCGCCCTACAATAATTCTGGAATCCGCATTCCGTCCTTCCTTTTTCCCTGGGTATTCAATTGCAGCGCAGGGCACAAAAGAAACGGCCAGCAGAGTGCTCCAGCCTCCTCCATTAACACACACCACACCCACCACAAAAATTAAACACAATGACGCTCACAGTAGCAAAGCTCGAGACGTCGTGCCCTAGCGGTGGCCGCTTTTACGTCTGCGACAAGGCGCCCAAGCGGTTCCTGGGCTGCTGCACCGTCAACCCCTGCGACAGGGGCGGCGACTGTCCCAAGGGCAACCTGACAACCACCACCTTCAGCGCCGACCTGTTCGAGGATATTCCACCACAGGACTGCATCGGCGCGCCCGGGAGCAAGAGCTGGTTCACCTGCAAGGCCAACAACCCGCCGTTTCTGGGCTGCTGCAGCGAGAACCCGTGCCAGGCCAAGCCGCCAGGCTGCCCGGTTAACAAGTTGATCCCCGCGCGTTTGAGCGACAACCAGACCAACGCCGCCGTTTTTCTGCCCTCCTCGTCCACCCCGTCCCCGACCCCGCCGCCTCAGGCCGCAGCGAAAGGTCTGCACCCGGGCGCTATAGCTGGTATTGTCGTGGGCGGCCTGCTGGTGATTGCCCTGATCGCGGGGTTGCTCTTCTGGAGGCGACGCCGAAACCGCAACCGCGAGTCGCACATCATCGCCGAGTTCCCCGCCAAATACATCAACGCCGCCCTGCCCGACATGGGCCAGCACCAGCACCAGCAGACCAAAGACGCCGACTCGTCCCAGAGGGGTGCGTACGGCCCTGGTCCTTATTCCCCCGACTCCCTGGTCAAGCCCCGCCCTTCGGTGGCGTCGTCGTCGTCCACCCGTAGAGCCGATTCCCAGAGTCAAAGTAGCTCACCGTGGAGGCCCGCGTTTCCAGATTCCTTGGCTAGCACCGCCGCCACGTCGTCTACGGCCCACCACCACATCAGCATGCTCAGCTCTCCCGGCGACGCGCACGGCCAGTACGCGCGCGTGTCGGTCCTGTCGGACGACCATTCGCCCGAGCCGTCACCCCGCTTCGAGACCATCCCCGAGGGCGGGTCGACGCCGCGGTTCGAAGACCCGGACAGCGTGGGGGCCGTGACGCGGCCCGTAAACGGATACCACGGGCTGGGCGAGCGGCCGTTCCTGGAGCTGCCCGGGTCCGAGGCGACGCAGAATCAAAACTGGAGGGCATACAAGCCGGTCTGAGGTCAGCCGCCGTTTTCTTTTGCTTTCGTGTCCAGCGTGGCGTTGGGGCGGGTGCTTTTTTCGGAGACTAGCGTTTGAATGCAAATAGTAATGGCTTATTCATCCCTCAGCTTGTGATGGTGACGCAGCGAGTGATCAAGGCACAAGTGGCCTGTTGAAGAGTTTCACTCGACACGGGTGTCACTGCAACGGAAGCTGTTTCCACGCTATATAACCACAGCCCACGACATCATGCCGCAGGATACCAACGAAGCACCATCACGCTATACAATGGCTGTAGATCCATGCAGACTCCGCGGCCGCATCAGGCTCGCCCAGCCACGGGGTCTAGAGGCCGTCACCAGCCTGTACCTGCAGCAGTCGACCCTGGTGCCAGACATCGCCTGGCGCTATCCGTACTGGGAGACGACCGACGCTTGCTTCTGCGCCTATCGCCGGACCCTCCGCGACGGGCTCGAGGAAACGATCTCGAACCACGAGGAACCCGACGCCGACCGCTTCGTCACCCTATACGAGAACCAGGCCGGCGTGGTGACGGGGCTGATCAGCTGGCGCGTCTGGCACCGCGTGCTCAACGGCGGCACGGAACCGAAACGGCGCTTCACCATCGAGGTCGGCCAGCGCGACATGGTGCAGATCCGGCAGCAGGCGCGGGAGAAGGAGCCCGAGCTGCGGGGCCGCGACGACGTCTACGAGGACGTGTTCCGCGACACCGTCATGTCGCTGTACCACCAGCGGGCCGAGCGCAGGATGCTAGGCACCAGCGCGCGCAACGGCGCCCGGAACGGCCTCGTCACCGTCGAGATGGTGTGCGTGACGCAGGAGCAAAAGGCCATGGGCGTGGGGGCCGAGCTGGTCGCGTTTGCTGTGGCCAGCTCGCGGCGTGAAGATTATTACGTGCGCATGGACGTGAGCGACCGCGGTATTCACGGCTGGCTGGCCAAGCTGGGATTTGTGCAATTCTCGGCCACGACGCTGATCTCGCCGGGCGTGTACGATCAGGTGGACAGGCGGCAGACGGTGAGTATGGCTGTGTGGGCGCTGGTGCCGGGGAAGAAGGTCCAGGTCAAGATAGCCGGTGTGTGGCAGGATCAGCCAGATAGCGAGCGAGCAGCTTTTTAGTTCTTCCTTTTCACCTAGCTTCCGATATCGTCACATGGAAGTTGATTCCAGAACCATCTTTTGAAACCCAACCGAACCAGTTGAAACCGTACAGACTGACATCTCATGTTGAACCCCGTATGAACCAAGAGAGATATCATGTTGAACCCCAAAACCGTCCTACAAACCAGCTCACGGCTCTCCCCAGATCTCATCGGCAATGTCCCTGACCAGCTTCAGCTTGGCCTTCTCCTCGTCCAGCGACAGCGGGTATCCGCTCTCGTGCGTGCTAAACCCGCACTGCGGACTGAGCCCGACCTGCTTGAGCGCCTCCTCGCGGCTGCACCCGTTGCCTTCGGCGATAAAGTCGGCCGCCTGGAAGATGCGGCGCTTGACCTCGTCGCGGTCCTCGAGCTGCTTGACCTTTGTGCTGACGCAGCCGACGATGACGTGTCGGTCCCTGGGCAGGTGGCGCAGCGGCTCGAACCCGCCCGCGCGCGCCGTGTCGTACTCGAGGTAGAAGGTGTTGACCTTGAGGTCCCGGAACAGCTTCTTGGCGATGACGTCGTAGGCGCCCTCGGCAAAGTGGCGCCCGCCGATGAAGTTGCCGCGGCACAGGTGAACGCCCGTGTGCATGTCGGCGGGAAGCTTGGAGATGCAGTCGTTGTAGAGGGCGATGTAGGCGTCGAGCAGGTCGTCGACGGTGCCGATGTTGTCCTTGTCCTCGGCCCAGCCGTCGCGGAATTTCTGCGAGCAAAAGTCTGGGTCAGGCGTCAGTTGTGAGTCCTGGGTAGGTTATGAGTCCAGGGAGGAAGAACTTACACGCCAGCCCGGGATCGTCAAATTGCACGTTCCTCAACCCCGCCTCGTACAGCTGCGCCAGCTCGGCCTGATACACCTTGGCCACGTCCTTGAAGTACTCGGCGTCGTTCGAGTACGCCTCGGGACTGTAGGCGCGGCCCTGCTTGTAGCGCATGTGGAACCAGGCCGGCGTGATCATGGTGAGTTTGATGTTGGACCACTCCTCTTTCGGCATGGCGGCCTGCACCAGACGCAGCTCGTGCATGTTGCTGACGCACTTGTCGCGGCTGTGGCCCAGCTTGGCGCCCGCGATGACCGACTCGCCCGGCATCACCTTGCGGTCCTGCTCCAGCAGCGACACCACGTCCGGGTGATAGAGCCGGAACATGGACGCGTCAGCCTCCTGCAGCCGCACGACGCCGTCGAACTCATCCCACATCAGGCCCCAGAAGCGCGTGCGCACGTACTCGCCGTCCGTCACGGCTTTGAACCCCAGCGACCGCTGCAGCGCCACCACCTCGGCCACAGCCGCCTTCTCGACCGCCGCGAGTCCCGACGTGTCGCCGCCCGCCGCGACCGACGCCCGGACCTCCAGCAGCTTCTGCGGCCGAAGGAGAGAGCCGACGTGCTCAGCGCGGAAGGGAGCCATTTTGGGGGATTGGGTGGGAGATGATCAGGCTCCTAAGCTGCTGTCTGTCGGCACGGGCTTAAAAAGAGAGAGCTGAACTCTACCAGAAGTACGATTCCCCGCCTTGGTGAGCATGACCTCACCATGTGGAGACGTCGGTGAGTGGGGGTCGCCGTAGGGCAATATACAGGCAATATCAGAAGCGGCACAGTTTCAGGTTGACGAACTATGGACAGGAACGAGCGTGAGGGGTAACGGCCGGGTGGAGAGACCCCGCCTCGGCATCCATCTCTCGGGACTCGGCACTAAACATTATATAAGGCGCTCATGTGACTAGACAGTCTTCTCGTCCTGCATCTGCAGCGTGTTCAGCACCGTCTCGGCGCTGCGCTTCTCCAGACTCTTCTTGACCGGATCGGGTGCGGAAAAGACCTCTTCGAGCTCCTCGAGCGTCCTGTCTTTGGTTTCGGGCCAGAAGCTGCGGGTTGTTAGCATGGACCGACAAAGCAAGAGGTAGTGTGAGGCGAAAAGACTTACAAGTAAATAACAGCGGCCTCGACCAGGTTCCAAAACACAAAGAATATGTAAAAGTAGTGGCCAATACGCTTAAAAGCAGGCCCCGACGAGTACTGCAGAATAGTACCGGCAATGGACGATCCCAAGTTGCCCACGGCGGTCCCCTTGGCGCGCGTCTCGGTCGGCAGCGTCTCGGCAATGTACATGCTCTGCAGCGGCGTCCAGCCAAAGGAGAAGACGATGCCAAAGATGTAGATGAAGGCAACCGTCGTGTTGGCCGCCGCCGCGTGGGTCGGGTCGTCGGTGGCCATCTTGGACGTGCCCGTGATGATGGCAAAGCAGACCGAGGCGAACAGGATGGTGTAGATGAGCAGCGGCCGCCGGCCAACGACGTCGGTCATGCGGGCGCCCAGCACGGCGCCGAAGAAGGACAGGATCGGGTTGACCATGTTGAGCGCCAGCACCTTCTTCTCCTCGGTGATGCCGGCCGACTTGAGCATGGCGGCCATGTAGTACGACGACAGGCTGTTGCCCGACGACTGCCCGAACACGGCCATGCCCAGCACGCAGACCAGGCGGCGCCGCGCGGGCCGCGTGTTGACCAGGGCGCTGTAGTCCCACCAGCGCTTGTCGGTGGCGTCGGCCCGGATCTGCATGGCCATCTCCTGCAGCTGCAGCTTGACGAGCGGGTGGTTCTCGTCGCCCTCGCCGTGGTACTTGGCCAGCACGCGGCGCGCTTCGTCCGTCTTGTCGTTGGCCATGAGCCAGCGCGGCGATTCGGGCAGCAGAAAGGCGCAGAGCACAATGACGCCCGACGTGCACAGCTGGCACCACACGGGGATGCGCCACCCTTCCAGGCCCGGGATGTAGGAGCAGCCCAGCACGACGGCCGATGCGATGATGGCGCCGATGTACCAGGTGCAGTTGTAGAGCCCCGTCAGCGTGCCGCGCCACATGGGGTGGGCGATCTCGCTGACGTAGGTGGGCGCCGACACGCAGCAAAAGGACACGCCGAAGCCAAGCACGAAGCGGCCGGCTAGGAATTGCTGGCCGTGGGGCGCCGTGGCCTGGACGCCGGTGCCGATGATGATGATGACGGCGCCCACAAACATGCCCCAGCGGCGGCCCAGCCAGTCGTTGACGGGGCCCGTGAAGAAGATGGCGGCCAGGCTGCCGATGTTGTACATGGCAAACGTCAGCCCTGTGCTCTCGCCGTCCACCTGGGTGCCAAAGTACTGGCGGTACGACTCCATGCCGTTGAGCCCGCCCATCAGCGAGCCGTCGTAGCCGTTGAGGCAGCCGCAGAGGTAGGCGCAGGCCAGCACCAGGTACAGGCGGAACATGGCCCAGGTCCAGGGCGAGTAGGCGGTGCTATCGACCTCGTGGGCCATCTGCACGGCCTGATGGAGGTCGCCATCGCCGGGTTTTTCGACGGCCGACTTTTCGGTAGCCATGGTGTCGGATGTGAGGCTTGGATGATCCTTGGGTGAATAGAACGCCGTTTAGGACGCCATCGTGCTCTTATGGTTCTTATAGGAGACCCGGCGGGGCGGCTACAGAACCCCAGACAGCCGGCTGAACTACGCGAGATGTCATGATGTCCGAGCCAGCACCGTTGTGGAAGGTGAGCCGAAATCTCGCCAACGCTGACCTAGGTTCCCCGCCCTGGTCAGCGTATTGGTGTCGGTGCGCAGGCCACCGAGTGGTGCGCATCCGCCCGGGTGTCGGCGCAGGAGGGTTACATGGAGCAGCCAACGGTCTGGAGACTCCAGGTTTCTGGGGTGGCCCCGCTGTGACACTGACAAGCGCCCGGCTCCGACATCCCCGCGCAAAATGAGGGGTAGACACCTGCGGGCCGATTGGTGGCTGGGAGCAGGCAGGGGTATAGCCGAGTGAGGCCAGCGATGGTCCGAGGGAATCGGCCGACTGCCCAGTCGACGCGGTCACGAGGATGAAAAAAAGAATAATGGAGCCTCAAGAAATTGGCGTTGGTCACCCAGTCCCGGCAACATCCCGACTGTCGGTCTGTTCCCCTCGGGGATGACGGCTCGATGGGTCCGGACTCGCAGCGGGTGGATTCGGCGGAAAACACCCGGAACCTGCATACAGCCGCCTGAAACCATGTTCTCTGGCCAAGCAAGACGTGACAACGGGCCGTGGGCAGAAAGGACGGGCCCTGGGATGGAATAAAACAGATGGGATAGAGACAGACGAAAGAGCAAACCCTTCATCAACAGCCCATCAACAGTCGACAATCGCAATGCCCCTCTCCATCCAAGAGTCGCCAGATCGGCCAGACTACGCCAACGAGGCAGTCTTCCGCCGCAACTGCCTCCCGCACAGGACCTACTTCATCCCCGACACGGCCGTCCTGCTCAACGGCCAATGGGACTTTCACTATGCCTCAACGCCGCTGGAGGCCCCTGAGCCTGATGCCGCTGCCGACGGCTGGCAGCCCATCACGGTCCCAGGCCACTGGCAGCTCCAGGGCTGGGGCCACCCGCACTACACCAACGTGCAGTACCCCATCCCCGTGTGCCCGCCGCACGTGCCGACCGAGAACCCGACGGGTACGTACCGCCGCCGCTTTCACGTGCCTCCGGCCTGGGACCGCGCTTGGCGGCTGGTGCTGCGCTTCGACGGTGTCGACAGCGCCTACCACGTCTTTGTCAACGGCGAGCTGGTCGGCTACGCTCAAGGCGCGCGCAATGCCGCCGAGTACGACGTGACGGAGCACGTGCGCCGCGACGCCGCCAACGAGGTGCTCGTGCGCGTCTACCAGTGGTCCGACGGCTCCTACATCGAGGATCAGGACCAGTGGTACCTGTCGGGCATTTTCCGCGACGTGCACCTGCTGGCGTTCCCAACCGACTGCCGCATCCGCGACTGGTTCGTGCACACCGACCTGGACGCAGAATACCGCAATGCCGAGCTGCTGGTGGATGTGGACGTGGCTGCTACGGCTGCTGGCAAGCTGAAGCTGTCGCTGCAGAAGCTGGCCAAAAACGGCGGCGCCGCAGTGGGTGAGACCGAGGTCGACGTGACCGCGGGGACTACCTCGGCCAAAATCAAGCTCGCCGTCGCGAACCCGAGCAAGTGGACGGCCGAGACGCCGTACCTCTACCGGGCAACGCTCACGCTGACCAGCGGCTCGGCCAAGCCCTACACGGTGGACCAGACGGTGGGCTTCCGCAAGGTCGAGCTGAAAGGTGGGCTCATGTGCGTCAACGGACGGCCGATCCAGCTGCACGGCACCAACCGGCACGAACACCACCCGCGGCTGGGCAGGGCGGTGCCGCTAGACTACATCCGACGCGACCTGGTGCTGATGAAGACGCACAACATCAACGCGCTCCGCTGCTCCCATTACCCACCTCACCCGCGCCTGTTTGACCTGGCCGACGAGCTGGGGCTCTGGGTCATGGACGAGGCCGACCTCGAGTGCCACGGCTTCTATGACGCCATCGCGCGGCCACTCGACATCCCCGAGGAGATGGACTACGAGGAGCGCAAGAAGCTGACGTTCCCGCAGTGCGCCAAGTTCACGTCGGACAATACGGCCTGGACGGCGGCCTACGTCGACCGTATCGAGAGCATGGTCATGCGCGACCGCAACCACGCCAGCATCATCTCGTGGTCGCTGGGCAACGAGGCCTTTTACGGCCGCAACCACAAGGCCATGTACGACTACGCCAAACGCGTCGACCCGGGGAGGCTCGTGCACTACGAGGGCGACGTGCACGCCGAGTCGGCCGACATGTTCTCGTACATGTACCCGCCCATCGACCGGCTGGTGCGGCTGGTGCAGACGGAGGGCGTGGCCGAGGACGGCAGCTTCGAGAAGCCTGTCGTGCTGTGCGAGTACGCCCACGCCATGGGCAACGGGCCCGGCTGGCTGCAAGAGTACCAGGACGCCTTCCGCGCCCACCCGCGTCTGCAGGGCGGCTTCATCTGGGAGTGGGCCAACCACGGTCTCTGGAAGGACGAGGGCCGCGGCAAGGCGTTCTACGGGTATGGCGGGGACTTTGGCGACTTCCCCAACGACGGCACTTTCGTCATGGACGGGCTCTGCTTCTCGAACCACACGCCGACGCCGGGACTCACGGAGCTGAAAAAGGTGATCCAGCCGCTGGGATTATCGGTGTCCGGGGATAAGCTGCTGGTCGAGAACTACTACGGATTTGTGGATCTCGGTCACCTGGTCGCCACGTACAAGATCGAAGAGTTTGGCAGCGACACGGTGGTGCTCGTGGACTCGGGCGAGCTGGCGCTGCCGACCATCAAGGCTGGCGAGCAGGCTGAAGTCGGTCTTCCCAAATCAGCCAGCCACCGTGGTGACGGCGGCGAGACCATGCTGACCGTGTCGTTCCGCCAGCGCAGCAGCACTGCCTGGTGTGACGCCGGCCATGAGATCGCCTGGCACCAGGCCCAGCTGGCTGCGCCCAGTGCTAGCAGCAGCAGCCGTGTTCTTTCGTCGCATCCGCAGCTCACAAGCACCACCGTCGAGACAAAGGGCTCGGTCCTGGCCATCTCGGGCGGCGACTGGTCGCTCACCTTCGACCGGGCGCGCGGCTACATCACCAGCTGGGTGTCAGGCGACAGCCCGCTTCTGTCTCCTGATGCGGCCACTGGCGCCGCCTTGATGCC
>GL876969.1:41170-52363 GCA_000193285.1 Magnaporthiopsis poae ATCC 64411 | reverse complement strand
CCCGCTGCTCCGGCCGGCGGCCCAGACTCTGCAGCCGGCGCTGTCGGCTCTGATGCCGCAGGCGCGGGAGACGCTGAATAGTAAGCTGGATCCATTTCTTTCTTCACTGTGGCGGGTTGGCTTGGTCCACCCTCCTTTTTTGGCATTTTCCTTTGTCTAGCCAGCATTTTTGAAATTTCTCTTGTTTATTTACCGGGAGTTTGGGACGGCGTTTGATGTCATCATGAACAATAAAAACAGTTCGGTATTGACCTTGCTGACTCCTACAGCTTCTAGTTCGCAGCACACGCTGCTCGGTGACATATCCCCTAAGCATGGCCGCCTGGAGCTTCACCTTGCCTCAGCCCCTGCGCCCTCGCTCGCCTGGAGCGGTCTCTGTCGCGCTCAATGTCGTCCCTGGGGACAATATTGCATTTCTAAACCCGTCAGCTATACTCTACCCGGTATCGTGGTGTGACTCTACTTACCCTCAACAGCGCGCAAACCTGCCCAATGCCGCCCTCGTCGCCAATACTCTCCAGTGCGGCGCGAAGCAGTCGCCTCTGGGGCTCCGTGCAGAACTGAGACACGAGCGCGGCGTACAGAACCGACACGCACGATATCATGGTGAAGTCGGTCACATCGTCCGATCGCGTGGGCGGCACGCTTGGGGTTGTGGGCCGCACCAGTGCCGTCTTGTAGTATCGGATGCAGCGCACCAGTCCGCTGACGGCCCGTCTCGCCAGCTCAGCTGCCCAGAGGTACTCCGGATCACTCTCGTACGCGCTCGAGTCCCCGCCCTCGACGAAGCTGAGCCACGCTACACAGCGCACGATGGAGTGGCTGACCAGCAGACAGCCGGCCATGCAGGTCGAGTAGAAGCTGGCTTCCTTGTGGTCGGCAAAGTCGAGCATCTGTACAGCCGCCTCGCTGCCGGGTGTGTCTGGCGGTGTCTGCCGCGAGGCCGGCGACGTCGACGGCGTCTTGACAGGTGGAGACCGTGGCCACAGCGCCGGGCTTGTGTTATGCCGCGCCGTCGCGCCCTCGTCCGACTGCGGCGGTTGGACACGATCGGACTCGGGGGCAACGCTCGGGAAAGGACCCTGACGAGCAAGAATGTTGGGAATGGACTCGCCGTGCTCCAGCGAGTCGGCGGCGTCCAAAAGCGTCTCGGCGATCTCCTGGCAGCCCTTTTTGAGCTTGCACAGTTTCGCCACCACCTCAGGGCTGTGCTTGCCATCCTCCATGGCCTGCACCATGTGGCCACGTTGCCAGGCCAGGCTCGCCATCCAGAGGCCCAGCTTGCCCAGCATGTCACGATAGCCTACCGGCATGAGCGACTGCTCGAGCGTGTCGGTGAAGGAGGTCTCGCGGCCGGGCAGGACCTTGATCGTGAGCTGGGCAGGTTAGCTCACGACCATCCGTTAAGTCAGGTTCAGGGTACTCACCATGCGGCTTCGTGCCAGCACCAGCATCTCTTTGCATTCTTCAGACTGCAGATTCTCAACGCCCAGCAGGCTGACGAGCTGCACCGCGCCCCTGACGTGGGCCTCAAATGCATCTATCTGCTGGCTGGGGCAAGCGAGCGTCTGTTGATGTCAGTTTCTGCCGAGCCGCCGCACTCAGGCTTCGACTCACCTCGTATATCGCCATCAGCAGCACCGACGCCAGCGTCTGCGTCTTACTGCCCTCTCCCCTCGCCAAGCCCTGGACGGCGTCGCCGACGGCGCGGATGGCGTGCACGTACTCGACCTGGGCCTTTGCCCTCAGCCGGCGGAACGACGGGCGGGTTGATAAGGCGGCCAGCGAGGCGGCGCGGAAGGCGTGGTCGAAGCAGGCCTCGAGGCCGCCATGGCTGAGCATGGACAGGATGAACCAGTTGGATCCCCGCTCGCCTGGCCGCGTAGGCGCCCTGACATAGCTGTCGAGAAAAAAGGCCTGGGCCTGGTCCTCGATGGGCACCTCGACGCGGGCAGGGATCCTGCCAAAGGGCGTCGGCACCATGACGGTGAAGTTGCCGTCGTCCTCGAACGCGTCGTCCGGACAGGCGGGCAGGTCGCGCCACCGTGACTCGAGCTTTTCCGTGTAGGTCATCCAGCTCCGGCCCACGAACGGGACGGGCTTGGTGCGTTTTGTATCCCGGTCGTGGACTTGCCGCCTCACTGCCGCCTTTTGTGGCGGCCCCTTGCGTTTCTTCTGTGACGCTGCTTCGCGATAGCCAGGACAGTTGATACGCAGCTTCTCGCATCGCCTGCATCCGGGCTTTGTCTCATCGCAGGGCGTTCGTCGCGCCTGGCACAGGAGACATGCGGTAGGTGGAACTTCTCGGCGTCAGCAGTCGCACTCTCGGCCAAGAGCAGAGAACATGCTCACCTTGCGGCAGTCTTTCCGCCGCTCCCCAACTGCCCACGAAGGGCGCCATAGCGACTGGTCCCTGTACAGCTGCTGTCATTTTGACTATCCCCTGCTCCCTGGACGAGGCCAGGCTCAAGGGGCAGCAGGTTGAATGGCCAGATATACATGGGAACCACCATTCAGCTGGCTGCATCTCTGCCAGTGCGCCCATCAGCTTGTCCGCTCGGCCCTCCAAGCAACGCCCGCCCGGCAGCAGCCGGTATCCCGGTGTGCATCGTTTGTGCAGGGCGGTTAGACCAGTTATCTCGTGAAACAACTCTGACAAGGCGGGGATGCAAATATGACTTGCCTAGCGGACGTCGAGATTGGACGAGGAGGAGATGAGGGCCGTGTTGCGCCAGGGGTTGGCGGGCGCGGAACCATGCCGGATAGGAGCAGTCTATGACAGCTGACGCACGAGCTGGGACACTCGTGGGGCAGAGTTGCCTGGTTGGTTTCGAAACGGCGCGTCCCGGCCCCTGCCGCTGGATGTTTCCATGCATCCGGAGGCGGGGAATCACCGTGCCAGCGTGACGTAATTTACCCTATTTGCGGCCGTAGTAGGTAAGGCGCAGGTATAGCCTCTCTGGTTGGCAAAGCATAATGACCGTTGAGCTAGCCACATTACCTGATGTAGGACCTGACTGGCGGTTAATACTCAATATCGTGGGCACCTATAGAACAGCTGCAGCTGGAATTGTCAGACTGTGGCAGCTGGAGAAACCGGCTCGTGCGCTGTCAACGCCCGACAGGTGTCCCGTAACGCCAGACGGACAGGAGCGGCGACTACACGCAGTGGCGTATGCCCGGGGTCAGCGACACCCCGAGGTCTGCCTCTGCAGAAAGTCCTCGACGCTCTAGGTAAACTGTCATGGCGACTCGCGGGCAGACGGAGGTGACGCGTCGTGCGTGGCACCTTTCTGGCCGATTTACACTGCTTTCAGCTTCCATTTCGGGCTGGCGTTGTCCTGTGAGCCCGGTCTTTCTCCCTGTGCCCATCTGCTTCTGGAAAGGTGCGGTTTCTGGCGACTCGGACACCGGACGGACATCTGACTGTGTCGACTGCAAAGGCAAGTCACAATGCTTGGAATCTCAGACACTTCACAGCCGATCATTAGCATGCTGGAGTGGTGAAAGTATTCCATTAACCGAGGTGGTATCAAATATTATTGTGTCCCTAGAACGCCTGAAAAAGTGAAAACCCTAACGCCGAGAAAAGAAAGATACGAGAATCATGAGGAAACGTGTCGAAGAGGCTCGGCTCGAGATGGCTGCTGACGCTGTTTAGTAAATAGACCCCAGAAACCGCCGGCTGAACGGCCCTTGGGGCTGCTGCTGGTCTTGGGGCTCTGCTTGGGGCTCGGACTGGCCTGGGGCTGGCTCGCGGACTCGGCCGTCTCCCAGGAGCCTGAGTAGTCGCCCCACCTGTCGAGGCCGCTGCTGTTGTTAGTGACGGTCTCGCCCGTGGTTTTGGTACTCTTGGCCTCGCGGGTGATGTCGTCGTCCCACTCGCAGCCGTCGTAGATGAACTCGTCGCTGTCGACGAAGCTGTAGACGGTGCCGTGCGTGGCGGAGGGGTCTTGGGGCACGGCCTCGTAGCCGTTGGAGACCAGGCCGGACAGGCTGCCCAGCTGGCTTTGGGCGAGGCCCCAGTGGCTGGAGAGGGCCTGCATTGGAGGAGTCTGTGCTAGTAGACTGGCGTCAGTTCGGTTAGCTCGACAAACTGAGGTGGAGGGAGGATGATGGATTTGTGGGTGTGGATCGTGAGGCGCCGTCGACGTTACTGGCGAGTGTCGCGGCAGTCAGGAAGCTCGCGCTGGTTAGTATTGTTTAATGCAGAGATGAATGGTCCAGATGCTAGAGCTCCAGCTCAGACTCTCATGATATACGGCTGCCGCGATGCTTTTTAGTTGGTATTACTGCAGTCGGTCGCGATGCTTGGCGTTGACTGCGGTACAGTAAAAAATGGCAGTAAGCAGGCCTGGTTGCTGCGCCGCCCCACTCTCTTACTGCGAAGGAGCCGGCACGCAGCGACAGGTCCAGCAAACATCAATCCTGCCCGTCAAGGCTGCTATCAATAGGCGGTAGGCATGCAGCACTGACACTGACATCGCTATTTCGGGTTCGCTGTCATTGCTATTGCAAACGTAACGACGCGCTCGTTTTAGTGGCCATGCGCGCCCTGGGGCCCTGACTCCATGGGCTGAGAGCTGGGCCATGGTCGCCTGGCCAGCCCGGTTGTGCTGCTTCACCGCCAGCGACACGCTTCCTGGCGGCTCCGACTCACGATGGCTTCGTTTGCGCGGCCCACAGGATCCACCATGAGCGTGAATCACTGCTGTGGGTTTGGTCTAATTTTTTTTTTATGTAGCAGTGTTCTCTCGTTTCACTCGCCTCTATCCTCAGCCCCACGACACATGGCCTTCCGATGACCTCTCCCAGTCTCCCTCTGGCGCCCACCAGCCTGCCTCCTCCGAGGAGCCTGCCCGAGCTGCCAGCCAGCGCTGTTTTGGCAGCCGTGGCCAGCCTGCGCGCAATCTACTGTCCCTTGGCGCCGTCGGCCGCAGATATCTACCGCCACCATGACAGGCTGCTTCCGCCACCACAGGCAGACTCGGGCTACACGTCTGGCGACGACGACGACGGCTCACTGGTCGCCAAGAACGAAGCTGTGCTTACGAGCCTGCGCGCCGACGCCCTGGAGCGCGACTTTGCCTTTCGCTGGCTGAGTACGCTGGTCTCGCGCGCCGACGAGCTGCGTGTCACGGACGATGAACGCGATCAGCTGGTCGACGAGGCCTCGGCCGTCATCGCCGCGCTCACCGTGTCCTCTAGCCCGGACTCTGCCGACGAGGGCGGCGACTGCGACGCCGAGGACCGCGGCATCACACGCGATTTCTCTTTCCCCGTCGCACCCGAGCTCGCCATCCCGCCTGTGTGTGTGCGCCTCTTCGATGCCGACCTGTCTGGACCGGACCACACCAACGTCGGCCTGCAGAGTTGGGGCGCCTCTATCGTCTTCTCGACCCTGGCCTGTGCCACCCCGGGCCGTCTTGGCCTGACGAGAGCCGCGCTGGGGCCGTCTCCCTGCGTCGTCGAGCTCGGCGCCGGCACCGGCCTCGTGAGCCTCGTGTTGGCCGCCCTACTGCCCCATGTCGACGTCGACGCCACCGTGGTCGCGACCGATTATCACCCGGCAGTGCTGGCCAACCTCGCGTCCAATGTGGCAGCGAACAAGCAAACGACAACGGCGTGCCACATCGAGACGCGCATGCTCGACTAGTCCGACCCGGTCCTGTCACCGCCGCTCCCGGGACCTAGGGGCGCCGACCTACTCGTCGCGACTGACGTCGTGTACGAGGCCCACCACGCGCTGTGGCTGCGCGGGTGTGCGGAGAGGCTGCTCGGTCCTCGTGGCGTGTTCTGGCTCGTGGCCACTGTGCGTCGCGCGGGCAGATTCGAGGGTATCAGTGAAACGGTGGAGGAGGCGTTTGGCACTGGAAGGGTCGGTTCGGGTCAGCAACGCCTGATTATACAGCACACGGAGATGCTTGCCAAGCAGAGAGGCGTGGGACGGGGAGACGAGGTGGGCTATAGACTCTTCAAGATTGGATGGGCATAGACGACGGCCCCCGCGGGCTACGAGACATGATAATAGAGCTAGACATGGACGCCGATAGACCGATAGAAAGCGAGACTAGACGACCGGGATAGATAGACAACGGCTAGACAACAAGCATCCGCCAATCACCCCGCCCCCACGTCGCATCTGGTCTGCTGTGCCGCTGGGCTGCATGCATACCCATGTCTCACTCAGCATTTAGCTTCTCTGCGTCCCCCTTCTGCTGCCCCTCGACCGCCTGCTCCGCCTCCGTGGGCTTCTTCGCCTCCTTGGCGTCCTGCATCTGCCGGAACATGGCCATTGGGTCGAACCACACGTCGATCTTTTGGATCTGCAGCTTGTCGTTGACCTTGGCCACCACCACACCCTCGAGGTCGATCAGGCCGCCGTGCGCCTTGACTGTGACCTTTTCACCCTTGCTGTTGCGGCAGTCTCGTCAGTCGGCAGCTCAGTACCGTATTCGACAACAGGGGGAAAAAAACCTACTCGTTCACGCCCACATAGTCCTCCTTAAACGTCCCCCAGTGTCGCCACCGAAAGGCCACGGTGGGCGGGCCGCTGTACACCTCCAGCGTCTCCCAGGCAAAAGTCGGCATCATGCGCTTGAAGGACTTGTGGCTCGCCTCAAACGACGAGTGCATCGGGCAGTAGAACTCGTTGGGCTCGATGAGGGCGTTGTACGTGCCCACCTGCAGCATGTGCTCGGCCGACTGCGGCGGGCCGCCGTTCACAGAAAAAGTGTACTCGACCGGGTCGACCGTGCGCCAGTCCTTGAGCTCCTTCTTGAACGACGCCTCGATCTCCCAGTTCTTGACCAGCTTCTCCACCAGGTCGGGGAGGCTGCCGGCCGTGTGGCTCATCTTTTTGCCTGGGGTTTGGTGTCAGGGGTGGACGGGGGCGTATTTAGACTTTGGGCTCAGACAAGCCACTTACTGTTGTTATAAAAGGCGCGCGTCTTGCTGTAGTCGGGGGCTCTTCCATATCGCCAGTTGGCCACGTCCTTGAGGACGGCATTCTCGTCCGTCACGTAGTCGGGAAGACCGGGTGTTTCTGTCGCCGTCGCCATGTTGAGCTGCAAGTAATTTGGAGGACAGTGACGGATGTATGCCAGGAGATGGTGCTGGATGGATGGATGGAGGAGCAGGGCAGGCCATATAAGTCCCTGCAGGCCAAGGGTCCATGCATGGAAGGATTGCAGGAACCCTGCAGGACATTGCTTTACAAATCATACTCCGTCATTGGACGACATATAGTATTGCGTGTCTCAAGTCATCCTCCATTGTTGGCCGACGTATGTAGCTCGCCGCCTGTTCTGCATGCGTCGGACTAGACCCAAAGGCCAGACCGCTTGGACAGCTTCGATGCGCGTAGTGTCTTCACTATCTGCCGCCGGCCAAACTCAGTCCTTCGCGTTCCTGCTAGTGCATCCGTGCCCACACGTGCCAGGCAATGGTGTATCCCAGGTTTTGCGGTACCGACACTGCCCTGAAGCCACTGGAGCCGCAAAACGATGGATCAGCTGGAAGCGAGGCGGGGGCCAATAAACGTGGGAGGGTCAATGTCTCCAGCCCCTGGTCTTCGCCATAGATCTGCCGATATCCATGCCGTTTGTCTCAGCCAAGACACTAGCTATATGCACCGTTGTCGCGATAGAAAATGGGGGAGCGTGGCATACGGCTTTGGCAGCGGCCACGTGCACATCGACCTCGACTCCAGCGCCTCGTCCACGCCGATTCTTTAGCGAAAGGCGGACATTTGCCTACACAGCGCATCGGCCTCCTGGCTCCGCTCCAGCGACATATCCATCCACTGGCCCCATCCAGTGCAGGTGGCGGGCTCTGCTTCGAACGCTATCGCGGGAGCCATGGCCCAAAAATGATCGGGGACGGCTGCCTCGGGTGGCCTGAAATAGGTGGAATGCGTCACGTAATACGTCCTTGGCGGTCCGGTCGTCAGGTCGAAGGCGTCGCCAAATCCCGTCGGGGTCAGCCGCAGCACCGATGGTGTAATTAATCCCTGGTGGTCATTAATGCCGGGTTGGGGCCGGCCAGCATCGCCGGGAAGAGAGGCCCGTGGAGATGCCGGCTGGCAGACCGTTGGGCCGTCTTTTGTCAGTATTCTTCATGGGGCATGAGGCCGGCCGGTGATATATGTCATAGATTCGTCGGGCTAGGATGTAGTTAAACTAAGGGGAAAGTGGCATCCCGACTGCTGCTGCTGCTGCTGCTGCTGCTGGTTCAGCCCGCTCTTGACAGGACACCCGTAAAGAGCGTGTCGCGGGGGCCCAATTTCCGGTTGATAAAGCATCGTGTCTTTAACGGTTACATGCTTTGATTGGAGATTCATGTGAGGGCCTAGCGATTTATATCGACCACGATGCAACGGGGATGCCGCTGTCCATAGCTGCCTGTCATTATGGTTGCTGCTGTCGCCGCTGCCGTTGCCGGAGCCGTTCGGAGGGCTCGACGGCCAGGTCGGGGCGGGGGCCAGGAACGGATCCAGGGACAGAGCCGCCTGGGGGGAGCTGACCCGGCGTCAAACTAATTCGTACGAACGCCATCTGGAAATTTCGGGCTTCCTGGGAATCAGGAAAAACGGCACTTCGGGAGCATTATTCGCCGTCGTGCGCCGCCGCCTTCACGATGCTGTGCTTCGTATCGCCGCCTCCAACGGCAGAATTAACAATACGAACACGCCCGGCGGCCAGCGGCAGAACGAACGAGCAGGCCAAGGGACTTTGTAGTCCTCTACCCGCGAGAACAGTTTGGGGAAGCTGTCGATGAGGACCGGGTCAACCTTGGACTGGACTCGTGCTTAGGTGCCATTAACAGGGCTTGTCAAAGGCGGAGCGCAGGCCATCCGGCGACTGGCACGGATTCCAGGACATTTACACCGTCGAGTACAACGTCAATCGGTTAGGTCATGGCGGTTCTGGGTTTGCATTCCTGCTAGCAAGTTTCGTTGACATGAAGCCCAGGTTTGAAGTGGCACTGGCGAAAAATGGCTCTACCGAAACTGCTTTCCCAGTCGGCATATGCTTGCAGATCTACGGTGATAAGCTCCCGCTGGCCGTTTCCAAATCAACCATGGATGGCGACAATCTTTCCGGACGTTCTAGTGACGGGCGCGGTCTCTTCGCCTCGGGTCCAAAGGATCTGGAACCCGCCCCAGGTTTCTTCCTGGGCGAAGACGTCCAACCCCAGAATCCCGTCCTGCGAAGGCTGGACACCTCTGGGTGAACGACACGATTCGAAACCTCCTAATCAAAAAGGTCGAGGATGTACAATCTCAAGGTTTGGGTCCCTCACAATCGTAAATACACCTCGGGACCATCTTCGGTGGGAATATAGGATATCTGGTCCCAGGTCTCGTTTCCTGGACCAGCGTGGGATATGGGGGAAATAGTGGATGGGGAGGAACCCTGAGCATGGGACTTGGGAACGCCGAGATCGTTGGAGATCGTGGGTCCTCGTTAAAACATCCCCTTTTCGTCGCCCAAGATTTTTTCCCGCTTGCTTGCGGCAACTCATGGAGATTGGCCCACCACATCATTTGGCTGTCGGCTCACTCTTTACTTCAGGCTCTCTTAACATATCTCGATCATCATCCAACTCTCGGCGAGTTTGATAGGGACTCGGAAATATTATAATGATCCGGTGCCGGGGCTAGCCGTACGCCCGTGGCCGAGTTTGCTGTGTTATGCGTGTCGCGTCTGACCGTAATGCTGCAGCCTTGATACCCGTCTCCTTGTCCGCCTCGAATGCTATCCTCGTGCTAGTGGTGTAATGGCTTGCACCTCTTTCCATGCCGGCGTACGCGAGTATTTTGGCTACAGCGGCGCGAGCTAGGGAAAAATGGGCAAACACGCGAAAAAAAATAATACAACGGAAGCAAAACGGCGCGTCGAACCACAAGTTCCAGATCGCCAATGTTTACCTCTTCCTCGTTGGCTTCTCCCTACTGGCGGCTAGTCTGGCTTGAAAGGACGAAAAAGTCTTCTCGCTCAATCCGTGATCGGGGTGTTTACCCTATTCCTTTCCTGTCTTTTCCCTGTCTCTTCCTCATATCTCCTCCGTGGCTTTTCCCTGCCTTGTTTCTCTTCAAGCACCACTAAGCCAGGAGGGAGAACGAGAATAGGTGCCGACATCCTGGCAATGTGCCTCCTACGAAAGAGTACAGCTCGAATCGCCCCTCTCCCTCTTCTTGACATACAAGTCCACATCAATCTTGCCAAACCGCTTCTCGCCCTTCTTCTTGGACATGTAGCCGTCCTTGTAGCCCTTGTCGTCAAACATTTCCACTCCAAGCCCCGGGTCCTCGGCCCTGCATGGCGGGTTCTTCTTGCACGTCTTGCACAGGCTGTGCGCACGGCGTTTGTCGTCGATCTTTCCGTCCCAGTTGGGACACGCGAAGCCGCGGGGGATTGTCGGGTCGTCCTTGCGGGCCTGGCAGTCCTCGATGACGGGCTCGCTGATCCAGTCGCTGCACGTCGGCAGGTGACGCTCGTGCCTGTTGAACCAGCCGTTGCTGGCGATCTCGCGTGATGCCTCCCAGCCCTTGCCAGGGACCTCGTGGAGGTGGTCAAACTCGATGACGACGTCGTCCTCGATGATCTCGACAAAGTGGTGGCAGGCTTTGACGCTGGCCGCGCTGCAGCGGCAGTGTTGGATTTCCTGGTAGATGTAGCACATTTTGGCGGTGGTCTGAGGGTGGCTAGGGGACTGGGAGACCTTTGGGTGCTTCCTTTTATAGTGGTGTTGAGCGGTGAAGTAGCAGGGCGTGTTATTCACGGTGGCATATCATTCCAGGCTGACGTGCGGTTGGTGATTCCATCCAAAGACGGGCGAGACCTGTCAGTGCCGTGAATACTGCGTCACATTCTATTCTTGAGGTGCGCCCCTTTGGCCGGTATTAGAAGTACAGAAAGAGGTGAAAGGCTTGCCCAAGTCTTCCGAACACAGTAACTCCAGGTACTCCCGAATGTGAATAAATCCTCCCCGTTAAAACTCCCTCGTCTCCCCAATGTCGCACACGTCAAACAAGCCCTCCTCCAGCCCCGACCTCCGCAGAGCCTCCTTCAGCAGACGCGGCGGCTCCTCTACAGGCTCCGAGGTGAGCACCCAGGTCCCCCAGTGCACACCCATGGCCTTTGTGCAGCGCGTGTCCTTGAAGATCTCGACGGCGTCAAATGGGTTCGA
>GL876969.1:0-22510 GCA_000193285.1 Magnaporthiopsis poae ATCC 64411 | reverse complement strand
GGGCCGAGTCGCCGCTGGCGTTGCCGAGCTTGACGATGAGCGGGACCGACAGGGCCGCCTCGAGCACCTTGAGCAGGATCTGCTCGATCTGGATCCCCGGCAGCCGTTTGAGATCAAACACCGAGTTGACCGTCTGGTCGCCGTACGTCCACGTGTCCTTTTGCCAGCAGGACAGGACGGGCCTTCTGCGCTTGATCCAGAAGCCGGCTTGGTAGGGCGCCCTCGGTGCAGGGCCTCGCGTCTCGGTTGCATACCAGGGGTTTGAGCCCATGGAGATGCTGGCTCGATGGGCCGACCAGATGACGACGGCAAACGTCATGTTTCCCGTCTTCACATACTGGGGACCTGCGTCCGCAGGCATCAGGAAGCTAGCCTTGGGCGCGTCGGCGATGCTGACGTTGTCGATGGGAATGGAAAAGTTGAGCTTGTTGTCCCACAGCGAGTACAAGTCGGCGGCCGGCCGTTCCTCGAGCAGCCAGCCGTACTCGGTCACGCAGGTGCCGTTGACCTGGAGGTTGATGATGGACCCCCGCTGCAGCCCAAAGTCGAGCCCCGACACGCTGTAGCTGTACGTCACGTTGTGCATGGGCTCGGTGCCGTTCCACGGCTTGAGCGTGGTTGTCGTCATCTGGATCTTGGGTCTGATCGTGGGTCCGGCGGCTTCTACGCTTCCCAGGGCGCGCATGACGGCAGGTGCCTTGAGGCCGAAGTTCCGAAGGTTGCCGGCGGGGTCGACATCACCCTCGGACGGCACCGGGTAGTAGACCGAGTCCGGGTCCGCTGGGGCGACGGCACCGAGCACCACGAGGCCGGGCACGACGACGCCCAGTGCCTTGTCCCCGCCGTACACGATCAGGGCTATGAGGGTGAGCAGCAGACCGTATGCGCAGTCCCGCTTCCACGAGCTAGGCCTAAACGGGTATTTGGTGTGGTCGGGACCGGATGGCTGGGGTGTGGTGGACTGTGCAGACCCTGTCTCTGGCGACTCGGTCTCTTTGCTTGTTGGCGAGGTTGTTTCCGTGGCTGTTTTCTTCGTCTCGGCTGTCGGTGGCGGGGCTGGATTGTCTTCTTTCGGCTTCCCGGTTGGGTGGTCACCCGGCGACTGTCGTTGCTCTTTGGGTGGCGAGAAGTAGTGCCATGTGTAGAGCGCCATCTCCTTAAAGGCAGAAAATGGGTCGTTGCTATTCCAGAGCGTGATGAGGGCAGCATATCTGCGCCGGAAGGGTCGATTTTGGAACATCACAGTGAAGAAGATGAAGATATTCCATAGGAGCGTGAAGATCAACCCCATGGCGACAGAAATGGCCGACGACACCAAGACACCCTCTCTAGCGCTGAAAGCAATGGCCCATCTTTCGCCGTCTGGGGTGGGCATGTGGAAAGGGGTGAGCAGCATGAACGAGTGCTTTGTGGGCGGCACGTTGAGGTCCGACATCTTGGCAAGCGCTGCTGCAGGGTTCTGGTTGCTGTTGAGGTTGATCGGACGCCAGGGTTGTGCCGTGCCGAGCCCGGCCCTACGACTTATATCCTTCTATGCGTCTGCCCAAGCGAGGGGAAGGCTTCACGCAACACATGGTCTTGGGCCCAGGTTGGCCACAGCATGGTGGGCCGTACAGGTCTGGTGGCGTTTTGGGCCTCGTTCTGGCCAGCTGCCATCCATTCTGTGCCCAATCCTCGATGGGTGCCTCGGGCGGAATGGACAAAGACTCAGCCCATTGAGCCTCCGAGATGCCAAAGAGCTGCCGGCAGTTGTCAGCGGCTAGACACGAAATGCAGTTTGCGGCTGGACCGGGTAGCAAAGGTTGCATTCTTTGACCGAGTTGTATGTGCCTCTTCGGACTCTGAGTCGTTGGGCTAAGCGAGCCAAGGATAGCTCCCAGCCTGTAAAGCTTTCCTTGCACGTGGGACGTCGGATTGCAGGCGCCACCGAGCATCTGGCCCCATCCCCGAGTTGCCCGGACGAGTCTGTCCAATAAAGGGCTGGATACGTGGTCACGATGAAGTGGAAGCAGCATGGCTTGTCACCTTCTAACTCGTTTCGCTACCAGCTCCTGTGCAGCAGAGTGGCCAGCAACAAATGTGCATGCCCCTCGGGCCGAGATGTGCACAGAGCCTGCCCACTAAGCTCGTTGGGTTTCGAGGCCGAGGAAAAGCGGCTTTTCCCCGCCCAGTAGTATCGACGGTATGGTGAAAAAGACGGCTTCCGATAACGCAGCTCCGTGGTGCAGAGCCAGTGCGGTGTTCACCACCTGCCATCCGAGACGGCCGCGGGGTAGGCCGCCACAGTTGGCGAGCTAGGACGGTTTTGACAGATGTGCACATTTGGGCAAATAGAAAGACGTCGGAGCGCCACAAATCTGCGGCTAGTCACGCCAAGCAACCGGGATAGCTTCAGCTCGGGCATAGACAGGTGGACCCTACGACTAGATGACGTGGTGAGAGCCTCATTGAAAGATGGCGCCGGATATCAGATCGGCTGTCGAGGGCAGGCTGCGGCGGGAATCCGGAGGTGGAACTTCCGCAAGGATACCGTCGCTACACAATTCAGTACCGGGCCATGGGCTTATATCTAGGCCATCAGTTGTTTGATATCATGAACGTAGGAATGGAAAGCAGGCAAGCAGGCACAGGTTGCACTTTGTCAAACAGCAGAAAACCGTCTTCTCCAACTTGCTCGCATCCCCTGCTGCCACCATGAGGCTGCACACTCCGACCCTTCTCGCCTCCTGCGCCTCCCTGGCCGCCGCACAGTCAGGCTCGCTCCAGCAAGTGCTTGATCAAGGCGGGCTTACTGACTACGCCGATCTGCTCCAGAAGGTGAACTCCCCTCTCCTAACATCAGGCAACAACCTCATCATCTACGCCACCATAAACGCCGCGTTCGACGACAACAACTCCACCATCAAGCGCCGTGATGAAGCGGACGAGGCCGCGGCCACGGCGGCAATTCAAGCCTCCAACAGCGAAGCACCAGCGAGCACGTCAAAACGGGACACCAGCAGTCTCGGAAGCAGTCCCGGAAGCAGTCTCGGATGCGGTCCCGGGGTCTCGCGGGTGACGTTCCTCAACGACCCTCGCTGGGTGAACCTCGGCCCCGGGCGTAACCAGACCGTCGTGGAGAAGCAGCTGCCTTCGTCGGCTGGACCAGTAGTCATCGCCGGCTTCGGCGACGGCATCAGGGTGACGGGTGCCGACCTTCCTTTCGACCGCGGGGTGGTTCGCCCCATCGCAGAGTACGTTTATACTGCGTCCCTGTAACACACTTTGTGTCGGAACTGACAAGGAGATAGCTTCTTCAAACTGCCGGGGACCGTGTCGCAAACCCTCCCGTTTGTGGGAGCCGAAAAGTTCAAGGCCGCTCTGGAGAAAGCAGGCATTCTCCCCGGCCTTGACAACACGACCGCCATCACCGTCCTCGCGCCCAGCGACAGCGTTTTCGGCAAACTCGGCAACGTGACTGCCGCCCAGCTGAAGCAGCACATCATCGTTGGCCGGGTGGTCTACAGCACGCAGTTCCGTGATGGCCAGGTCCTGCCCACCCTGGGCGGCGGCTCGGTGACCGTCTCGGTGCAGGGCGGCGTCATCAGCGTCGGCGGGGCGCGGATCGTGGCGAGCGATGCCATCATCAAGAACGGTGTCATCCACACCATTGACAGGGTATGTGAACTCGACTCCTCCGCCAGGAATAGGAAAAAGCTGACGCATGAGCAGCCCCTGACCCCGGCGACACCCACCACTCCGGTGCCTTCGACTGTCCCAACGGCGGCCGGCGCCACGGTGAGGCCGCTGGCATGGCAGCTGGCTACGGCTTTCGGCCTGGTGGCTTTTGTCGGGCAAATCTGGTAATGAGAGCAGATAATGATCACGTAGGACGGCAGGCGAAAGCGGCAGGGCTGGAGTTTTACTTCCGTATACTGGACGAAGGCGAGATGGGCTTAATTCTGGGATCTTGGTAATTGTTTTTTGGAGTATTATTTGCGAATTCTAATCCTGGCCTTACCAAGGCCATCGGCGGGACGAATGTCAACGCCATTGACCTGGTGGCAAGCCGTCGATATATTTTACACAGGTACCAGAAGGTCCCGAAGAAGTGCACGAAACGGCGAATATTTGTAGTCGCACGAGCAGGGAAACACGAGTTCCTGGTACGCCAAGCCTACCTCTGCCGGCTGTCCCAAAACCAGCAGACGGCTGGAAGGTTACATTCTGGGCTGGCGGCCCGCTCCTAAGGATGAAAATTCACGGGAACTTTAGGCACGTCCCAGCCGCAGGCACGTGGCAGCGGGTGACATTGATGTGTCCCATAGGGCTTAGCTGGCTGGGAGCAAGCACAGCTGCCAACAGCTGGAACGGCCCGAACGGGCAAAAGATTGGCGAAGTCTGGGCACGGCCGCGGCAGCAAATCGCGAGCGAATGCGAGGTGACACTGGAATCTGCATCTGCCGCGGCAAAATCTGGACGAGAGCTTGGCGCTGCCTAGAAGCACGGCATTTTCTGGATGAGACGATCGAGACTCGGTTGCCTCACCAACGACGGACGCTTCTCAACCGCTGCGTTCTAGCCGATATCTAGCTAGCCGAAGACCGATTCACAATTCCCATGACTTGTGACTGCTGCGCTCCGTCCGATATCCGCTGTTATCTGTTTCACCAAGATCAGAATAAAGTTCCAAGCTTCCACGTTCTCGCAACTCCAGTTGAATCCCGTATAAGCCACTTGGATCCCGGCATGGCGAGAGCGAGCGCAAGGTTGCAGGGGCATATAACCCTCGGCAGGTGGCCGCTAGAAAAGGGGTAGCAACGGGGCAGTCGCTTTTCCGTTCACCAAAGCATGATCACACCAGGGGATAAGATGGACGGGATCCTCTCGCTGGAACTCCGCGCCCGGGCGCCGCTGGTCGCCTTTACCACGCTGCTCCTCTGCGCCGCCTGGCTGGCCCCGCATATCCGGCGCCGACGATCGCTCGCCAAGCTGCCGCTGTACGGCGCCGAGCTCGGCAACTACGCGCAGCGCGAGATTGCCTTCTGCAAACGCAGCGTTGAGATCTACCACGACAGCTACCGCAAGTTTAAAAACACGGTGTATCGCTTGACGACGAACGATGGTTAGTCTACTTTAACCGAGTGGCCACGTCAGGGGTAGCTGTTGACGCCAAACAGGCGAAAAGGTCATCATCCCGCCGGCGTTTCTATCGGAGCTTCGGAACCTCCCAGACGACGAGATCGACAACGTCCAGCCGCTGAAGCAGGTGAGGCAGGTGCTGGCATGAGCAGATGCCTGGCTGCGGTAGTAACAAGAGTGAGCAGAGCGTCGAGTCTCGGTATACTGGCATCATGGTCGGTGACCATGCCAACTTCATACCGCATGTCATACGCGCCGATCTGACGCGGAATTTGGGTTTGTTCCGATGCTGCTGCTGCTGCTACTGCCCTGCTGCCCCGGTGCTGACCTATCTAGCCCGTATCAACCCTGCTCTATGCCTCGAAGCCGAGCGTGCCGTCGCCGAGGCGTTCCCACCGACGGACGACTGGACAAGCCATGCGGTCGAGTCCAAGCTGGCCGAGGTGGTCGCCACGGTTTCTGGCCTCATCTTCATGGGGCCGGAGCGCTGCCGCGACCCCGAGTACCTGTACCCGGCCGTCCACTACACCAAGCATGCCATGCGAGCAGTGCGCGCCCTAAAGCAGTGGCCGAGATGGCTGCGACCCCTGGCCAGCCTGTTTATACCCGAGCTGCGGCATGCCGAAGCGCACCGCGCCCGCTTCAAACGCTACATGACCCCGATAGTCCACAACAGGCGCGAGCGCATGGCGCGCGGCGAGGCTGTGCCCGACGACATGCTGGGGTGGATCCTGGCCCGCGCCGAGACCCAGGGCGTGGCGGACGACGAGATGGCTTCAATCCAGTTGGGGCTGAGTATGGCGGCCATCCACACAACGACCAGGGCCGTGACGCACGTGTAAGCAGTGTTGTGCAATGGATGCCCCTCCTGCCTGCTGGACTGACGCTGCTTGTAGGCTGTTTGATCTCGCGGCACAGCCCGACGTCATCCCCGCCCTGAGAGAGGAGATCCGGACGGTGGCGAGCGAGAACGGTGGGGTCATGACCACCAAGGCGCTGTTCCAGATGAAGCTGCTGGACAGCGTCCTCAAAGAATCGCAGCGCATCAACCCGACCGGCCTTGGGCGCTTCGTCCGACAGGTGCTGAAGCCGCTCGTGCTATCGGACGGCACGCAGATCCCGGCCGACACCACCATCGAGGTTGCTTACGGCTCCATGACCAAGGACCCGGCAATGTTCCCGAATCCAGAGGTTTGTTTGTCAGCGCCTGATGCACAGCCAGAGCGAAGCATCCGCTAACGCTGAACCACAGAAGTTTGATGCGTACCGCTTCTACCGACTCCGCACAGGCGTCGACGACGACTCAGACCCCAAGTCGGGCATCACACGGGAGCAGTGCCAGTTCGTGTCGGTCACCAGCACGGACATGGGTTTCGGGTACGGTCGACACGCCTGCCCGGGGCGCTTCTTCGCCGCCAACGAGATCAAGCTGATCCTCGCGCGTCTGCTGCTCGACTACGACATCTCCATGCCAGAAGGGCTGGTCGGGCGGCACGAAAACAAAGTCTTTAGCGCCGCCGTGGTCCCCAAGCCCGACGCGGAGCTGAGATTTAGAAGAACGGGGGATGGGTTGCTAGTGCGAGCGTGAGTCTGTAAACGGGATGTGCCTTGCGATTCTGTATAAGACTGTAGTTGATCTTCGGCCACATTATGACTTTCCCCATATATTCTTCGCATCCTCTTCTTCCTGTGCCTTCTTCTCTATTTTCGGGTTGCGGAATTTGTCCTGTTCCCAAGTCTTGCCGAAGAAGGAAAAGTTTGCGTTCTGCCCCGTGCCGGCGCGGATGAGGTATCGGCAGTTGAGGCAGGGTCCTTCCTGGTACTCGAACACGCAGCCCCGATGCGCGTCGTCGTAGAACTTCCTCGTGCCCGCCTCGGACGCCATCCTCTTTGCGTCCTTGTCCCAGAGGAACTGGCACTTGAGCGCGGTGCCGCGGAGGTTTATCGCGTTGTAGTTCCAGTCGCTAAGACCAGGAGGGGGGTCAGTTCTGTAGGTACGTGATCAAGGGGCACGTCTGCACTCACCCCCAAAACATGTCGATGAACGGATACGTCTCGGCGCAGTTCCCCCAGGGCGGTGGTTCTACACCCTCCCTGTCCTTGTCGCGGAACTCCTTACCCCTGAAGACTTTAAAGGCAACACGGTTGTTGCGTCTCTGCGTCAGCACGTTGAAGCGTGCATTCCGGATCTGCTCCAGCCAGGTCCCCGTGACGTCACGGGCGGCCCGCTCGCCTCCGAGCGAGGCGCCGAGCCTGTACCAGCCGCTGGCGACGTCCCAGGTGCACTGGAACATGGTGGGCATGGCGGAGTTGTCGCCGGACCACTTGACGGTGCCCAGCTCGCTGCACCACTGCGCGTACATGGCCAAGAGGGGCAGGTAGAGGTTGTACTTGTTGGCCTGGTTCGCCTTCGCCGGCCCCAGCAGACCCAAAAACAGGCCCAGCATGTCATAGTGGTTGAAGAGGTGGATGCCGCCCGCCTCGAAAGGCATCACGAAGCCTGCCACGGTGAACTTGGACGTTTCAAGGTCCTTCTTGATGTGCCAGTTCGGGACGTAGCTGCGACTGATGTGCTGCGACGGGGTACGTTCCCACATGCCATTGTCATCGTATTCCTTGCCTTTAGGGAGACTGCCAGCCGGATCTGTCAGTCGACGAGGGCAGGGAGATGGAGATGGACACGCTCACCTCAGGGCGTCGATCCAACCCGCCAGTTCCGCCAGTTTGGGCTGGACCGACTTGTCTCCTTGTCCCCAGAGCACGGGGTTTTCGGCCACCTTGTACAGCCATTTGATGATCTAGGTAGGCAAAAGGAAGTGTTGGCATGTGGCGCAAGGTTCTGCCATCGGCCGGCTGGACTTACTTCGTCGCGGTCCCATGAATACGCCTCACGGATGTCCAGCGAGTTCAGTTCTTCGAGCGTTTTCTTGCTGTTTAGCTCGACGAAGGCATTGAGTGGTGCCAGCACTGGGTTTGCCGCGGCACACATGGCCTGATGTCTCGCGATGCCAAGGTCGCGATGTCCTTGTGTGAGTACCAGCCTGTCGACATCCTGTACGGCGATTGCACCTTTATCCCGCCGGTCTAGCTTGTCCCAGTCCCGATAACCTGCGTCGGCTAGGTCAGTTCAGCGGTGTAGGAGGTGTCCAGCGGACCATGTACCTGTACCTCCCATCCAGACATGGTTAGCGGGGATATGGCACTGCACCTGCCAGCTGCAATGCACCTTTCAGCTCGCTGCGGGCCTCGGACCTGGCCGGGAATGGAAGGCCGCTCATCGATAAATGCATAAGATTTAATGTGGTATTATGTGTAGCGAAGAGTGAAGGGCCCTGTTTCCACCGCCTGCCAATCGTCCGGGTTTTCGCTCTCTGGCTCCGCAAAAAGCCTCAAGGCACTGACCAGAACGGCATACCGACCCTCCTGCACATGCTTCCCGTCAGCGAGAAACCCTGAAAACTTGATGGAGTTGGTAGCGTCCTTGGCAAACACTGCCCGTGGCGAGCCCCAGATCTGGCCATATGTCCGGCGACCCAGCCACTCCGTCTCGTTGGCGTATCTGGTTCCATCCGTGCTTGGGGCGATCATGTCGTAGCGCAGGACGCGCGTGGGGAGCAGCGGCGTCACAGTCACAGTCATGGCATCTGAGGGGTTGCTCGATGGAGCGTCTCCCGGCCGCGGCAGCGTGAACACTCCTGCAGAAAAACGCGGCGACACAAACACGCTTGAGCGGTCGAGGACGAGGGCCTCACGCATGGAGCCTGCGTTGCCGATGTACGGAATGCTCAGACTGTCGCCGTTGGTGCCGTTGAGGGTGATGTAGCCGCTGTAAATGGGCCATCGACGTCGATCAACATCTTTGGGCGGGGTGCACCGCACCGTGATTTCGGCCTCGGCGCCGGCAGCAACGGAAACCTGGTCCGCAGCGAAGGTGATGGCAGCCGGGGCGTCGACCATGGCCCGCGGGGCGCGCGCCAGATGACGGTCTTCACCCATGGCATAAATGGTCGCCGTCGCGGTGTGGGCCAACTTGTAGATGGCATCACTACCGCCAGTGTTTCGAAGCGTCAGCCTGACCTCATCGCGGTGGTGGTCGCTGTCGTTAAAGGATATGTTGGGGACGCTGAGCACGCCTTTGGCTTGTACGGCGTCCCAGAGCTGGATGAGGCCGGCGCCTGCCTGCGACGGAGGATGGAGACCGTGTGGCTGTTTCGCTGTGCTGGCGAGGATTGCCTGCAGTGTTATGGGATCCAGGGTGCCCCGGGCCTGGCGCAGGAGAGCTGCCGAGGCGGCCACGAACGGCGCAGCCATGGAGGTTCCGCCCATAGTGGCGACGCCCTGGCCGTTTTGAAGATAGGTAGACATGATGCTGCCGCCGGGCCCGCCAAAGGTTGAGGCGCTCCGCAGATCAAATGTCGGGCCCCAGCTACTAAAGCTCGACAGCTGGCCGCCAGTCTTCTCGTTCGTGGTCCAGATCACCTTGGGCTTGGACTTTAACGGTGCCGTTAAGGTGACGCTGATGTTGGAGCCGGCTGCGAGGGCGTCGCGCCACTGCTTTGCGGGTGATAGAGTCGTCGTCGCCATAAAGGTTTTCAGGTCGTCGTTAACGATGCCGCGGATCCTGGATCAGTTCGTCAGCCGCCAGTTTAAAGTCCATACTGTAAACAACAGCAACTTACACTGCCTCGTCTCCCCAAAACATCATGTGTGCGCCACCTTTTGCTTTGATATTCTCCCGCTGGCTCCGGAACAGACATCTGTTTTGCAGCGTCCGCTCGACCAGAACGAGATATCCTGCCAGGCTCGGCACGCTGTCTGGGATCCTCTGGCATCCGGTCACTGGCGCGCCATTACTGACAAAGCCGTTCAAGTCGATCAATGGCAGGGTCGTCGTGTCGGTGCCGTTCGCGAACTCGTATCGGCCAGTAAGCAGAGGAACCCACCCAAACTCTTCCCGCTTGCCATCGTCAACCGCGTACTCGCCCACAGCGTAAACGTGAGGCTCTTGCAATGCGTCATATGAAGAAACCGAGCTCACTAGGCGCGCGTCGGCGGGAGCTACGGGGTCAAACATGGTCCCCAACTCGCCCGTATTGCCAATGGCCACAAACACGGGCACGCCGGCCGCGACGATCCTGGACGCGGTCAAGGACACGAAACTGTCTGGGATTCCGCCCGGGACGCTGATGGACAGGGTGAGGATGTCGTTGCCGTCGTCGAATGCGCGCAGCATGCCGGCCGCGATGGTCTCCTCGGTGCCATAACCAAGACAGTCGACAACGCGGTAGGCCCCGAGGCGGGCGTCGGGCGCTACGCCGATGAAGCCAAAGGCGTTGGGACGGGCGCTGATGATGCCGGCCACATGTGTTCCGTGTCCGAAGCAGTCCATTGGGTCGTCGTCTGGGGCAGGGACGCGTGTGCCTCCGGGGCCCAGGAGTTCGTCCCAGCCAACCGAGTCCCACCCGTGGGTGACAATGCAGTCGGGTCCGAGGCAGCCGCCCAGGATGGCATTAGTGTAGTCGACGCCCGTGTCGACAACGGCGATACGCATCCCACGACCCGTGAAGCCCGCCTTATGCAGGCGGTCGACCTGCGCCATGACGTGGGGTGGATACGAGTCGTCGACAGCCCGTCGAGTGGCCTGGGCAAGCGAAGTATCGTTGCCGATGCTGACAAAGGATTCGACGTCTTTCGAGGGCATCGACACTGCCCGAACAGGCCACACCTGCTTCACGCCGGTGGCGGCGAGGATGGCTGCCATTGTGCCGCCCGGAGTGCCGTGCTCGGAATGCAGCACGTCGAAGGAAACGCCGTGGAAGATTCTTGAGCTTAGGGTGCGCCGTATCTGAGCTGTCACGTTGACAGAGGCCAGCGCTTCGGTCAACTGGCTTGAAGTGACGCCATCGTGCAGTTCGACCATGTAGACCCCACGGATAATCCCTGTGTGTGTCGCATTTTGTCGCAGGGGGCCGTCGATGGGGCTGCGCGCAAAGACACTGCCGAGCACGCCCGCAACCACGAGCAAACTGGATATGCAAACCATTTCCTCAGCACTTGACCGGCTGGTGGGCAGGAGAGGTCGACATTCGCGCCATGTTGGAAATGGGAGCTGCTGCTCCTTTTAACGGATAAAGGGGCAGATAGTGGAGATGTAACCTCGTATTGATGTTGCGGGGAGCCGATCATGCAACCCCTGCCATCAAGGGTGACGGTGGACCTGATTGTTGAGGTGCGACATGTCGAGTCCGAGAAGCGAGCTGGAAACCGCAACCGTTCACTGAAATTACAATCTCGGCGTCTCCTGGCGCTGTCGGCGTGTTTTTGGAGGTCTACTGCCTCGCCTCCAGATGCTTCCTTTGACGATGACAGTGTACCTCTGCCGGGAGCGTCGGCTAAAGGATACGAGCAAGGCTGACGCGGCGAGGCACAGTCAGGTCAAAGAGGCGATTAGGCGCTGGTTATATCTATACCCAGGCGTCCGACTGCTAGATCCCAGACGAGTATCACGGCATCGCGACTTGTCACCCGCGATCGGAGTTGACCAGTTTCAGCGCAGCGCGCGCAGCCCGAGGGACTCGGCCACTATGGCTCGGCGCGGCTTGCACTGCTCTGCTTCCGTCACGACTGTGATCTCTGGCCCTAGATGCCTGTCGCGACGCTCTCCCAGCTCAGGAGGAGAAACGACCGATGGCATGTATTGCGGCATGCATGTGGCCGGCCACAATTTCATGGAGCGCCAACAGAGGCTGGGGACCAAGCCGGAAGACCTGACCACGGTCGGCTCGGCGGCTCCTCGGCTCGCCACTCGTGGAGTTGCCGGCCAACCCCGGGGCAAGACGGCATCAGATTCAATGGTGTATGGAGGCGATGGTACGTCCGGGCTTCACGCGCTGCACCATGGCCTCCTGATGCTGCGCTTGCCATACCGCCGCAGGCCATGGAGTCGGGGTACTCCTAGTCGATGCCGTCGTTGTGGAGGTACCCGGACCCTGAGATAGACATCAAACGTGTGAAGGACCAAAAGACCCGGCGCGAAGGTGAGGAACTTGGAGGAACCTGGCCCGCCAAAGACCAATCGCAGCAGTTTTATTTCGGTCGGATAAACCCTTTGGCCGGGAGAAGCCCGTCCCGCGTGTTGGTTCGCGATATATTGTTTCCTTGGGGAAGCATGGGTCACCTCCTATCCATAACTCTCGCGCAGTTTCTCTTCCCCGCCGTATCGTACGTACCCCGGCATCTCTGCCTCGGCATCCTCGCGGCTTCTAGATGACAATAGCCAACAGGTCCAGTACAATGTCAGCCTTGACCACGCCGGCTGCAAAGTGGAGCGAGCTTCTGCCCGGCTCCTGCGGTGCCTGTACCCAGTCCTTTCTCTGATCCATTGTGCGCAGCCGGCTCTGGTGGTCTGGCGATGCAAGATGCGATAGGTGAAAGCCCATGCGACGCGGCTATCCGGGCAGAGACACTCTCCCGCCGCCGATACCTTTGCTCGCCCTGGTCACACGCGTTACGAAGACACCGTTTCAAGCATGGCGTTATCATCCGACTGCCATCGAAGGGTATACGTTCGACTCCATCGGAACTGAGAAGCTGGTGCCTCCCTCCCCTTCCTCCAGATTCGAACGACAACCGCATAAGGGCGCGACGCAGAAATGCAGGCCTGACGTCTGCTCCACGTCCTGGCCACCTAGTTCTCACATTACCAGCCCTGGACAGCCGCGTCTAGTGCCAGGTTGAAAGGCGTGGGACCAACAGATGTATCCAAATATTAACATGCGATTTGGAAACGCACGACTGGGGGGTATTTGTCCACGCCAAAAGAGCCCAAATGGCAGGCTACTACAGGGGTGGATGCCTAGGCGCAGCTGATTCTAGAAGCAACTTAACTCGCGGGGCCTGTCGATATGCCAAAGGCCATGAACTCACGTTTGCCTGGTTATACCAAGCGGCGGCAGTGAGCGCATTGACCCCTAAAATTGCAGCATTCCATGCGTCCGGAGCCACAGCCATTATAATTCGAGCCTGGGGCCGAGCTAGTCAAAAAGGACGAAATGCCCGGATCTTAACCCTTCCCTGTCAACCAGCGCGGTAGCGCCAAGGGGTTGGGAGATAGGATGGGAAATAGGATGGGAAGTGGGATGGGAAATAGGATAGGAAATAGGATACAGGATACAGGACAGGAAATAGGATGGGAAAAAGGATGGGATATAGGATGGGCAACAGGATACAGGATATAGGGCAGGAAATAGGGAATCACTCTGCGTGCTGCCCACGACTACATCACCGGTACGCGCCCGTGCACGCACGCCACACTTTTCCGCCGCCGCCACTCCAGCCACAATCGTAACATGTAACGCATCGTCTGCAGGCGACAGCCTTCACCCAGCACATCATGGAGGCGAGCCGTATTCTTTCCTGGCTCGATGCCTGCGAACCCCAGCTGGCGCCTCCGCCTGGAAGCGTGGCAGTGCCGCCGACCCCCCCTGTTTCTACGTCGCCTAGCAAGCGGAAGCGATCTCGGAAATCGGACGGTCGCGGCGATGGCCAATCCATGCTCGAGCCCGACCGTGAGGGACGACAGGGAACAACGCCCCGACGACGGTGGCAGCGACGACAGGAACGCCACCGCCGCCGGGTTCAGGCCGTCACTGCCTCCTCGCGCATTCGACCTGCCCCCGCGTCCTCGGCTTCGGTTCCCTCTGCCTCGGGGTCCGAGAGCTCTCGTCCGAGCCGTCGGTCCACGAGTCCCGTCAAGCACGTCTTCCACCTGAAGCTCCTCGCCAAACCCGTCGAATTTACCGCCGTTTCTGGCGACCCCCTGTCCCGGCTCCCCGACGACGTTCACGACCTGTTTTCCAAAATCAATCGCATAGTCGAATACCGCGAGGCTTTTATACCTGACGCCTCGCGCGAGTGCCTCGCGAGATTGTTGCCAGATCGTCGCTGGCCGGCCGCGTGGTTCCGACCGGCAACAAATGACGAGTTCCGGCCCTGGCCACGACGCGGACGGATGAAGACCCCAGCTGGCTGGCGTGGAGGCAGCACGACGCCTTCCTCGCCATCCAGCAAGAGGCTCTGCAGTGCCAAAGACAGGGCCGCGGGGAGCTGGCCTGGAACACCCTGGTGCATTCCCAAGTGCTGCGGCTCGCCGCAGGATCGATAACGGGCGGCGTCGCGTGCGAGCCAATCGTGAGCGCGAGCATCGCGGGCCAGTGGCTTCCGGACCTGGCCCAACAGTCTGCGGCGGCCAGCGTGAAGGAGGTGGCCAGCGGCAAGATGGTCGATTTCGCTCTGGTCCTCGACCTATTCGACCCTCTTCCAGAGCACGCGACTCTGGCAAAATCCCTGATGCATACTCTCTCCCGTCTGCCCAGCGGGGCGCAGTCGATCAACCAGACCATGTACGAGCCCCTCATGCTCAAGCCGATCGGGGTCAGCATCGAGACCAAAGTGGCCGCCTCAGCTGGGAATACCGGTAGTGTCCAGCTGGGAATCTGGGTGGCCGCCTGGCACCGTCGGATCACCGAGCTCCTGGACGTGGCCCCTGGAGGCATCATCACGCTGCCACTGGTCCTTTGTCACGGACATGAGTGGAACCTCCATTTTGCGTGCGACCGGGGAGAGCGGATTGAAATGGTCGGACCTATCAGCTCGGGCAAAACGTCGGATGTTGTATCCTTGTACTCTTTGCACGAGACATTGCGCGAGCTGTGCGGATGGGTAGGTGGTCCGTTTTACAAATGGTTAAATGGACTGTTATTAGGGAACGTTGCCAATTAATTTATTTCCTGTCTCCTTTCCTGTCCCCTTTTCAGTCTCCTTTCTTTTCCTCTTTCCTGTTTTATACCCAGCCGCCGGACCACCACAGGCAACCCCGAGGCCAGGGACGGCGGCGGCGACCTGTGGATCCAGCCGGTTGAGTTACCGCACAGCTAAAAATAGTATAAAAAGCACCGTACCGCTGACGCAATCTGGCAGCATAAACGGAGTGGGCGAGCAGCCAGGTGTTGCGGAGGCAGTCCGAGGCGAACGAGTGGGGGTGACATCCGACGGTTGGATGACGACGAGGTGCCAAGGAACCTACCCGCGATGGAGCCGGGATGACTCGTCCCAGCCCATTTAACACCTCTCTATCAGGTGATGCCTTCGTCGAAGCGTGGAATGATTGTCTAGTCAAAACGGGACATGCTATTTTTCGCACCTGGGGTAGGGGCGGCCCGCTATGCACCCCAGCCTTGTACCCCAGATCCCAGGAGCAGCACGACGTTTGACGCATGAAGGCTTTTAAAGCGTTTGATGGAACACACGGTTGCACCGTTAACCGGAATAGCAACGCAAAAAAAAGGCAATCCACAAATGAAGGACGTGTATATAAGTAAGTCTGACTCTTGCTACGATGGTAGAGTTCCGCTTCATCATCCCATTAGCCACTTCTACCCGGGCCTACTCTTTTCTTTTCTTTTTTTCCTTTTGTCTTTTCCTTTTTCGTCTTTCTCCCATCTAATATGAAGCTCTGGTCCGCCATCTGCCTCGCCAGTTTGGCCTTTGCCGCCCCTGCCGAGCCCAACGGCGCGGGCACCCTCGAAGAGCGCGAGCCCAGGCCCAAATGTCGCATTCTTCACATTAGCAAGGTCGGAGGGATACACAAGCGCGAGCCCATCGTTCTCAGGCCTGGCCAAAAGCTTCTACCCGTGTGTCCCAGCAAGACGCCAGAACGGAGCGAGGATGCCCTCGAGAAGCGCGAGCCCAAAAGGCTCCCCGCGCTGCCTGAGCCTAACATCGAAATGGGCAGACGCAGACGTCCAATCGGAGGCGGCCCCCTAATGCCTTATGGTCCCCAGCGCCGCGACATTGCCGACGAGCAGGCCGATGAGCAGGCCGACGAGCAGGCCGCCGAGCAGGCCGCCGAGGTCGAGAAGCGCTTCGTCTCGATCAGCAAGCCCCTACACGGCATCGCGCCCGCCTACAGGAGGGTCCGGACCTGGGCGGCGGGACAGGAGGCTTGATTTTTTCTGGTTCTCTTTGCTTTCCAGGGCAGTCGGTTACAACAAGCGGCGATCCTTTCGGATTGGCTAACCTACCCTTTTGGGAGTTCCTACCTGCCTGCGGTTTGGCTTTTATTTCTGCCCTATGCTTGGCTTTTTTCAGGACAGCTTTCAATAACACAGTGCTCGCGCCTTGCATTTATCCGAGTTTTATTTAACAGTGACTTGTTTGTTATTTCCAACACGAGAATTGAATGGTGGAATGTTTACAAAGCATTACTGGCACGGGCTCCGCGACGTTCCTAATGTTCACGACGCAGAGACAGCCGCCGGGCTCTTGGGCCACCTTCCCCAGGCGTACTGGCTATTGCACATGTTCCTCAGCTCCCACGTTTCCGCCACGAGCTCGCCGCGCATGCCGTCATCATCCTCATCGCCCACGGCCCCGGCCACGAACAGAATGGGCACGAAGTGGTCGTCGGTAGCGTGGGCATCCCGGTACAGCGGGTGTTTCATCAGCCTCGTCAAGGCACGGCGCAGGCGCAGGCCCGTGTTGTTCGCGACGGCGTCGGAGACGGCCTGGCGGAACTCGAGCGCCCAGGGCTCGGGCGGCGCCTCCTGGGCGAAGTTGTCCGAGTAGCGCAGCATGGGCACCCAGTGATTACGGTACAGGTTATGGACCGCGCCACCGGAACCGAGTAGGAGGTAGTTTTCGGCGCGGAGCGGGCGCAGCGCAGCGCCGATCTTTACGTGAAAATGCGGGTCATAGCGGGCGTTGGCCGATATGAGCGTGGTGGGCGGGCAGCCGCCGGGGAACATGCGGATCAGGATCAAGTACGTATCGTGGATCCAGTCGAAGGTGGCGTCGCCCGAGGCCGCGATGCCGGCAGCCTTGAGCATGGCAACACACCGCTCGCCCGTGGCCAGGTCCGGGTTCAGCTTGTAATCCACGTATTTGCTCGGGTGCACGTAGGCCACGGGCGTCTTGGACGGGTTCGGGTTCATGGCCACGTGGACCTCGTCGTTTGGGGCGTCCCAATGTGCGCCCTTGTAGGGTGTGGACGATCAGCATCTGGGAGAGAGAGAGTACCTCGCCTTATAGCATGACATACCATCATGATCACGCCTTTAATGCCGTTGGCCAGGGCCTCATCACCGGCCTTTTTCCAATAGTCGGCCGATTCAGACGGCTCGCCCAGCATCATGGTCGAGCCATGAGAGAAGAAGTAAACCGGGGTCAGCGGCGCTGAGGGGACAACACTGTCAGTCGCTGATGCCGTGCCAAGTCCGGCGGCTTAGCGTGTACTCACCCATTTTGTTTGTTACATCAGGCTCGTGAGGTGGTTAATTACCAGATGCGTCTCAGAGTTAGCTGAATGGACCCGGCTAGGCGGAGCATTTCAATGTGCAGCAGCTTCCCCGGAGACTCAACCTCCACATCCCGATGCTGCGGAGGAGAACCACATGGGTTGCATAAGCTTCGGATGGGTTCCGTCTCCCCACCTTTTGGCACCGGGAGTCGGGAGGGCGGCTAGTACTGACACAAGCTTTTTCCAACGCGCTCCTCCTTGAAATGACATAGCTGCTACCTGCGCGCCACCCGTGTTACCAGCCCAGACGCAATCAACTTTCCCATACCCGCTATTGCTCCTTTGCCCGCCGCCACTCACTGCCAGCGACCATGTCCACCACAACCGCCCAGACGCGCACACGCAGGGACGTGCTGGTCGACTACGAACTGCACCACTCGCCAGCCGCTACCGTTCCCCCAGCCGGCCGCAGCGACGGTCAGGCAGCTGCACGCAGCCCGCCACCGCCGTCGGTTCCTTGGGACATGACGCACCGCCGCGTCCCGTCGTACCGCCCGCTCAACCGGGACCCAGAGCACATACGCGAGGTGCGGACTTACAACAACAGCGCCGAGCAGGTCTTTGTCACCACCATGTTCACCGGCCTCTGCATCATCTCTGTGAGCTAGGAAATTCCCTTCCTTTCTTTTCTTGCGTGTGGGCATTTCGAGCCCCTAGCCCTGTCGTTTCTCAGGGTTTCTTTTTCTGCTTTAGCGCCGGATATACTAATGGCCGGGAAAAAAGGGGGTGGCTAGGGCATGGCATGCTTCGTTTGGAAGGGTAAATGGGGATATCTTCAAGTACGCCATCGGAGGAGAGTATTAAAAAGCTGACTGGATTTTATTTTGCTGGCTAGATTGCCTTGTCCTCTGCTTCTCCATGTATAAATTGTATCTACAAGTGAACCGCGTGCTGCTTAACACCTTATTCCTTTTTCACCTGTGGAATATTTTTTTTTTCCAAATTAACGCAACGCTTGAGTACAAGATAATGCAGTACAAGGGGTGTTTAGTGGCTAATCAGCCGTATTATAGCGCCTTGCAGCGGCAAGGCCCACTGAATTTAGTTTTGGGTGTTTTTTACGCAGCCACTGTAATTCCTGTCTACTCCGACTTCTTAACCCCCTTAATGCCCCCGTAATCCTCCTTGAGCTCCTGGCCCGCGACCACGATCGGCTTAACCGGTTGCAAGACATACAGCATGCGCGCCCACTCCGTCTGGCTGCAGTTCCGCCACGCATGCATGGTCCCGCGCTGGACGCAGATGTCGCCCCGCCGCATGACCTTCGTCTCGCCCGAGTCTAAGACTAGCTCGACCTCGCCCTCGAGCACGACGCCATAGTCGAGGCTGACGGTGCGGTGCATGGGTGAGGTATCGCCCGGGGGCATGTCGACGTAGCGGAGGACCGTGCCGCCCGATACGGCCAGACCGGGCGGGTTAGCGAGGTAGGACCGGTACTGCAACGTGTCGGCGCCATCGGCCGTGTCGACGGGGAAGGCGGACGTGACGTAGCACTCGGCGAACGCGACACCGTCGGACTCGGAGTCCACAAGGTGAAAGGGCGCGGGCGTGGGGAAGGACTCGTCGATTATGGCTCTGCCCTCGGCGTTGTGGGTGGTGATGAACCGGTTGGGGTGCGAAAGCTTGCCTTGGAGAGCCATGGTAGGAAGATTTAGGTAGGAAGGTAGGTAGGCAGGTAAGGTAGTTTGTAGAATCGGCTGAGTAGGTCGGAAGTTAGAGGTTGCCTCCGTAACCTTGTGTTGGCTGGCATTGATAAAGTCGCAAAATGAGATCTGACAGCGCCGTTTATTTACGCCCGGTGGTTTTCCGCTATTCAGCGGTTCCCCTCCGGCCCGCGCGGATGTCAGGCGTCGGCAACGGGCCTTGGTACATTTAGAACGCGGGAAGTGGGCACGCCTCGGCATGCCCGGGACGCGAAGCCGCGATGCGGGGATCCCTGCTGCCACCAGTGGCCGAGGCTGTCGCTCTGCCTACTGGCGGTTGACAGATATTGTCAAAGATATCGAAGCAACCATGACGTCCCCTGGCTGTGCCTACCACTTCTCGGACCGCGATGTTCCCTTCGGATCGCCCCGTCGGCTCGGCGTCCGGGCCGCAGGCGGCGACCAGGCTTGGGAACTCTGTTGTCCTCAACGACTGCCACCTTGGCAGTGTGTTCGACGGCGTGAATGGCCCGCCCAAGGGCATCTCTGCCGGCGACACGCTCACTGCCTGCAGTCACTGACGCCATTACGAGCCCGTGACATCCAAGGCTGTAAATGATGTCCCCGAGCCCTTTCGACGGCAAGAACCTCGGCGGTACCGTCCCGCGTTGGGTAGTGACGCTCGATGCGCTCGAGCGGTTCGAGACGGGGTCCCGCTGCCTCGTCGACGTTAGCGTGCCACGGCGTCTGCGGGATCCCGCGCGCCGGATCCGCGATATCGGCCGAGATCGTATCGGGGGACGGCGCCACGGCCGCCGTGGCGGGGACGGAGTGTGGTGGGGAGCCGGCCCTACGAGTAGTGCCTCCGGTCGCTGTGAGGCTAGTCCTGGCCCGTGTATCCCTGCCTGTGCTGTGCTTCGGATGTCCGGCTGCCTCGGTAGTTGCGGAATGTGGCCCGCCGGCGTTACTAACGGCCCGATCCATCACCACCACCCGTTCGATCTCGCCGTGTGCTGGAATAATTGGCGAGCTTATGTGTTTCAACTGTAATTCATCTCTGTTATACGTAGCTGCACACAGACGAACGTTCTCCTCAATCATAACTCAACCCACATACCCTTCTCCTTAAGCACTAGACAAAGATGCCCAACAAGCTGCTAGACCTGCACACCGTCGACGACACCAGCTTCCCTTACATCGTCGAGCAAAATGCCACGGTGCCCCTCAAGTCCGGCGGCGTCGTGCGCTGCAATGTACACCGGCCAAAAACCACCGAGCGCGTTCCGGTGCTGGTGACATACGGCCCTTACGGCAAGGACATCCATTACAAGGAGTATGTGCCAGCTTGCCAGCTTTCCGGTTGCCATAAAAACAAACCCCCACGCTGACGAGCCTCCCAGTTTTAACCCCAAGTACTCCGAGGTGAACCCGCGGCACCAGTCCGCGCACTCGGCCTGGGAGACTCCCGACCCGGGCTTTTGGACCGAGCATGGCTACGCCGTGGTGCGGGCGGACGAGCTCGGCTGCGGCCAATCCCCAGGGGTCCTGGACACTATGTCCCGGGCCACCACTGACGCCTTTGTCGACGCCGTCGAGTGGGCAGCCGAGCAGCCGTGGTCCTCGGGCAAGGTTGGCCTGTTGGGAATCAGCTATTACGCTGGGAGCCGTAGGTGCCGGCCACTTTAAAGCTGAGTGTGGATGATCAAAAGCTGACATTATACGAGCAAAGAGTGGCGCGTGGCGGCGCGGAAGCCTAAAGGCTTAAGCGCCATCGTGCCGTGGGAGGGCATGTCGGATTATTACCGGGATCGATGCCGGCACGGTGGCATCTTCTCGAACGGCTTCATCAAGTTTTGGTGGAACCGGCAGGTCATCACGAACCAGTACGGCCGGCCGGGCAGGGCCGCGGCCAACTGGGGCCCAGGTATTGCAGCCACCTGCCTCTGCCGGAAGTGTAAGCCTGGCTTTCCTAAATTGAACGTTCTTGTTAGACACAATCGAGGGCGACCTTTCCGAAGGCGAGCTCGCGGCAAACCGGCGCGACCAAACAGTCGATAACCGCGCCCACCGCTTCCGCGACGAGAGCTATTACGCATCCAAGGAGTACGACATGGGCGACATCGACGTGCCGCTGCTTTCGGTAGCCAACTGGGGCGGGATTCTGCTGCATTTACGCGGCAATGTCGAAGGCTACACGCACGCCGGCTCGCGGCACAAATATTTGCGTTTCATCACTGGCCGGCACGACCTCCCCTTTTACTACAGCGAGGAGGTCGAAGTTCAACGCAGCTTTCTCGACGCGTTCCTCAAAGGTGACGACCGGGCGGGCTGGACCACAGGTGGCGTCCCGCCCGTCAGCGTGATCCTACGCAAAGGGGACGTGGGGTTCAACGACCCGGCCGCAGAGAGGGCCTACGCCCGCCGCGAGGAGGAAGAATGGCCCATCGCCCGGACGCGGTACACGCGTTTCCACCTCTCGCCGGACCTGGGCCTGCAAGCGACAGACCTGCCCCTAGCGGCGGCGGTGGAAAGGAAAAAGCTGACCTACCACGCCCTCGGCACCCTTCAAAACCCGCAGTGTCTCCAGTTCACCACTCCACCATTCGAGGCGGAAACGGAGATCACAGGCCACGTCGTCGCGCGTCTCAACGTTTCCGCGTCCCCGGACCCGACAAGCCCTCACACGCCCTCCGACATTGACCTTTTCGTCACGCTGCGGCACCTCGGCCCGAACGGGAAGGAAATCTTCTACACGGGCACCGCAGGCGATCCGGTGCCGCTTGGCAAAGGATGGCTGCGCACGTCCATGCGCAAGATCAATGCCGAACATCCCAAGCACAGGGAGTGGCTTCCGCACAGAGATTATACCAGCCGGGACGTCCAAGCCGTCATCCCAGGCGAGGTTTACGGCGTGGACGTGGAGGTGTGGCCCACCAACGTGGTGGTGGAGAAGGGAGGGCGGATCGTGCTCGAGGTGGCGTCGGGCGACACCCAGGGGAGCGGCATATTCACGCATGACGATCCCGACGACAGGTTGGTTTAGAATCTCCTTCCTCGAGCTACATACAGGCTTCCCTCCCGATACTGGTGGCGCTAACCTTTCTTTGGAAAACAGATCGCCTGCCGTGTTTGAGGGCTTCAACCACGTCCACTTTGGGCCGCAATTCGACAACTACGTGACGTTGCCCATCGTCCCTCCCAAGGAGCAGTAAACGGCCACTAGTGTACCAGGATCTAGAGATGGCTTCGCTGCGCTTTCTGTTAGGTAAGTCAGTGCACCCCTTGTCGGCCACCCCCCATGACGGCCACCTGGCCAAGGCCCACTGCACCACCAACCCCGGTATATTCAACTGCAGATATCTACCTCTATTTAACCAACCATGATGCAAGA
>GL876968.1:3982523-3994098 GCA_000193285.1 Magnaporthiopsis poae ATCC 64411 | reverse complement strand
TTTCTTTCTTTCTTTCTTTCTTTCTTTCTTTCTTTCTTTCTTTCTTTCTTTCTTTCTTTCTTTCTTTCTTTCTTTTCTTTCCTTTTTCTTTTCCTTTTTCTTTTCCTTTCCTATTTCTTTTCCTTTTTCTTTTCCGGCTGCGTGTATACCTGCCCCTTCCACCCAATCGATAAGCCAGATCGGACCAACATTTCGAAAGAAATTAGAAAAGAATCTGTCCGTCCTTGAGCATATGATACTCCGACACCCTGAGAAACACCGGCCAGCAAAAGCTCCTCATGTGGATTCCCCATCTCCTGCTACCCCTTGCTTGACCTGCTGTAGCAACGGGCGCAGAGCCGGCCACCATCCCGGTGCTCCACGTGGCAATTATCGCACTTTTTTAGCTTGCGAGTCGCTCTCTGGTAATGGTTGCAACGTTTCGTCCTGGCGCTGTGCAATTTGAGGCACATCGGACAAGTTTTTGGGCCCTTCTTCCTTAGCTCACAGCTGTCACAACGTAGCCCGCGTCGCTTGTGCTCCTTGCCGCAATCTGGACAGACCCTTACATCCCGCTGCGCCAGGTGGCACGTGTTGCAATACTTTCGCCGCTGTAATGAAGTTTGTCGCAATTCCCGCAGTTCTTGGGATGTGCTTTGCTATAGCAGCTATAGCAAAGCAAAGTCCGCGTGGTGTGAGTTTTGCGGCAAGTTGGACATTGCTTCGGCGAAGGCTGTGCGTGGTGGCAAGAGTTGCACAGTTTGTTGCTCGAGAGGTTGGGGCCTCCGCAATCGCCGCAAACCTTGGGGTTTGCCTTCAGATGGCACACCCAACAGAGCACTGTGTTGGCAATGTGCAATTTTTTGCATTCCGTGCAACACTTTGGTCCAAGTGATTTTTTGTGGCAGTTGTAGCACATTAGGGTCGGCTCGACATGCTGCACTCGGTGCAAGACTTGGGGGCACGCGATATCCTTTGGCGGGAATATCGAGTTACCGGCCCAGGGGCCTCATTACCACAACCTGTGCGAATTCTGCTGGAACGACAGTTGGCGATTACCCAGCTTTATTTATATATTTATATATGTTCGGCTCCTATCTTCTTTCGTGTTTCCCTTCCTTTTTCCTTTTTTTCCCTTCTTTTTTCCTTTTTTCCCTTCTTTTTTCCTTTTTTCCCTTCTTTTTTCCTTTTTTCCTTTCCTTTTTCCTTTCCTTTTTCTCCCTTTTCCTTTCCTTTTTTTCTTTTCCTTTCCTTTCCTTTCCTTTTCCTCTCCTTTTACTGTCCTTTTTTTTTTCTTTTATTTTCCTTGGCCACCGTTAATGGTGGCCAAGTTTGCGGACTCGGCGCGCCACAGACCGGCCCGAGGCACCGAGACCGGGTACCCTACCCTCCATACGGCTTCAATGTCAGACGCGCATTTTGCTGACGGGCACCTTCCATGCAGCATCACCCTCCTGCATGCGGGTCTGGTTGGCAGCCGGCCCTGCTCGGGCTTCGCGTGATCCGCTTATGATCAAACCCCTCACCAAGCATTCATCGACCTTGGAGGAAGGGAGCGCGGGAGCCTCACCTCTTCCTCGAGGATGTCAGTTCCTCAATCCTACGAGGCCCATCGCCAGCTCGATCCATCTCACCTACTTACTCTCCATCACGGCTCCTAAAAAACGACGGAACTCAGATCGCGATCCCTCGATTCACTAGATCTTCCATATCCCATCTGCACCTGCCCTGATCCAAGACAATTGCAATACCTATCAAAATGGAGCACCTGAAGGCTGTCATAAACGGACCGCCATTTCAGTTTGTCGAGGTTTTGGCGCTGCTGTCCGAGGCGGACCAACTCGCCGACACGATCGAGTCGGGCAGTCAGCCCTTCGACCACGAAGCAGCTGTCAAAATGACCGAAGCACTCGAGGCCCTGGCCGCAGTCGGCTGTGTACATGCGGCTTACCTGGGTGGTTATTTCCAAAAGCTTGATGAGGACAATCACGGAACCCCAAAAGAGGTGGCAAATATAGAAAAGGCATTTCAGCGTCTGCCTGACCAAGTGTGCCGATTGAAGGCGCTCATTTTCGGCGCACTGCATTTACCGGACCTCTGCAGCTCGCCAGTGCCGCCAGGCGCCGCTCCCGTCTGCCAGTACTGCAACTGGATTCTTGAGCGGGCCCTTACGGGCCTCAGCGACGCTGGGCATGAACCTATCTTCTTCGATGATGCGCGGTACCATGCGTCTCCCGTCCGCTCCTTCTTCCACTTATGCATCGTCGACGACTGGTCCGAACTCCCAGCATTGCACCATCGGGCCCAAATTGGCTGTTACCTTTGCTCGTTCCTTCTCGAACTTGCCAAATCGCGGCATATTGGGTTGGGTGAAGATGAAAGAGTTCAGTTTTGGCTCGAGCACAAGTTTTCGCGGCTGGAGTTATCTTCGGAAGTCGGACTCGCGGAAGCCTACCTGTTCGTAATTCCGCTGGCCGGAACCGGAAAACGAGATCCTTTGCGAGAAGAAATCTGGGGCTACCCAGAACTTTGCGGTGATTTCACACGTCCAATATATAGGTTCCGCCCTGAGCAAGCGGAAGAGAAATCTGGTAGGCAAACCTTTACAAGACAGTTTGGAAAAGTAGTAGATGACTTAAGCATTAGAAACACCAGACCTCAGCAGAATTGGGATCTACCCAGCGGCCAGAGATAAGGTGCTGGGCAAAGCCAACATCGATTTCCTTCGAGGAGTTCTCGGCCGGCCTCGGGAGGGGCATACCACTGGGTTCCGCCCAAAAAGGCTCATCGACCTCGGGCCAGATCCGACGTCTGATCTCCGCTTGGTGATAACGTCCAACTCCAGCCATAAGACAATGCCATACGCTGCCCTGAGCTATTGTTGGGGACCTCCTGAACATGCCGCGTGGCAGGTTATGACGACCCCCGAAACTATTGAACGGCATTGCGCAAGAATTTCCCTCGAGGACTTGCCTCCAGTTGTCAAAGACGCGGTCGAGGTCTGCCGCCACCTCGACATCCGCTATCTTTGGGTTGACGCGATTTGCATCCTCCAGGGGTCCAGTCCGGATTGGGAGGAGCAAAGTCGCGATATGGGGAAAGTCTTCCAAGGTTCGTGGGTAACCATCTGTGCCGTGCAATCATCAACTTGTCGTCAAGGCTTTCTGCATACAAGAAACAGATCGACCCCTATCCAGAACCTCGGATACAAATCCCCGATCTCGCCACGCCATCGCGTTAAAATAACCCTAAGGCCAACCTGGGAAGATCCCTATTTCAAGGGAGACTCGTGCCAAGCTTCACTTTTCCTCTGGGATGTGAACGGCTCCGCATGGAATGCCAGGGGCTGGGTCTTTCAGGAAAAGCTTCTCGCTCCCAGAAAAGCCATTTTTGGGAATGAAATGGTTTATGCGCAGGTCGGCGACCGGTTTTTTTGCGAAAATGGAACGAGCACACGTATCGCGGGCAATGACGGCGATCACAGGGACCCGTATCTGTCCTTCTGCCTGGACCTTGGCAACAAAAGCAAACAGTATCTATATTATGAATGGCACCGGCTCGTCGCGAAACTCGCGATAGTTAGCGAGTGGACGGACGACCGGGATATCCTTCCGGCGCTTTCTGGAATATCGGAAATGTTCGCGGCTAGACTGAAAGACACGTTTTTGGCCGGCGTCTGGGAGGCTGACCTCCCTGCGGGACTTCTGTGGGTAACGGTTGGTGAGATGAAGCCGAGTCTGGTAGGACTCCTTGCCTCGTTCGAACAAGGCCAGGGCAGATTCCAGTGCGCACCGTCCTGGAGCTGGGCAAGCCGCAGGAAGTTCTGGCACGCCGAAACCAACGGCGACAGGTGCCGGACGCGGTCGCATATGCGGCACGAGATGGGCGTTATCGCAAGTCGGCTTCGTGTCGATGGAAACAACCCATACGGCCGTCTGATGAAGGGAGGTTCCCTGCTGGTGGCAGGCAGGACTATTGCGACTCCAACAGGGTTTTTTATAACTAACGACGGGCGCACGCCATCGACACCATACATTAACGGATGCAGAATCTCGAGTGAGGAAGATTGGCAGGATCAACGGGCCGGAAGTACATATCATCGGTTGGGGATATACTTGGGAGGTACGCTTCCAGATCCTGAGCGACAGGCCCAGCAAGACGCAGCCGAAGACGCCCTCGAGGACAGCGTCCGACTCCTCCTGGTGTGCAGCTGTTGCACCTCCCATGACGACGACGGCAGCATGTTTTTTAACGACAGCGACCTGGACCAGGCCACGGCATCGGCGAGCTGTGATCGCTGTTTGGATGAGGCCCAGGACGTGAAAAGGGACTGTTGGGGAATCGCCATCTGCCCGGCGCCGGGACGGGATCGTGGATACCTGCGTGTCGGCATGTTTACTTGCCTTGCCCAAGACGGGGGGTTGGGTCTGTTTGCTGGGGCTGAGAAGGAGACCATTGAGCTTTTCTGAATCGAGTCGTCATGCGGACTGAAATGGTGGCAGAGACTGGACGGCATACTTGTTGTAAATGACGGCGGAAAAAGCAAAATGGGGTGGTTGCGGTTCTGCTTTCTTAGGAGCTAGGTGCTCTCACCTGAAACAACTAGCCATCATGACCATCGCGACGCTCCCTCAGCCTTCCTCTCTTCGAAAAAAGGCGACTTTTGCGCCCGATGCATCGCTGTGGCGGCGAGCCTCGCGCTGGGCTCAGCCCATCCAATATCAGCAAGGAGAGACACACCACGCCACACACATCACACGCGACTCCCTGCATTCCCAAATTCGAAACAGAACGGGTGTCGTTTCCGCGCCAGGCCCGACGGACGTAGGCGAGAGGGCCATCATCGAGGCGTTGTGTCGAGCGTGCCAAGAGATAAGGACCATGATGCTCTTCCCCGTGGGCCAATGGCGGGCCTCGGATCGAGTTGCATCCAATTAAGGGGTGTCCAGGGGCTTAATTGGCTGCGATAAGCTTTCACTCTGGGGCGACCTGACGCCAAGGCGGACAGCAGCCTCGCTAGCGGACAGCGCCCCTCCCTGGGGGCGACCGTTTTTTGCTGGGGGGAGGGGAAACACAAGGGAATTTGGACTGGTGGGTGGTGTGCGCCATCTTTCAGCCCGGCGATAATGGAGTCATGAGGATGGAATCACGGACGACGCCACAGAAAATCGATATCTCTGGTCGGTGTGCTCGCCCCACGATCTTTCAGTCATTGGAGTGTTTTCGTCCCATCAACGGGCTTTAGCTTAATCGTGTTTGGGCCCGACGCCCTGGGACGGACCTGTCTTGGAAAGTGGAGCTTTTAGAGGGCCAAACAGATAAGGTTCAATATGCTCCAGTGGGCAGCGCTCCATCCAAAAAGACGTCGGTCGTAATGGTAATTTGTGGTATTATCCAGGATATCCCAGCCTGGATGGATTCTTTTCCCGAGGCCGCTATCCGTGTTCGACGTGTAGGCCCCAACGACTGCGGCGTGCAGACGGAAATGGAACATTCTGTGCGGGCAGTGCATGTCAACGCCTGCAACCATATGCACGTTGGCTCCTGCGCATCCCACCCTCCTTTTCCTGGGTACATTGCAGAAAACAGGTGCCCGTCTGGGTGCCTGGCCACTGGGCTGCAGTGGTGGTGCTTCCTTGCTTCGATGTGATCCGGGGAGCGTGGATCCCCATCCGAGTGTGATGGTGTCCAGCAAAAGCATACCCCATCCGTCAGCCGTCGAAGGGGCTCGAACAGCCGATATTTGCCCGCCAAGACGACGACAGTAACCTCGTGTTCGACTCCATGCACGTACAGAACTTTGGGCACAGACCACCAAAGTCTATCAATCCATTTCCTTGCCCCTTCCAATGTTGTTTTTTCCGCATCTCCTCCCTAATGCTGTGGTCGTACACAGCACAGCTTTCGATCACTTTAAACAACCCCACCATTTTCAGACTACCAAGAAGACCTAAACCTTTAAGGCCGGCTTGCAGTGACCAGGGAGAAACAGCTGCCGCGTCCCACTGAGGGTCCTTGCAGCGCGCGCTGCCACCTTGCTGCTGATTGTTGATCTCTCCGCCTGCTTATTATTAGCATAGGGAATTACATACGAGCTCTGCCCTGCCGGGCCACGTTCCATTCGCAATTTTCAACACAAGCAGGAATTAATCCCGACCGACCGGGGTGCGCAACCAACCCGTCTTGGCCGAGGCGTATTTTCAATCAATGCATGCGGGCGATGAGACGTCGGACGGAACGTCGTTGGGCGGGAGAAGGGGCCTCGAAGGAACCAGCCCCTCCCGGCTGCCGACCAATGACGCCCCTATGCGGCGCATGTTGGCCAGTTGTCGTTATTTATTTGCTGCAAAGTGCGTCGTATTTGCCGGGCGGATGCTGCCTCCGTGCCAGAAGAGAAGCATAGCCTGATTGTTGGCGCTGAGCCACGGGGCAGGCGCTCGCTGGCTGTCGACCTGGAGATCGGCAGGACGTGCCCGTTTGCTCTTGATGTCTTTCAACCAAGGAAAGCCACCATTCTACACACTGAAGTCCCTCGCTCCCGCGCCAAGATGATTTCCCAATCCAGCCAAACAGCAAGCGAAACCATCAGCTCTGATTGGTTGAGCCAACCTTATCAGTCGGTGGACCCCTACCCCCGTTTGTGGCGCCTTGGCGGGTCGACGCCTCCTCCTCCATTCCTTTTGCCCTGCGTTGCTTGTGATATACCTGCGAGATAGCAACGAGGGAGCTCAAAAGAGCAGATGTTCTGGTCCGCGCACCGGTAGCTGCACTAACGCGCGCGCGGGTGCATGACCTGACATCGAGGAGCTAAAGACGCCTCCTTTGCTTGGCTTGTGTTTTGGCACCCTGTCCGCCCTGCTCGGCCGGCGCGGCGTGGGATTTTCGACACGGGTAGATATCTGCTCGAGGGTGGTCTGGTCAAATTATCGAGGCAAAACAAGCAGCAGAAACTGCTGCCCGTGAAAGAGCCCGCCGCACCCCAGTCGGGCGTTGGCATTGGCATGCATGCGCCCTGGACTCACCGGACGTGGGTCGGCGGCGTGGGACCACACCAATGCTACCCTCCCAAGGGGCGGCTGGGCGCGGGCGCGTTAGGGTCGCATGCATTTTCTTTCATGTACGGAATTGGTCCCTGGGCCGGCTCGCCGGTCGATAACCGGACATGAGCACCAAACGAAGCTACCTAGCCTAACCTAACCTTCTGGGGCCGGTCCCTGCTACCTCCATGCGTGCCTTTCCACGGGTATGTGCTGATCTCCGATCGGGCGAGCCTATTTATCCTCGACTGTCCCCGGGTCCATCCTTGCCCTGCGTGCTCCTCTTCTTCTTTCAGCTTTGTGTGTTGGGAGTTTTTCGGGTTGCGTCTTCCTTTCTTTTTCTTTTCCCCTAATCACCTCCTGGGTATCTAGCCGAAGAGCTGTCATCGACTTCCACACTCGCCGGGGAGCAAGCAGGCGATCCCGCGTCACGTCAGTGCCGAAAATCCAGACGCACCACACAGACTCCCGTGGCAGCAGCAGGACTTCCTAGGACCAGCTGCTCGCAAGAGCGCACACAGACTCAGCATGTCCTCCACGCCGTTCCCGTACAACGGGACCATCCCCACCGGGGGAGACTCCCTCAACGAAGACCTCAACCAATGGTACGCCAAGGGTGACATCGCCTGGCTCATGACCTCGGCGGCTCTCGTCCTGCTCATGATTCCCGGCGTCGGCTTCTTCTACTCCGGGCTGGCCCGCCGCAAGTCCGCCCTGTCCCTGATATGGCTGTCCCTCATGTCCATCGGCGTGGCCTCCTTCCAGTGGTTCTTCTGGGGTTACTCTTTGGCCTTCTCCCATACGGCTACATCGCCCTTCATAGGCGACTTGACGAACATTGGTCTTAAAGACGTCCTTGCGGCCGCTAGCGTTGGGTCATCTGGTGTGCCCGATATATTGTTCTGCTTGTACCAGGGCATGTTTGCCGCCATCACGTAAGTAGCACTACGCAGCTGCTCAGCCATATGCACATTTTACTCGGGACAACCGAAGTTGACAGTGTACGCTGCCCCCACAGTCCCGCCCTCGCCATCGGTGCTGCCGTCGATCGTGGTCGCATGCTCCCTGCCATGGTCTTCGTCTTCGTCTGGGCCACCATCGTCTACGACCCGATAGCGTTTTGGTCTTGGAATCCTGCCGGCTGGCTTTTTAAGCTGGGAAGTTTGGAGTAGGTCAAACCTCATGCTCCTGCCACAATCATTCCCCTTTGCGGACCTTATCATGCTAACCTTTGCACATTATCTCAGCTACGCGGGAGGTAAGAGTCATCGGCGGACAAAAAAACCCTGCGAAATATGCAATTACTTTTCCTTGTTGGTACAGTTAATCTGTACAGCCTGGCTAATCCGGAGCAATCATAGGTTCCCCCGTTCATATTAGTTCAGGCGCTGCGGCTCTCGCATACTCGTTGATGCTCGGAAAGCGCAGGGGCTACTCCGATACCGCCGGGCTGCCGTTCCGTCCGCACAACGTCACCCACGTCGTGCTCGGGACCGTGTTCCTGTGGGTCGGCTGGTTCGGGTTCAACGGCGGCTCGGCGCTGGGCGCCAACCTGCGCGCCGTCATGTCGCTGATCGTCACCAACATTGCTGCCTGCGTCGGCGGCCTGACGTGGTGTCTGCTCGACTACCGCCTTGAGCGCAAGTGGAGCACCATCGGCTTCTGCTCTGGTGTCATCGCCGGCCTCGTTGCCATCACCCCCGCCGCTGGTTACGTACCTGCCTGGTCTGCCGTTATCTTTGGCGTTGTTGGTGGTGCCGCCTGCAACTTCGCCACCAAGATCAAATTCCTGATCGGCGTCGACGACGCACTCGATATCTTCGCTGAACACTGCGTCGGTGGTATCGTGGGCAACCTCCTCACGGCCTTATTCGCCGCGTTAGTTCCCTTTCGCTTTCCCCCGTGTCATGTTAGAGTAGAGAGCCCACATCAGCTGACATCGTTATTCGTTTAGTGACTATATCGCGCACCTCGACGGTGCCCTCAAGATCCCCGGCGGATGGCTCAACGGCAACTACATCCAGCTGGCCTATCAGCTGGCCGATTGCGTTGCCTGCTTTTCGTACGCCTTCGGCATGACCTGCATCATCCTATTCATCATGAACCTCATCCCAGGCCTATCTCTCCGCGTCACCGCCGAGGAGGAGGAGGCTGGACTAGGTAGGACAATCCGAACATCAAACTCCGATATCTTATGATTCCCACGTCCTTCGATCCCACTAACACGCTCTGCTCCAAAGACGAGGCAGAAATTGGAGAATTCGGATTCGATTACGTCGAGATCACGCGCAACGTCGGCGACCTGGTCCATACCCCCGAGCAGCCTCTCAGCAGCCAGGGCAGCGTCAAAGGCCCCGTCACGCATGAGAGTGTCAAGGGCCCCGCCACTGAGGCCACCAAGGCCCAGTAGCTCTTGCTTGTCCAAGCACTTGTTATTTTAATGCTTTGGGTTGGACATGGCTCGGGCTCGAGAAGATTGGAGAGGAGCGCCATTTTGCTCGAAAAGTCGATGTTAGTCAGTACCGTAGTTGGATATCTACCTGCCATTGCGCACACTTAATCTCGTCTGTATCTCGCTTGGGAGCTATTTCGCAGTGTAAAGTACTCATGCTCAAATGCACAGCATATTGGCCCTCGTTGTCCCTCACGTTGAAGGTGGACGACCTGGGAGACCACGGATCCTCCGTCTTGCGAGCGTGCCCACATGTCCGTGTTATTGTACAGGTTAAAGGTGCCCCATGTCGCCCCACAATCCCCACAACTTTAACCGATCTGCTTTTTAATTGGCTTACGTTTATGTGCCTACGACGTGCACTCGCTCTGTGCCACTGGCACAGGGAACGACTCTTTGTTTCCATTCAAAGACCTACCTATACTCTGACTGCTTTTTTTTTTTTTCTCGCTCCAAGTCGCTCACGCGAGAAAATAAGTCGGAGAGACCCTTGCCGCCTGTGCCGGTCGATCGCCTTGGCACCGAACACGGCCCTCCCGCAACTCCACGAACCCGACTACAGGGTGACACGGAACAAGCTGCCGACGATCGAAACGAGACCAGTCAATCGTCAATCATCTCCCTCAGCTGTGGTAATGGCCATGTTCGACGCCAGCCGCCTGTCGCAAGCCGCGTCGGAGGCGTCTCTCCCGGGCTTGCGTTTCTAATGCGGACGGGCCCATTGTTCAACCACACCTGGTATTCGACCTTGGCGGTTGCGGCGCGGTCACAGCCTTTCACCCACGCGGGCTCGAAGGGGCCTTGCAACGTCTCGTGTCCATCTTAGGAGCGGTCGCAAAACGGTGGGAAGCATTCAATTTTGACGTTTATCCACAGTGCCAAAACAGGGACCATTGAACCTCGAGCTCCCGCAAAGCCAAGTGGATGGGATTCTTGGTGTCCCGGTCTCGATGTCAACCCATGACGGGCCAGGCCGCTGTACCATGTCCTTGTCTAACCACATCGCATACATTTCCTGTCATTGTGAATTTTGCCGCCCGGACAGATACCATCATAAAATCAACGTGTGGATTGAGAGTCCATGCCATCAGCCCATGATGGCTTCAGTTTGTTAAGTCATCCATCATGAGAGATCATCGCCAAACCAAGTCAAACAATAGAGAGTGATCGAAGGGTCCTCGTTACCCGCCACATCCTCCAGTGATCCGGCTCGGGAAAGGAAATAGGAAAGGAAAAAAAAGAAATAGGAAAGGAAAAAAAGAAATAGGAAAGGAAAAAAAAGAAATAGGAAAGGAAAAAAAGAAATAGGAAAGGAAAAAAAGAAATAGGAAAGGAAAAAAAAGAAATAGGAAAGGAAATAGGAAAGGAAATAGGAAAGGAAATAGGAAAGGAAATAGGAAAGGAAATAGGAAAGGAAATAGGAAAGGAAAAAAGACATGGTGTTTCCCTAGGCAGCGAGCCTGGCCATCAGAGAGCTCACGATGTTTAAGCGCGTTCAAGGGGATGGACGAGTGATAATTAGGAAGGGGAAAAGATAGGAATCTTAAGCACATCTAACACCATGACCATGGCCGCATCTTTCGGGCCCCATTTGCTATGCGTCGTTTGATCTGGCGCGCGAGGGGAAATTTGCTTCATGTGGACCAAATTTGGTCGCCGGCGGTTAAAACATGCACATTCGTGGCGGGGCGAGGTCGCAGGCGCTTCAAAGAGGAAATGCACAGAGCAGGACATGTACCAGGCACACAACAGGTCGGTTCAATGGGCCAACTGCTTCGCGACGGCTGCTCATAAAAAGGTCGGTTGTGCATCAAGAAAATACCTGCCAGGAACAGAGGGTGGCTGGTGGCTGGCCTTTGTCTTCGACTGCAATACACCTAAAGTCACCGACATCCTGTCGAGGTGCAAGCGCATCGAGTGGCCATCACCATGTCGACCAGAGAAGACGCGAAGCAGGCAGTGCTGGACATTGCCAAAAAGTACGGCTTCGTGGATGAGAAGATCTGGAAGGATATCCGGCAATGGAAACCCGAGTACGGGCGTCTCCTCGAAGAGAGCTTCTTGGCCAAGGACAAGTTCAGTGGGCACATCATCAAAACGTATGTTC
>GL876968.1:3936954-3961507 GCA_000193285.1 Magnaporthiopsis poae ATCC 64411 | reverse complement strand
AATTAGTTTTAAATTTAACCTTATCTGTTGGAATAGCATTTCTATGCGCGTGCGCTCCGGAAAAGGGGTTTTTCCTGGGAGGCCGGGGATCCTCCGGATCCCTGCACGGGCCAACCAATCCGCCTAGGCTAGAGCGGAGGAACGCCCTTTGGGCGATCGCCTCCGCGCATATAAGGGCCAGTCCAAGGCCCTCCTTTAGGCAGATAGATCTTTCCCTCTTGATGCACAATAATAGGACCTTTCCCCAGATCAAAGAGATCGTTGTTCATCACTTTTGGAGCTCTCCGCGCCGTTTGTAACAGGAGTACCACACTCCTACCAACATTTCAAACTATTAGTTTAAAAAGCGCGAATATAAATAAAAATAAAATGAAAATGCTTTAAATCTTTATGGATAAATTTCGCGTTTATTAATAAATTTTAAGCTTTATTTATTAATAAAATCACCAATTAATTACAAATGTTTTTCGTGTAATTTAAAAAATGCCCAAATTAAAAATGGCCCTTTCACGGCCAAAAAAAACGTTTAAAAGATTAATTTCCCAATTCCGCAACATTTTCCAAATAAAAAAAAACGTTAACGTGCATAGCACCTGTTAAAAATAATTATTGCATGTAACAGGGTCCTACCCTGTAACCCTTACCTGTTAAGGTTAATTTATATAATTAGCTTAAAGTTAAGGTACGCACCTAACCTACCCTGCACTTTTTACTGCTTTATAAAGGGTTAAACCATTTACCCTGCAAAGGTTGGCACCACGAGTCACCTACCCTGCAAAGCGGCCACGCAAATAAATCGCTCCCATAATTAAGTTAAATTTATCGGCCTAACACGGAGATAATTTTGATAGCCGTGGGTCGATTTTTTGCAAATCCCATACAAAATAATTTTTCGGAAATTAGCTTAGATTACCGGAACCCCCGCCCGCGCAAATCCCGCGGTACCGATATCGGTGGGTATATAAGGAAGTAAAATTAGCTGCCCCATTTAAAAATAACAAGTTTGTAACCCATAATTTACTTGGGGGCCTTGCATTATAATTTAGTGCATTGCAGGGCTTAATTTAACTAAACGTTAATCCTTATAATAACGCTGCATATGCTATGCACCCCTTATATAATTTAACAGATTATAAACCCGGGGAGATCCTCGGATTAACGTGTTATAACCAGTGCAATTAGCGTTATAATTTATAACGGTTACAAAAATTAACCAAACCCTAGCGCACGTACTATAAAAAGTTTGAAAAATTTGCACTAATGCAAAATAAACCTTAAAAGTTATTTATGGCTTGCAAATTGCAAAAGACGGATTAATTAAGGCGCGACGTGGGAATAATTTCAACGATCGTGTAACGTTTAAACCAATTAGGCCACGTGCGCACGCCCCATAACGCAACTTAACAACCCCTTATAATTGCAACGCTACGAATAATCCTTTGAAAGGAGAAGTGCACTAATATTGTAACCAATTAGTGGCTAATTAGGTGCTTGTACCTGTTAATAAGCGCTAAAAAGCGCTAATACCTTTAGCTGGATCCTTTAACGAATCCTTTAATTGGATCTTTTAGCTGGATCCCCTAGCAAAATCCCCTGGCTGAATCCTATGGCTTGGGTGCATTTGCATCTAATAAGCTTTGCTGCCTTTGGGTGGCCTAAAAATAGGTTTATGTGTAACGTTATTAAGCGCTATACAAATACGAAAAATAACGCTATTAAACGTTATATAAATACGAAACGTACCATATTTGTGGGGGTAACGTTGCATAAATTGGTATGCAGCTTTATAAAAAATACACCTTGGTTAAATTAATTTATAACCTACCCTATACGTATTGCTTTTACGGTATATTCATTAGAGCGGTTAGGGTTAAAGCTTTCCAATTTAACCGGTGTTTGTAATATTTTAACATTTAAAAAAACGCTAAATAACTGCATTTTAAAATCCTGTTAAAATACGTGGTATTAAAAATCCTTTTATTATTTGTAACGTTAGGGTTAATTAGTAATAATTATTAAAGCATTGCAATCTTTTACGAATCGGTGGATTTTCCCAGGCGAAAAAGATTTATAAACTTTATAAAAGCTTTAAAAATTAGCAATTTTTAAACCAGCTATAAAAATTCAGCTATTAGGCGGTTTATTTTGAAAATTGGCACTTTTTAAGGTAATTAACCAAAATTAATTGCAATAAATTCCAAAAGGTGGCAATTTTAAACGAATAGGACGAAAAAAGCGTAAAATTTTTAAATCTAATAAAAATTATTCAAATATAATAAAAGGATCCAGTATGGCAATGGACGAAAATCTCGCTAATGAGGTGCAAAAATAGGGTATTAAAATTAATAACCTTATTAATTAAATAAACCGTTTTTAGCAGTAAAATTAAAAAATTTTAGCGCTTTTAAAAGCATTGCAATTTAAACCGAATAACCCTCCCCAAAAGGTTTTCGATAAAGGTAAAACCGCAAAAAATGTTAAACTTAAAAGTTATGCATCACTTGGAGGGCCAGGTAAAAGTTTTACAAATTTCAAAAAAGGTTTTAAACTTTTTAAAAAAATTTGGGCTTTTACCAACCCTGCGATTAAAAAAATGTTCAAATCCGTATATTTTTTTCCGGAGATCCATAAATTACGAAAAGTTTAAAATTATTAGAAATGGAAATACGCGTTAATAATTTAATTCATTATTATAAGCTTGGTAAATTTTTTAAAAAATTTTATATTAGTAAATAGCGTATTTGTAACGGATTAAGCTATTATATTATTACTATTAAAAAACAGTTATAATATAAAGATTATTCATATAATTACGTGGGAAACGTTATTTATAAAAGCTTTTAAAGTTTTACAGGATAATTATTCGTTAACGCCTGAAATTTAACAAAATGCATTATATTGGGAATTTTACGCGCTGGATTTTAACAAATATAAAAGGTTAATTAATAAATTTAACTCCCAATTTACCTCTTTTTTAATAAAACTTCGTAATTGCAATATTAAAATTAGTGTTATTAATATTAAAAATTAATATTTTAAAACCCTGGAAAAAATTTTTCCCTAATAGGCTGAAAAATTTCGGAATATTATCCGTAATGCTATTATTTTAGGGCAATTTACCGAAAGTATTAATTTATAATATTTAATAGCTAATTTGTTTATTAAAATAAATAATCCTATATTTATTACAATCAAATAAACCGCTAGTTATAAGGTTTAAAAGCAAAATAAAAAACCAAAAAATAGTGCTAAAAGCGCTAAAAAAAAGAATAAAACCGGTAAAAAGGGTAAAAATAATAACCCTAAAAATAAAGCCGCAGGCCAAAAAAAATCTTTCCGAAAATAAAAAACCTAAAAGTAAAAAATTTAAAAATAAAAAGGAAAAAACGGTAATAAATCCCCTGATAATAAAAAAAGCGGCAAAAGCATAACGTTTATTGCGGTGAATTACGACCTAATTACAAATAATATTACCAAATTTGCCATAAAACAAATTTCAGGTACTAATTATGCCAAAAATAGCGGAATAATTAATTTAAACGCTTTGGATTTATCAGATTCATCCGAATCGGATTTAAAATTAGGTATCGATTTCGAAACAAATATAATAATGCATTATAAATGCTATAATCACGTTAAAAATAATACTAAAAATAATAAATATAAAGGCATATCCCTTATATTGTACGATACCGATAATATTAATCACATTTTTAATTTTATGGAATTTTTTACAGCGTTTTTAAAAAATTGTAACGTTATTATCCGTACCGATAAAGGCTTTATATACCCTTTAAACGTCGGTATTGTTAAATTACCTGTTCGATATTTTGAAAAACCCGGTAATTTCGAGGAAATAATGCTAAAAAAAGTGTTATATATTTTTAACTTTAATATTAATATTATTAGCGGGTTACGTTATTATAAAGCTAGAAATGCCTTGTATAATTAAAAACTTTTTAACGTTAAACGTTGTTATTGGGGTATATTAAACGTAAAAAATCACGTTTTTTTCCTCCAATATAAAGGTTACGTTTACCTAACGGTCCGCTATCGCCAAAATAAATATTATAATTTTAACGGCTTTGTAAAAAGGGTAATTATAAACCTAAAAAATACTCCTCCGGCCGATAAAAAGAAGTACGTTCATTTTAACACTAATTCGGAAAAAAATACGGACAGTTTAAACGAATAACCCTTTAAAAAACCCCTTAAAAGGAAGGCTATTTTAAACCGTAAGAAAAAAACGGTTATAAATAGCGATATGCTTAAGCTTAGTGCAGAAAGCCCTAAAAACTCCCGTATAATTAAGCCCCGTGAGCTCGGCAAGCTATTAAACAAATCCTTTAAAAAACCTATTCCAGAAAACATTATTTTACCAAAAAGGGGGATTTCCCACGCAAAAGATCCGTTGCTAAAGTTTCCTTTAATAAGTAAAGTATAAGCGGCCCTTTTTATTAATATTACCCCTAAAAACCTCCAAAAATTAACAGATGGCTGGGTAAACGCTGAAAGTGATATAATAAAAGGGTGTGACGAGGAAACGGCCTTAAAAGCGTTATTTTGGCACCGTCGATTAGGATATATAAGCCTAACGCTGTTAAAAAAAACCGCTAAAATCACGGACGGTCTCCCTAATTTCGATAAAATACAAGGGTTATAATGCGTTATTTATGCCAAAATTATAGCGGTGCGCAAAACCGGAAAAGGTCCGTTACCCTTCCTGGGTAACGTTTTAAATTTAATAAAAGGAAATATAATAATATTATCCCTTACCCCGCATAATAAAAAACCCGTAATTTTACTATTTGTAAATCGCAAATCACGATTCCGGTGGGTTTTTTAATTACCGAATAAACAGGGCTTTATAATAATAGCTGCAATTAAATCCTTTTTTAGGGCTTTAAAGGCTAATTACGGGCGTTACCCTACTTGATTTTTTTTCGACGGGGGTAAAAAAATTAATACGGCGTTAAAGGAATAACTAGAACGTAAAGGTACAGCGTTTAGCACGTCGAATCCCTATAACCACGGCCAAAATGGCCTATTTGAACGTTTTATTAGGGTAATTATAAACAGATTTAAGGCTACAATTAATACGGCAGGCCTACCGCACTATTTATAATGTTATATTTTTAACGCTATAATCGAATTAATAAACGTTATTGTAATTATTAATAAGAAAACGACCTTTTATTAAAAGTTTTACGATAAAATAAAGCCAGGCCCTCGTTATAAGCCCGATTTGGGCCATTATAAGGTTATTGGTACCCATATAAAGGTTTTAATACCCCTGGAGCACAAGGCTAAATCAAAAAAATTAGTTACAAAAACAAAACCTGTTAAGCTCCTCGCAATCCTAAATAAATCCACTATTTTTATATATACACCCGCCCGAAAAGCTATATATAAAACCTTTATTATTAAAATACTAAAAAGGGTGTTTGTTAAAAATCTTGTTCCAGAGGGGGATACGATTTCAAAAGGGGTAATTATCGAAAACCCCCCTGAAAAAAACGCTTCTAACGCCCTTAATAATGTTCCTAGGGCCCCTGATAGCGATTCCGAAAGCGATATGGAACTTGATTTTTAACGCTATGATCCTCCGGTGCCAGACCCTGATTATAAGCTCCCAAAGCTTATAATCCCGACTGTTAGGCCTCGAAAAAAGCCTACAATTATGGCGCCTCCAACGCCTAAAATACCGGAAATAATAAATAAAATACCCGTCCTACAGGACCTTTTTAAAAGGAAAATCCCTAATCCAAATGCAATGGAAATCGACGAGCTAATGCAGTATATATATTATAAAGCAACGCAAATTATCAAAAGAAAAAAGCTTATAAAAAACAGTGAACTAAACTTTTATAAAAAAGCTTTAAAAAGCCCTTATAAAAAGGAGTGGTTAACCGTATTAAGGCTTGAATTCGAGCAATTTTTACGCGCTAAAACCTTTAATTTTTTACCGCAATTTGCATTACTAAAAAGGCGTAAGCTTATTACCTATCGTCCGGTATTTAAATTTAAAAAAAATAACCAAAATCGCCTTATAAAATACAAAACGAGATTAATAGCAAAAGGTTTTTTGCAAATAAAAGGCCTGGATTATTTTGAAACTTTTGCTTTTATTAATATACCGCCTACCTGGCGTATATTATTAGCGTTTATTACCGCCAAAAATTGAGAAATAGAGCAAATCGATTTTATTGGGGCATTTTTTAATAGTAATTTAAACGTAAATATTTACTTTAATATTCCAGAAAGGTTTTCAAAATGGTTAATTATTATAACCATTAATATAAAGCAATTAGCCAAAAATTTAAGCTTTAAACCCTCCGAGAAACAGGTAATACTATTGAAAAAAACGCTATATGGTTTAAAATAAGGACCTCGTGAATAGCAAAATAAACTAATATCTTTATTAAAAAAGGAAAAATATAATCAGCTAATTTCTAATCCAGCGGTCTTTTTTAACGCTAAAATAAAGCATTTTATTATTACCTTTATGAACGACTGCTTAATAATTGGGCCTGATATGCATTATATTAGTACTTTAAAAAAATCGTTACACAAAATATATGCGTTAGAAAACCGTGGGCCTGTAGCTTATTTTTTAAACGTTTAAATTATAAAAAATAGGCTTAAAAAGCAGCTTTGGATCCACCAAAATCAATATATCGACGAAATGCTAAAAATTTTCAGGTTAGATATTTCTCGATTTATTAGTATCCTTTTATAACCGGGCGTGCTAAAAAATACTAAAAGATAGCCTGTTATATCCGTTAAAACAAAATTATTACAAAGGATAATAAGTACCGTTATATATTTGATACTATTAACCCGTCCGGATATCAGTTTCGCTGTTTAATAGATTTCACGCCATTTAACAAAAGCCATTAATACGCATATTAATGCCGCTAAAAACCTATTAAAATACCTAATTTGCACGCGTAATTTAACTATTCGGTATAATTATAACGCTAATAATACGGGCCTTACAAATAACCTATTACAAGTATTAAATTTTAGTAATAGTGATTTTGCGGGTGATATGGACTTTTCCAAATTAATTTATAGGTATTTATTTACCTTATTAGGGGGTCCTATTTATTAGAAATGCAAAAGGGCTAATATTATAGCCTTTAATACGGTTGAGGCAGAAATTAACGCTTTAACGAAAACCATTCGGAAAGTAAAATGGTTAAAGTACCTTTTTACAGAGTTACAAGCTTTAATAAAAGGTTTTATAGCTGTTTTTGGTGATAACTAAAAGGTAGGGGCTGGAATTATTACAATAGAATATTTGAATATTAAAAGCATGCCCGCGGACGGCCTAACCAAACCGCTAACTCCTCCAAAGCATAAAGCCTTTTTAAGGCTTATAAGGCTCCGGCTTAAAGCCTAATTTTTGCTTATTATTTAACGGTTAGCGCTTATAATACTGGTTAACGTATTATAAATCCTTATCAGCACTGTTATTTTTTTTTCCCAATTAAATAGCTTTTTCGTTTTTACTTTTATATAAAATACTCAAAAAAAGGGGGTGTTAAAAATAATTATTGCATATAATAAGGTCCTACCCTATAACCTTTACCTGTTAAGGTTAATTTATATAATTAATTTAAGGTTAGGGTACGCATCTAACCTACCTTGCACTTTTTACTGCTTTGTAAAGGGTTAGGCCATTTACCTTACAAGGGTTAGCACCACGAGTCACTTACCCTGCAGGGCGGCCACGCAAATAAATCGCTCCCACGATTAAATCAAATTTATCGGCCTAACGCGGAGATAACTTTGATGGCCGTGGGTTGATTTTTTACAAATCCTATACAAAATAATTTTTCGAAAATTAGTTTAGGTCACCGGAACCCCCGCCCGCGCAAATCCCGCGGTACCGATATCGGTGGGTATATAAGGGAGTAAAGTTGGCTGCCCCTCCCAAGAATAACAAGTTTGTAACCCACAATTTACTTGGGGGCCTTGCATTATAATCTAGTGCATTGCAGGGCCTAACCCAACTAAACATCAATCTTTGTGATAGCGCTGCACATGCTGTGCACCCTTTATATAATTTAATAACACCCATTTCGTTAAACGAAAATTTAAAAATAACGCTAAAAACGATCGGCGTAACGGCAGATAAAATAGGGGCGGCTTATTTAAATCACGCTTTTATAACTTTCGTAAGCGCGATTTTAAATGTTAAATTTGCGTAAAGCCAGGCTGCCGTTCCATATAATATACCTTAAAAAAGCAGCGCAATTTTAAAAAACGCTAAAAACGCGAACATAAAAGCCGGAACGATTAAAAAAGGGCTTTTCGCAATTCCTTTTTAAATACGAAAAGCATAACGAAAATAATAATAAAAAAATATCCGCAAATAATTAACGAACCTAATTAACGATTAAATTTAACGATTAATTAACCAACGATAAAAAAAAATATTATTAACCCATTTTTTAACCCTCGCAATTGTAACATTTTTTGTTAAAAAAGCTTTTTAACACCGCTTTTATACTAATTTTACCCGCCGATTAAATAAAAGATAAAATATAATTATTTAAAAACTGGCATTGCACCAATACGTGCTTTTTAATAAAAATACGTAATATAATATTATCCCGGATACCGGCGCGGCTAAAATCTTAATCGCTGGTTTTATATAATTTTAAACTTTATAACGTTATTTGCCCGTGTTAAAAATAACTATTGCATGTAACAGGGTCCTACCCTGTAACCCTTACCTGTTAGGGTTAGTTTATGTAATTAGCTTAAGGTTAAGGCACGCACCTAACCTACCCTGCACTTTCTACTGCTTTGTAAGGGGTTGGGCCACCTACCCTGTAAGGGTTGGCACCACGAGTCACCTACCCTGCAGGGCGGCCACGCAAGTGAATCGCTCCCACGATTAAGTCAGATTTGTCGGCCCACGCGGAGATGACTTTTGGTGGCCGTGGGTCGATTTTTTGCAATTCCCATACAAAATAATTTTTTCGGAAATTAGCTTAGGTCACCGGAACCCCCGCCCGCGCAATCCCGCGGTACCGATGTCGGGGGTATATGATGGAGAGAGTGCTGCCCCTCCAGAATACAAGTCTGTAACCCACAACTTACTTGAGGGCCCTGCACTGTAATTTAGTGCATTGCAGGGCCCAAACCAACTAAACGTCAGTCCCTGTGATAGCGCTGCATCCCCTGCGCACCCGCTATATAATTTAACAGCCCGATTTCCGAATAATTATAAACAAAACCAAACGTTATATTCGATTCGGATTAAAAAAAATGCTTTTTAATTTGAGGAAGATTATAATAAAAACCCCGGTTAAACCGGTAACTTTTTACATAATCCCTATTAATATTTCGTTTTTATTTTATATTAACGATATAAATAAATTAAGAATTTATTTTAATAATATACGTAATAAATTTATAATAAAACACGATAAACGCGTTTCGATTACGAAAAAATCAAAATATTTATGGCTTTTTTTTAACGAAATTAACCCATTTATAACAAATATTTCGTTTTTAATAAATTTTAAAAATTTAAAAATGCTATTTTCAATAAAAATAAAATTAAAACGGTTATATAAACGTTTTAAACATTTTTCCGTTAATTAATTATGGCACGTGTTAAATTAAACAAGCCATTTTATAAATCGTAACGTTTTGTAAATAATTAAACGAATGTGCCATTATTATTAAATAATAAATTTCGCGTTATAACGCTTTAAATTCACGTTTAAAAATAACGTTAATTTTAATTATAAAATAATAATTAACGTTATATATTTAAATAATAAATAAATGTTTTATATAATTAATGCGAGTATTGCATTTAACACCGCAACTTTTTTTAAAAAAAAATTAGCAAAAAAAATATGGGAAGCTTTTAAACGCTATTGGTTTAATATTTATTTAAAACTTTTAAATATAATATTTTATAACGCTGGTACCAATTTTATAACGAGCAAATTTTAAATGAAAATAAAATTTTTTAAAATTATATATTATTAAATTTTTATAAAAACCTATTAATTAATTAAAAAGGTTAAACGATATTATAAATTTTTTCGCCAAATTTACGAAATAATTAAAAAAAATGCCCCGATATTTAACCTAATTCCGTGCTTTAAAAAGCGGTAAAAGCTTTTAACGATACCGTAAAACCTAACAAATTAATCTTTATATTTCTTATTTTTAAAACTATGCCCCGATTTATTAATAATTTATTATTTATAAAAATGCAAATTTAAAAAACGGTAATAATTATTAAAATTATAATAAAATTGCGCAAATTATTTGTTAAACGTAAAATAAATAACGTTTTAAATACCCGTAATAACCTAAATATTTTAAACACGTTACTAAAATTTCTCGCGCTAGGAAATAAAATTTTTATGTACCGAAAAAAGCAAAAATGGCAAAAACTTTTTAAAATATTATCCGTGATAAATAATAAAATTATAATAAATATACCAAATAAGCCAATAACATTTCGCAATACCATTTGCAAATTTTATTATAAATTAAAAAAATAACAAACGGCAGGCCTAAAAAAATAGCCGGAGCCATTTAAATATCCAATTTTTACCATATTACGTTTTTAAAATTAACCCCGTAAAAATACCGAATAATAAATTAATAAATTGGCAAATTTTAATAAAAATAATTCGGAGATTAAAAAAACGCCACCGTTTTTATAACGATAAAAATAATTTTAATAAAATAGTAAATTATAAAAAAATAGTTTATTAAATATTATTTCGGCCAAATTAAAAATTAAAATGGTAGTATCATTTTCGCGCCTTTAAAAAAGGCTAAAAAAAGTACCGGAGCCACCGGCGCCCCCGGCAAAAGCCCCGGCGCCGAAACGTTACGAACGATCCCCGCGTAATTCAATATTAAAAATTATACCAACGATTTTTATTAGCTTAAAAAAAATAAAATCCATGCGTTTAACGTTTTATTATCGAAATATTAAAAAAATTATAATACCCGGTAAACCGTTTAAATAATTGGATAAAAAAAAATTGGCAACCTGCTAGCGAATAATATAATTAATTTAATCGGATAATATTAAATTAATAAATCGGCGAAAGTTTTTAAATCACGCATAATTAAAAAAATAAAAAGGATAAACGTTATATTTATCGAAAAGTTATAATTAATGGTTTAAAAATATAATAATTGGAAAAAGGTAACATTATTTATATAATTTTTAATAATTATATAATGCAATTAACGTTTAATTTTTACGCTTACACCGGTTTTAATAGCAATAAATAACCAGTTAATAATTAAAAATATTAGTTAAATTTATACCCAAATTAAAACCAAATTATAAAAAATTATTTATTTGCGCTTTTTTAAAAAATTGCAATAATATTACTTTTTTAAAACCCTGTTTCGTTTAATTAAACTGTTTTACGGATTGGCCGAAATAGGATTGCATTAATTCGTTACGTACCAAAAATATTATAAAAAGCGCCTAAAATGTTTTATTTCCGATTATAATCCCTATTTATTTATTTTAAAAATTGGTAAAAGTTTTAAAATTATGGGTATATAAATTAATAATACCTTAAATTTAAAAAGCAAAAGGTTTATAGAAAAAAAAAGCGCATTTTAAAAAGCGGGTTTTAAAGCGAAATTAAAAATAATTTTTGGCTTTAATAATAAAGGCCATTTTAACGGTTGCAAAATTACGATCGGCAAAATGATTATTTGTATATAATAAAAGGGCCAAATAAATCGGTTTAAGCTTTTGCCGCATAAGAACGATAACATCCAATAATAGTATATCGTTTAACGCGTATAAAAGGCATATATTAATTTTATATGCTAACCGAAAGCTGCATTTAATTATTTTATAACCGCGCAGGTTAAAAAACTATTTAACACGAATATTACCAAATTTAACAAACGCATCCGTTAGTAAATTAATAATATAAATAAAAGTTTGAATTACGTGCAAATTAATCTGGCAAAAATAAAGCTATTCATTTTTATGGATAAGTTTTTCGCTAATAATAAAAATTTTAATTTACAAATTAAATTTTTAATTATACTGGGCGTTAAAAATTTTATAAAATAGGAAAATAATTTTTAAATTATTAAAAATATATTATATTAAAGTTTTGTTAAATGCAAAAAAATAACGTGCAGCGTTTTTGTTAGCGAGATTTATAGTATGATTAACGGGTTTAATACAGGTTACATTTTTAAAATTACGCTTTTAGCGATTAACGAAAAGCTAAATTTACTATTATATAAATTGGTAATTTGCATTAATAGCTTTTTGCTATATTAATGCTTGGTTTAATTCGGAATAATAACGAAAAAACGCTTTATAATAAATATTATAACTTTTTAAAAATCTTATAAAAAAAGGAAAATTAATAAAATTAAATGAATCGCAAAAATAAATAATTTTACGAATATAATAATAAAAATTTGCTAAATAAAACGTTAAAAAATTTAATTAACTCGAACGTGATAACGGTAAAAATTAAAGGATAAGTAAAACAAGATTAAAAATAAAAAAAAGCCAAAAGGTAAATAAATCAATTTTTTTTTTTCCATAACAAACCTTAAAAATATAACGCGATATAATATAAAACCAAATTTTTTATAATTAATAAAAGCGGCAAAAAATATAACGCAAAAAAACGGCAATCCAATTTTATAAACGCGCTTTTCCAAATCCTTTTTATTTATTATTTAAAAAATTACCAAAATTATTATTTTTATTATTCTCCTTTTCTTTTTTAAATTCTTTATTAGGAACATTTATAAAAACCGCGGTATTTCATATTTGTAAAACGGCCGCGCGGCCCGTAACACTCCGCTAAGCTTTTATTATTCCAAAAAAATCGCTATTAAAATTAATAAATGGCTTTTTTTAAGCGCTTTTCTCGGTATCTTTTTTGGTAAAAATTAGCATTTTTTTATAACAAATCTTTTATTTATCGAAAATTTACAATTAAATAAACACTTATTAGCGTATATATTTAAAATATTTAAACCTAGGAATATAATTTAAATTTTTTTTTCAAACACCCTTATTTTTAAACCATTTGGTAAAAATTTTTCGGGTAAAACGTACGATTAAAAAAAACTTTTTATTTTTTTAGGTTAGCCCGATTTTTGGATTAATTTTTTAAGGATCGGGTAATTTATATAAATTTATAGGAATGGCCAGATCCGTAGCGATAATGCCGCTTTTTAAAAGAAATTTGTTTACGGTAACCATTTATATAATTTTCCCGCATTTTGCCCGTAAATAAAAAAATTAAATAAATTAAATAAAAATTTTTAGAGCGTATAGCATTAAAAAAATTATAACCACCCGATTTAATAAAAAACGGTTTATTATTTTTATTTTTAATTAAAAAACGTTAAAAAATATTTTTATTTTTAATTATTGGGCAAACCGGAATTATAAATATAATTTTAGCTTTATTTTTATTTTTCCTAAGAATTTTAAATTTAAAGCAATTTTCGAATTATTAAATAATAAAATCGATAATTTTAATAAATTATTAAAAAAATTATAATTTCGTTTTAATAATATTTAATTATTCGAAAAGCGCAATTTAAACCGTAATCTGTTTAAGCTGCTCGGTAAAAGGTTCGTTTTAAAATTAAAAATTAAAAATTTTAATAAATTTTTTTTTTTTCTCGCCGCTATTTTTTTGGGTAATAAAATTTTGGTTAAACCGATTAATAAATTTATTATGCCTATTTAAAAAATTACGGTGATTTATTTAACGCTTAATAATTATTTTAATAATAATATCCTTTTTTTAACCAATATATATTTAAACCTTTTTTTTAAATATTTTCCAGGCGCGTTTAATATAACATTTTTTCCGATCGAAAAAATTATTTAAAAAATCGAAATATTTTTTGGATCCAAAATAATTAAAATATTTTAACGCAAATTTTATTTATACCAAATAATGCTAATAATTGGTTTTATTTATCGTAATTTTATAACGCGCGAAAATATTTTTTATAAACTTTTTTAAAAATTTTTTAAAATAATTAAAAAGGCCGGCAATTATAATTAATTTTTTGGAATTAACGGTAAAAAAATCGGCAATTTTATTAAAAATATATGCAAAATTATACAAATTTTTAAAAAAAATAGGAGCGATAAAATCGGGATCCGGAACGGAAATTAAAAAAGCTTTATTTAAAACCTAAAAACGCTAAACTTTTTATAAATAAAATATAAAAATATTAATAATCGTTACATTAATTTAAAAATTATCAAATTAAGCTAAAAACGCCGTTATAGCCAAATTTTACGGAAATTTTGCTTTTTTTTCAAATTAATCGATTTAAACGATAAATTTAATATTATTATCGTTTAATAAAATATTTTAAACGGGATTTAATTTTTAAAAGTAACGGTTTTTACGCGCATATATGGAATTTAAAAATTTCCTTTTATTACCCGCCATTTTAATCGTAAACGAAAAAAAAGGGCAAAAAAAAAACGATTAATAAAATAATAATTAACTAATTAAAATATTAAAATAATAAAACGCAAACGAATAAAATATAAAAAATAAAAATAACAAATTAATAATGTAATTAACCGATTTAAATTAATAAAATTAAAAATAATATGGGAAAAATGCTTTTATAATTATAAATTTATCCTATAAAAATTATTATTATTATTTTTTATTAAAATGATTTATTAAATAAATTTTTATTACGCCGGTATCCTAATTTATATTATTATTTTATTATTATTTTTTGCATTTTTATTTTTAAACTCCCATAAAATATAAAAAGTTTATTTTAACGGGTTAATTTTTATTATTTTTAAATATTATTTTAATTAGCGTTTAACCGGTTATCCTTTTATTAAATAATAATCCAAACCCCGAATCCGGATAATTTTCCTATATAGCTTTTTTTTATTTAACGTTTTTAAAAATTCCGGAAATTTTTAAAAATAATCACGAAAAAAAGAGAAAAAAGCCTTATAATGCCCGCGCATAAAAAAAAAAAAGTGCCGGTGTTAAAATAGCATTTTTATGCGCGTGCGCTTCGAAAAAAGGGTTTTTCCTGGGAGGCCGGGGATCCTCCGGATCCTTGCACGGGCTAACCAATCCGCTTAGGCTAAAACGGAGGAACGCTTTTTGGGCGATCGCCTTCGCGTATATAAGGGCCAGTTTTAGGCCCTTTTTTAGGCAAATAAATTTTTCCCTTTTTATGCATAATAATAGGACCTTTCCCCAGATTAAAGAGATCGTTATTCATCATTTTTAAAGCTTTCCGCGCCGTTTGTAACAGGAGTACCACACTTTTACCAACATTATCCTTTATTCGGCCGGCTTTTTTCGATATTCGCTAGTTTATAATTTTTCCCGGGCGTAAAATGAATCCATTTAGTTTATAATTTGTAAATTAAAGCTTGCGAATCCAGGCAGGCCGGCTTTTAAATGCATTAGCTATTACCATGTTCGGGTCGTGCTATTAAGGGAGCAGAAGCGCCAAAAGCATATTTAATTGTCTCATATAAAAATGGTGCATATGGGTTGGGCAAAAATGGGCGTGTAGGATAGAGCGCAGCAGACGGCTGTTGGACGGTAGGGAAACGCTTGGCTGGGAGCAAAAGGAAATAGAGGCGTCCGTTTTTGAAAGCTGAAACCTCCGTTTCCAGGCGCTTTGAATCCCATTTTATCAAAAAATCTCTACAAACCAAAACATGTAAGGGCCGAACTAGTACTTAGGTGGGTAACCACTGGGGAATCCTTGGTGTTGTATGTTTTTGCCTTTTTTTTTGGTTTATACTTGCCCTGGTTAAAATGTAAGTATCATGGAAACTACAGGGAAATATTTACAAGATATTTTCTTAAGCAGCCATTCACCCTCTTTTGTGAACCGTTCACAATAAAGAGCTTTGACGTAGGATCACGCTCCTTTTGGCGCATTAGGCTAATTGTGCCACAATTTGTCACCATATAAAGCCAGAGAGTCTCCTACTCTCACCCTCTCCTACTAGTTCTTTTCAGACATTTAAGATCAACTACAGGCTTTACTGCTATGCGCCTCTACTTTGCACCCCTCAGGAGTACAAAAAAAGGCGGTTTGGGTGCACCTAGGACGTTTGTTGTGGAGAATTCCGTGGCTACTTCGGTCTTCCCTCTCTGCTTCATGTAAAGTCGTTACGTACCTCGCGAAGCGTCGGAGAACAAATTAAATCAAACTCTGAAGTATTCCCCCAAATTCTAATTCCCATGATTAAGGATATGTATATTCACTGGAGCTCTTTTCCAGACCCTTTACTGAATGTTTACCACCAACTTCTCCCGCTAACACAGCCACTGCGTAGCTGCTCTAGCCGTAAGTGGCCGAATGTGACCGAACTCACCAACACCCAAATTACAAAGTGGCCGAATGCTTGACCAACGCACGAATGGATATCACCTACCCTTGGGGATTACCACCAATGTCGATGAACAACGCCTGACACAATCGGAAATGACGAATGCACTGCAGGGTGCGTCGTGAACATGAAAGAGTCCATCGCGGCCAATATAATAATTATACCTCCTGATGATTTGTTATTGCCGATATCGAATGCCAGGGGTGGATAAAACTCGTGCACGCAACAGCATCAAAACCTAGGACATTAGGACGGTTCAAATCCCCCGGATCCTATTTGACTTTATGTTTAATTACCTTTTCTGTCATTTTTTCTCCGTCTGTTAAAAAGAGCCTTGTTTTACAAATTTTCAAGCCCCTGTCACCGTACCCCGTCGTCGCATCCCGTCGGGTGCTAACAAGCAATTAGGGTTGCCGGGAGCGCTGAGCCCGTTTAAGCTTATACCAGTTCTCTTCCTGTCGAGATACGACGGTAGTTGGGAAACTGAAGGAGAAGGAGAGAACGCGGATGGGAACCAGCCGTTCCAATGTCTTACCAAGTACCCACCTCCCTACCTAGTGTGCAGGTCTGGCGATAGGATCCGTATCATCCCCCAAAAGTGCAAAGACGTAACATCGGCCGACGACGGAACTCGACGACTCTCCACGGACGGTATCAACTCGAGCAAGCCACCCTCACCATGCCCGGTCCATTGGAAGCAGCCGCAGCCCAAGCTGGTAGTGATAACAGCGAGATGAAAAGGGACGACGTGACCGCCAGCAACACCACCAGCCCCGAGGCCGAGCCTGAGGAGGCGGAGGAGGAGGCGTCCGTCATGTACGACGGCTTGAAAAAGAAGTCGTTTGCCCTCTGGGCCATCACGGCGCCCCTGTCCATCACTGGCCTGATGTCCGCCATCGAGGGCAGGATCATCACCAGCGCCCTGCCCACAATCAATAGCTGCCTCGGCGGCAGCGCCAACCTGTACTTGCACAAATTCGCCTCACTGTAGGCGTGGCACGAGCAGGATGTGCACGGCTGGTGATAAAGGTGGAGTCTTTGTAGGAGCAGTATTTGAGGGAGAGTATGTCATGGGAATGTGCTGGAGCGCCTTCACCCGCTCCTGTAAGGGCGGCTGAGCCGTGCGTGGAGCAAAGTCCTACATAAGCGAGTCCGCGAGCACGTGCTAGTCCTTTAGGAGGAATCGCAACACGGGGCTGGCGCGCATCATCAGCCACCTTGTCGTCACCCTGATGCGCGGCACTCGTTTTCCCATTGTTGACGCCATTGCATTTCCAGCTCCTCGAGACAGCGCAGCACACTCGGCGCAGAATTATCTCTTAGAAGCGACTTTTGGTATGCGCTCATCCCACCCAGAACGTAGGTGCTGACGCTGGCCTTGTCCCGCTGGGCAGGCCGGCCGATGCCGACGCGGATGCGTGTCCACCACCTTGAGTTTTCAGGATAGGCCGAGGGCTTGAGGCTCGCCTGGGCGCTCCTGATGCCGTTGTGGCCCTTGTGGCTGCTGTCCCACGCCCTCGTCCGCACGTCACCCAGATCCAGCTCCAGTTCGTCCTGCAGCAGCACGAGGCCGAGCTGCCGCCGGTCGTAGTTGTCCTGCAAGGCCTGCTTCCACGCCTGAGCCAGCCAGGGGCCGGTGGTGTTCATGGAGCAGGGCGAGGTCACGAGCATGTACTTGTCGCCAAGAGATATGTCGGTCGTCTTCTTGCCGAAGCGGTCGGACGTGAAGCGAGGTTGTGCTTCTAGCAAGGGCTGCATCGCGCGGAGGACTATGTGACCGGCAGAGTGGAAGGTTTCGTGCAGCGGCGCCGGGTTGCCCAGACTGACCACGAGAAGCCGAAGGTTGAGGATGGAGAGCGACATTTTGGCCAGCCAATATCCCGCCTTGACGGTGGAGGAGATCAAAGAGTGGTGCGGCTTCCAGAATCGTCCTCTCGGTCACAGTCCATTCAAGGTTACTTTGGCTGGCTTTGGAACTTAGATCGGCGAGGAATGTGCAAACGACATCGATTGGATGGGTTCAATTCCGTGGCGAACCTTCGTCTCTCGTCCTTTGCCTGCTGCGTTTCATCGCTTTTTTTTTGTGCCTGGCGTGATGCGCTCCATGACTCTTTCGGCTGGCGATGCGCCGACGACAGCTGCCAGCGCTCTTGGCAGCTCAAAGTCGCCCGATTCAAGAAAAAAAGAAGCGTTTTCCACTAGCGCAGTAGGGGATTGACTGACGCCCGTGCGGCGGTGGCTCCGCACGCTGACGTAGTCGGTTCTGTGCGGCTGTGCAACGCCACAATTCCTCGTCACTGCGCTTTCGCATTGGCGTTTCCAAACCCGGGCAGGTCGGACCTTTGACCTTCGATCCGACACCAACCGCCGTCAACCCATTCACCAACGAACCCGCCGACGACAGCGTGAATAGCTCCAGATCATCTACGCCCAGCAGAATCCTATCCGCCAACCTATCCCTCCATACCGATCGTCGAATCTCGCCCAAGATGTCGTGGGCAGGTAAGAAACTTTGCCCCGCGCCACGTCCGCCCTGGTCGCTTCCAAAGGCCGCGACGCTGACGACCGACGCATCCGCTTTGTTCAGGCTTCAAGAAGAATGTGAACCGCGCGACCACCCAGGTCATGATGAAGACTGGTCAGTACTCCCGCTGGAGAGAATTACCCCGCCCTCAACTGCCATCCCAAGGGCACCGACGACTCGAAGCAGCCCCGATACCAGGGCCCCTTGGTCACATCAGCCCCGGAGCTGACGCCTAGGCACCCGTACCGGAACACAGGGCACGTTGAGAAGACGAACGACCGAGATTACGAGGTTGAGGAGAGGTACGACGCAGCTCGTTGCCGAGCGGACACGCACACAAACGCCAACACTCCGGAGACATGGCGATCTGACTAGGATGGGCTCACAGGCGCTTCCGGACCATGGAGGCAGCATCGAATCGCTTGCAGAAGGAGGCGAAGGGCTACCTGGACTCGCTAAGAGGTAGGCATCGTCTCAACCAACCGCACGTCGCGATATTTATGTCTCAATCTCTGACGTCCGTGCCGCTTCTGCGCTTGGTCCTACGCGCAGCCATGACGGCCTCACAAATGAGGATCGCCGAGACCATAGATGCATTCTACGGAGACTCGGGCGCCAAGGACGGCGTGAGCAGGAGTTACAAGCAGGCTGTCGAGGACCTTGATGCGGAAACCATCAAGGCGCTCGACGGTCCCTATCGGTTGGTCTTGTCCCGCAGAGTCACATCTGGCTTGTCCAAATGCTGACCGTTCACAGAACCACAGTTCTCGAGCCTATCACTAGATTTTGTTCCTACTTCCCAGATGTCAATGAATGTGAGTTTAGGCAACGGCAATTGCCATATTTGCCACATTCGCTAAACCACGATTTTTCGTCAGGCATCAAGAAGCGCGGACACAAGCTTCTCGACTACGATGCGCTCAGGGCACGAGTCAAGAAGCTGGCCGAGAAGCCCGACAAGGATGTGACGAAGCTCCCCCGGACCGAAAAGGAGATGGACATGGCGAGGGCAGCATACGAGCAGCTCAACGAACAGCTGTGCACCGAGCTCCCACAACTGATCGACCTCCGTGTTCCATACCTGGATCCATCCTTCGAGGCGCTCGTCAAGATCCAGCTACGGTTCTGTGCCGAGGCCTACAGCCGCATGGCCCAAGTACAGCAATACCTTGATGCCGACACTAGGGAGCAGTACGCTCAAGGTCACCTCGACTCCCGCGTCGAGCAGGTGCTTCAGGAAATTAGGGAGCTGAGCATCAGCGGGACTGTCTGAAGAGGGTCGTGTATGGTGTCATGGCCGCGGCGCCTCCTTTGTCCGGCAAGTGTTCGCTTGAAGGACGGAAGGGGCCAAGAGAGCACCGCGGGCGCTGGTCTTGCAACGAGGAAACAGAGAATGGCCGCATGAGCGAGGTTTGCCATCGGTGCGTTGTCCGGGTTTTGGGATAGCGATACCGAAGGGTGGCGGCTCGTCTGTGAGAACATTCGGACGAGAAACTAACATCTTGTAACGCTGAGTACGTTCCTAGTAATCACCTGTATCTGACATGTTCTTGGATTGGTAGATCTCCGGGACTTGACTTTCCCGCATCCATGGAGAGAAGGGGATCCTCCCTGGAACGACTTGGTCAAGGATATGTATGATTCGAACGGCATAAACTAAACGACACTAAATTGGGTGGTTTGGGTTGATTAAACAGGCCTCTCGCCGATGTGGCTAACATGGTCTTGGGGATCGATACGCAGGGAAAAACATTACCTGCGTAATGCTTCTGGCGATGTAGGTCTCAAAAAACTGTCTCTACCTTGGTCTGCTCTTTACGCACTCCCCTTTCCCATGTTGGTGCGAATGTTCTCGTACTGAGACGCTGGATACGAAAGCAGGTTCTGCGAGCACTGGAGCTTCTCCAGCCAGCCCGTCATGCTGCGGACCAGGCTGCCGCTGTCGTTCCTGTCCTGGGACGCCTCCCAGAACATGACGCCCCCGAGGCCCTTCTCTCTAATGTACCGGGCCTTGTACTGCCCGGACCTGTCGTCGTCGTACGTGATCAGCTGTCCGGTCGAGCTGTCGAACGTGTAGCTCGCCTTGGCCACGTCGTCGTACAGGACGGTGGCCCCCTGGCGCGGCAGGTCCCTGTACAGCCAGATGGCGGCCTGCCCCTCGAACGAGCCCGCCGTCGAGGGGGTGTATGGCATGCCGAGCCCGGCCGTCTTGTCGAACGAGCGCCCGTATAGCGGCAGACCGACGTTGATTTTGGCGGGCGACACGCCGGCGGCCACGTAGTCGGCCACGGCCCGGTCGATGCTCGCCTTGGTTGCCAGCGGCTGCGAAGGGTCCGGGAACACGTTGGCTTGGTGGCCCGTCGTGTTGTCCCAGTTGCCGGCGAAGTCGAAGGCCATGACGGACCAAAAGTCCAACGACGCGTCCATGGCCTTGAAGTCAAACGCCTGGTAGCTGGCGGGGCCCGCAGGCGCGGGAAAGCTCAGGGTGAAGCGGTAATTACCATCCGAACCCGACGCCGTGTTCTTGGCAGCGTAGTCGTCCAACCCTTTCCGCAGGTCCGCGAGCAGTTTCACGCTGTCGGCGTTGGCGGCCGCAGTGTCCGGGTACTCCCAGTCGATGTCGAGCCCGTCCATGCCCCAGTCGCCCATCAGCTTGACGGCCGTCGACACGAAGGTGGCGCGCTTGGTCGCGTCGGCCGCCACGGGTGCGAATTTGGGCGACCACTTGAAGCCGCCCACGGACAGCAGGACCTTGAGGTGCCGGTTCTCCTGCTTCAGGCGGTACAGCTGCTCCACCATGCCGTGCGCGTCCTTGGTGCCGCTGCTGCTGCCGCCGCCGCCGCTGTCGGCAAAGGCCTTTTGGGTGTCGGCGTACTCGTCGGACGAGACGCTGAGCATTGGCACCCAGTGTCTCTGTTAACAAAGCTTCGGGCAGTATGGTAAAAAAGGGTAACTTGACTTACACGCTCCCATCCTCCTTGATGTCGGCAAATGCGTATTGTACGTGCGTGATCTCGGACACTGGGATGGCTGAAGGCAGGAACCCGGCGCCATATATGCCCCAGTTCGTGACGTACAGGACGCTGCGGAATCCGCCATCTGTCGAGCTGACGTCTGCTCCGGCGCCACAGCCGGTGTCGGCTTGCCTCGCAATATGGCGGCCCCCAGGACCGCGCCCGACGTGATCTCGCGAAAGGAGGCCGGCTGCTGCCAAGGTGTCAAGGAGAGAGGGAATGTGTAAATGCTTCATGGGGAACAGAGGGCTGTCTAGCTAAGAAGGAGGGGAAGGACCTAGCCCAGGAGCAGGAGAACGAACGTCGATATCTTGGGATGGTACGGCGCTCAGTCGGACATCTGCTCCTTTATTTGATGCCAACCATGATCTTGGCGTGTACTTCGGGTCTCGCGCTGGTCCAGCCCGGCGGCATGATGAGAGAGGTGCAGCGCCGCATGGTTCGTCAGGTAAAGATCAGACGCAACCTCGGCTAGAGGGTGTCGGGAATCGGTTCGGACGTGTTATTGATGACGAGGCGCCGTTATAACTCTGCCGAATGGCTGTCAGCATGTCGTAAAGGCTAGGGGCGGGGATGGAGCTTAGTGTTTTCCCCCTTCTTTCGTCCATTCTTTTCAACCCCGGCCGGCATCCTGTCGGCGGCAAGCGTTCAGCCGCGCCAAAAGGCTGGCCCTTAATCGAGATAGAATTGATATCATAGCAGTCAGAGACCCACCCGATAAAACTGGAATGCTAGCATCAATTAAGGCCACGCTTTGTATATATCATATGCGCGGGGGTCATTTTGATCTGTTGTCACGGATTAAAAATACGATGGGAATAGCAAACCTAGGCGGCTGGAGGCATCTTTGCGGGGGCGGGACGACAAGCATGTGATCGTCTGATGTCTGCTAAGTAGGATCTTTGCCACGCCGACGCCAGCGGTGGTATAGGGGGGTGTGCCGTTTTGCCATCGACTCGCCGACCACACAGGGCCGCCATGGCCGGCCAGGGAATTGATACAGTATTTTCTAAATAAGACCTCTCCGGACCTGCCGTTGTCGCCAGGGGAAGCTCGCAGGAATATGGCGGGCGCGGCAAGATTACCGAGCATTAATTTTAAACAAAAAAGCCCTCCCACATCTGCCTCAGTCCTGTTCCAGGTTACTCGAAGACTGGCAGTGTCTCACCTCGCTGCTCGTCATCAGAGCTCGCCTGGATGGTGTTCAAATTTGGGTGCAATTCTCGTCATGGGCCTGGGCAGGGAGACAAATCTTTTATATACGGCCTCTTTTTTTTGTGCCCGTAGGCTTAAAATCCTCTATATATTCTTGCCCCTACGGTCTCAAACTGTGCCGTGGTAGATCCGTGGGCGTTGGTACGGCTCAGGGGTGACCCCTGAGCCGCCCTTGTCACGCCACGCAGATATGCCGGCGCGACGAGCGTAACTCTGCGTCTAAGAGACAGTAAGAAGTAGTCGAAGTCGCAAGGCATCTATTACTGGCTTGCCTGTGGGGATAAATTTTGTGTTTGAGGATGACGTTGCCAGAACGGGGCAGCGTTTTACTGGTGTCGACGTCGGACCCGTGTGAATCACCATATCTGATTACCTATCCAGCCACGGGGCCATTGGGGCACCTCCCAGCTAGCTACCGCGGTCACAAACTGATTGGGCAGGTAGCTTTGTATCTGCTGCTCGCCAACTCAGCACCGAGAGTCATTTCGGAAGATTTGTGTTCTTTTTTTTTATGGTCTACTTCATGCTCTGCCTTTTGTCCGAGCACACACACTGGCATTGCGGCTTACTAGTATGCGGGAGTAGAAAATTACGAAGACACAATACACGTCCTTCCGACCCCTGTTTCTTCTATATATCAGATCGCCCCCGTCTTGGGCTTCAACTTAAACACCTCAAGCGGGAACTGGTCAGCCATGTGCTGGTACCCAGCCACGCTCAGATGCAGATGATCCCCGCTGTCATACGCCGCCAGCAGTTTGGACGCGTCGCGCGGGTCGGCCACCATCTTGGCCAAGTCCACAACCCCATCGAACACGGTGCCCTTGGACGCGAGCACCCACTGGTTGAACCGGACGCGCATCTGGTCCCTCGCGGGGGACGAGTACGCCTGGCCCTGTCCGCCAAAGGGCGTGATGGTGGCCGCCAGCACCACCAGCCCGGCCTGTCTGCAGTCCTTGGCGATCTGCGTGAAGGCGCTCTGCAGGCGGCCCGACACGTCGCTGCCGGAGTTGCCGATGTCGTTGACGCCCTCGAACAGCAGCACGTACCGCGCGCCCGCCACCTGCAGCGCGTCCCGCCGGTACCGCGTCAGCAGCGTCGGCCCCAGCCCGCCCGCCAGCACGGCGTTGCCGCCCGCGGCCTGGTTGACGACCGAGATCTTGCCAAGCCCGTCGGCGGCGGACGCGTTGCGCATCCGCGCCAGCAGCAGGTCGGGCCAGCGGTTGTTGGCGTCGTCGGTGCTGCCGCGGCCGTCGGTGATGCTGTCGCCCAGGATCACCAGGGCGCCCGCGATATCGTCCGGGCTCGCCCAGGCCTCGACGGCGCTGACAAAATACCAGTGTTTGGTGCTGGGCGCCCGTCACGTCGGCCGCGTCCACCCGGTTTCCC
>GL876968.1:3904748-3936482 GCA_000193285.1 Magnaporthiopsis poae ATCC 64411 | reverse complement strand
GCCAGGTTGGACTCGGCGGACACTTTGAAGTCAATGCCGTCCGAGTATGCGACCTTGCCGCGCGGGACGGTCACCGAGGCCTTTCCGCCGTCGAAAGTTAAGGGTTTCAGCGTCGAGTTGTCTACGCGACCTACGCCGGCCTTGCCGCCCGTGGGTAGGGCGACAGATGCGGCTGTTATGGTGAGGTCGCTGCCGCCAAACGTGTTGGATATCTGGATCCGGATGCGCTCGGCGCCCGAGGACATGTGTAGTGTCTGTCTGAGGGTCGCATTGCGGAGGACGGGAGAGCTCCTCTAAAAGACGGGCCAGGGGCCATCGTTAGGACTTGCTGAGGTGTCGCCGAAGAAATCGCTATCAGAGTTCATCAACAAAAGGTCCAGCCAGCACTCACGTATGGCGCTGGAGGCAAGTTGTCTGGTTCGACCTGCTGCGGCATGCTGGTCCATATTGCCACCCACCGGTTCTCGGCGGAAGCCCCTTGTCGAGGGTTTAGTGATATCGACGCAGGCGACTGGATCGAAGACGCTGCGCTGCTTTGAGCCGAAAGCAACAGGGCCGCGATGCCCCCGCGAACAAGCAGACTGAGTGGATTGGATATCATCATCATGGTCGAAATCTTTGTCGACGGCAACAGCGTCCCACCCCCTCAGTTGAGACAGGCAGTCCGTGACCAGCAGTCAATGGACTTACATCATCTCCTTATAAGGTATGCTTCCTCCTCCACGTGGACGGCATAGCAATCAGCCGTCGTCACGGCCGGATTGTGGTGGAGATCGACCGCCCTGCATTTTATCCAAAGTTGCTTCTTTTATCCTCGCTCAACTAGGAGCGGGCCCGTTCGAATCTGTAAATGGTGGAATGATTAACGACTCAGCTCCTAAGCGGGAGAGCCCCTGTTACGTTCTTCTCGGTCCCTTGTCAGAGTGAGGGTGATCCGGGGAAATATTTGCCGAGAATACGGCGGTGGAGCCTGTGTTTGGGTCCTATCCGTTTTGGACGCGGGTTTATGGATCCCGCCAATCGGTCTGGATGGTGAAGTACGCAAGCGATGAGGACGACCAGGTAATTCACCTTTAAAGCGCCCCTGCTACCGCGAAAATCAACGCCGGGCTCTCCCCTCAAATGCGATGTCCCCGCCAGGGAGGTACTCACCCCGCCAAGTCATTTTCAGGGGTAAATCACCACAATATGGCGCCTTTGCGCACCTGATGTCAACCCCGTGATGCAGCGAACATCCATATTACCTGCTCCATCGCAGTCTTTTTGGGTTTCTCTTCTGTTCGGTCTCTTATGGGCGGAAGAGGTCCTTTCTGCGCTGCAAGAGGAATTCCCGGCCAGCTTGGCCAAACCACCCTTCTTCCGCTAGGACAATGTAAGGGGACTTTGGCGGTGCGGTCCTTTTGTACATTCGGCAAGATACCCATTAAGAAAGACCCAACCAGGCAGGAGTATATGGTAGCTCGCTAGCCGAAATATTGTTTAAAGAGGCACTTTTCCCTTTCCATGTACCGAAGGCAGTGTGTCGAGTTCATCTCGCCCAGCGGGCCCTGTCGCTAATATTCTAGCCATCCAGTCCGTTATGTCTCACCCCGTCCTGTGTACGGCACATACATATTCTCGATGACAGCCACAGTCATGACATCGGCTCGACACGACCGGGACCCCTTATGTGATGTCCATTATGGCAGAGCTGGCTGGCTTGAGGAGCTCCTCGGCCTGCAGTCCGCCGCGATCTCTAAGATAAGCAATGATGTCGTCGTAATCCTTGACCAGGTCCGCCAACCCTATCTTGCCATGTTAATGGAAGAACATGAGACGAGTAATACTGGCCAAGAATAGTCCTGGCCTATAGAATGGTAGGTGGAGCCTCGGACTTGCCTGCTTTCGATACCATCTCTCGTCTTTCCAGCTCAGTGTGGTGACGGGACCACATCGCCCTGTCCAGCGGCGTCTCAGGCGGTCCCCCATCGATCACTATGACTGCATTGACGTCGAAACCCGTATTCATGAGGGTGACGGCGCACCTCACGTATCCTGCAAAAGCCGCCCGGTGAAGTATCGTGTGGTAGGGATGGCCACCTGCACTGGCGCCATTGACAGGGAGCCGGCCGCGATGACCGCCGCCCAGAATGGGGAGCAGATGTCTCGCCAGCATTGAGGCCAGCTTCGCATCCCAGGCCCTCCGCTGCTTGGCATCGTCAAATATTGTCAGAATCAGGTTTCCAAAGACTGGATAATCGAAGTCAAAGCGACTGCCAGCCCGCCTGGGGACCACTGCATCGTCTGCGGCGGCCCCGTGCTGCAGCATGACCTCGACGGCTCCCATCAGGCCTTCCGCCGCAAAGATAAGTATGGGAGATCTGCCCATAGCGTCCCGAGCATCGACGCCGGCCCCTTTCGAGAGCAGGAGCTCCGCTGCGCGGATCTGGAGCTGCTCGTGTGCGTAGCCGCCGACTGCGGCATAGCGGGCCCCAATGTACATCAGCGCTGTGGCGCCCGTGCTGTCGGCAATATTGACATCGGCCCCTGCCTCTAAGAGAGCCTCCGCAACGTCGAGGTGACCCGAGAAAACGGCGAGCATGAGAGCAGTACTTGTTTTACCCCTGGGCCAGGATGGGGTTAGCAGGTTGATGTCTAGGCCATGGGCCACAAGCAGCCGGACTGTCCGCCGGAGTAACGATCGTCTAGCATACGGTCCACCGCGAATGAAGGGATTGTAGAACCGAAGCCGATTGTCGATGCGTCGCCAGTCTCCGGTCACGAGATGATGGAAAGTGCCGATACCCTCGCCCTCATCCTGGACCTGGGCGTTCCGGAGCAAAATATCCAGTACTTGGGCATCCCAGTTTCTTACTGCGATCTCGACGGGAGTGGAGCCACCGGGGGGACCCAGGATAACGTCTTCATGACCGACCTCGTCTGCCGATCTCGGCTCGAATCCTGGGTCGCGGAATGGCACGGTGAATGTTCTGACGCCGTCGCGGAGTCCCGGGTCGGCGCCGCATTTCAGAAGTGCCACGACTGCCTCGGCGCAAGAGAACTCCACCACCCAGTGAAGTGGACTGCCAAAGGGTGTCATGAACGGGTAATGGAGCATCTTTTCCCAGTTGTTCGTCAGGGCATGGGTTGAGGCGCCTTTGTCTACCAGCATCGCTGCGACGGTCTCCATCTTGCCCGGATGAAAGGCAATGAGCCAGTGAAGGCAGGACGGACCAGCGGATCCAAAGGGCCGCAGCGCTGGATTGGCACCAAGTCCGAGGAGGAGAATGACGGCCTCGTAGGCCCCACACATACAGGCCCTGTACAGTGCAGTTTCGCCGTCTCTATTGAGCGCATTGACGTTGGATGCTGTGGTGACAGACCGAAGCGTTCGGAGGGCATCGGGTCTGTGTGAAAATGAGGCTAGCAGGTGGAGGATACAGTCGCCCTCGTCATTAAGTGGCGTGACTGCTGTCATGCGCTCTGCATTGCGTATGACCTCGTCCAGGGCTTCGATGCTGAAGCCGCTGTAGAGTCTGTTGAATCCACCATCCCCGTGAAACCTGGCGAGCGAGGCATTGAAGGTGTCGGTGTCGACCGTCCGCGCGGTCTGGGAGAATGTGAGCGCCCCTGTCGCAATGGAATCGAAGAGCCACTCCTGTTTCTTTGCGGCGAGGTCATCATCGACGGTCGAGCCATAGTATTCATGGAAGGTAAACACAAGGCTCCTTGCTTGCAGGCTGCCTCCTCGAGCTGCGTGACTGAGCATTCGGAGAAGTGTATGGTGGCCATTGGTGTCTGTCGGCTCCGCAACAAGCTCGGCCTCTTCAAGACAGAGGGAAAAAGACATGTTAGACGACAGCCGTTGGTTATTGTCAAAGAACAAGGCTTTCAGTGACGTCCATAGTCTTGCGGGTATCTCTTGGATTCTCCAGTCCCAATACTGGCGCATATATGCTGGGTTGGAAAAGATAGGGTCCGTTTGATGCAGGTTTAGACGTTCGAGGCCTAGAGATGAGATCCTTTAAGCATGTACTGTCAGTTTACCAGCACGGGGAGGCCAGAAAGGGGGCTCTATGCATACGGATCGGTGTCCCCATCTGCGTCTGGAGGGACTAGCTCTGCGGCGTTTGCGGCACGATCGCGAGGCCTCCAACAGAGTGTCCTGCGCACCATGTGTTCGAGTGCTGGCAAAGCTGATGGGGGAATGTGCTTCTGCAGACCAAGGGCTTCCAACGCTTTCTGGTCTGCACCTTCCTTTTCGTGCCACGCCTGAGGACTCGCCGTGGCACAAAGGACAGAACAGGACACTAGACCGAACGCATACATGTCGATCCGGTCCACAATATCCACTTCGAAAGGTGTCCCATGGTCCCATTGCTGGCAGAGCTCCGGGGCTCGCCAGCCTATGGTCCCTCTGCCATTAAAGGTGCCGTCCAGGGCAAAGTTTGTGCCGCAGCCGAAATCGGAAAGCTTCCCAACCCAGCGAGGATGCCGCTCGAAGACAAGGATGTTGCTTGGCTTGACGTCGCCGTGAACTAGACCAACGCGGTGGATCGCGTCCAAGGCAGCGGCCACATCGGAGATGAGATGCCGCTGCACGTCGTGGGACGAGGATGGATGAGAGTCTATCCATTGCTCAAGATCCCCAGCAGCCAGCTCGAGCGCAATAAACGGCGGAGAGTGCCAGCTGCGCAGGTTCCATCCCCAGCCAAAGATCTTGACGATGTTGTCGTGATTCCGCAGATTCGGGTGGCACAAGGCCGTAACCTCGAGCACCAAGTCTCGAAGCGGGTGGCGGGCCGCGGGAGCGGACAGGTCGAGGCAGTTTGTGGCTTCGAGAAAAAACCTGGGCGTCTTGGTCGCGACTAGGTATCTGGTATGGTTGGGGTCGTCGTCGAAGGTGATTTCTGTGTGATGGACGGTGAACTGCGCCCCGGACCCAAGCAGCTCCGAAAAGAACCCCGGTGCGGACGGCCCTGGAACTCCCAGTGTCTGCAGAAGTGGGGCAAAGTGAACTATAGGCGAACTAGAGGCCGTAGCTGCTGTGCTACTGTCCTCTACAGGAGACGTCAGGGTCAGTTTTCGCAGGCTTTCGTGCTCCGCCGATAGATCGCTGATGTGCGCTCTGAATGGCACTATCACTTCCTCGTCGGCCGAGAGGGATGCTTCGGATGCCATCGAGCCTGATTTGGAGGCTGACGTTTGTGTAATCCGAAAACAGTTGCCTGTCGTAAGAAGAATACCTTAGACAGGACTGGCAGTACGGATAAAAATATATGCTGACGATTGCGAATGCTGTGTTTGAGGCCGGCCTTGATGGCCCGACGTCATCGGTGCCTGAAGGAGCGTGTGGGGTCAGCTGAAAAGACATGAGGTCTGCACGAACAGAACCCCCACCCTCCCATTCAGCTACGACCCGGCCCCTTAACCCCCATTCAATTGACATTCGCGACGACGGAACTCAAAAGAGGAGAAAGATAACCATGGCGGAACTCGCGTTGGGGGTCGCTGGGCTGGTAATCGGAATACCGGGACTCTTGGAGGTAATCGTGTCGCTCGGAGACGCCGTCCTTCGGCGTATTCGGCACTGCAAGGATGATTGGAAAACCCTGATCGACCTGGTGGTCACGGTCAACAGCTCTCAGACCCAAGAGATACTAATGGCTGTCTTCGACGAGAGCAACGAAGCTCCGGATGAACTGAAGAGCGAGCTTGTGCAGATGTTCCAGGCGCTGAGGAATATCCTCGAGCGGCTTGTTTTACTTCTGCCCAGCGCTGTGGACGGCAAAGTCAAGATATCCGCATCCGCCAGGAAGAAGGTCGAGGCCGAAGTCACTAAACTCGAAGAATGGAGCGACCGGTTCTTCAAGAGAGCACTCGTGTTCTTTCTATTTGGGAGACGGGCCCTTCCGACGTCGAAGCCGACGAACGACTCCGAAACCGAGTCCTACGAGTCTCTGGCAGTGAGAAAGGTAGAGCGGCTACGAGATGCCGTCGAGCAGTCGCTCGAGAACACAAGGGGAGGGACGCGGCAGCTACTCCTGAATCGTCCAGACGAGCCAGACACTCGGGAGAGCATTCCACACTCTTCGCTCGTTCTGAGCACTCCAGCCGGGGCCGACGCGGCCCATGCTCGTCACATCATCGAGTATCGCACTTACAGCGACGATGCCCGGGAGCATGAGGTCAAAGATCTCCGCAAGGTCGTCCGCGACATTGCCGGCATCCTGCGCCACGCCGACCCGCGTCTTATGGGCATCCTGCACTGCGACGGCTTCCAATACGACCAATTGCAGAACCGATTCGAGCTCCATTTCCCCTTCCCGCAAGGCCTGACGAACCCAAGAACACTCAGCGACCTACTCAGCGACCCCAGCAACCCACAAGTGAAACACCCCCTGAACCAACGCATCTCATTGGCCAAAAGTATCGTGACCGCCGTCTTCGTCCTCCACTCCGCCGGGTTCGTGCACAAACAGATCCGACCGGACAATGTGGTTGTGTTCGAGCGCAAAGACCGGCCAGAGGCGCAGCGCTGGCCGTACGCCATTGGCACGCCGTTCCTGGTCGGCTTCGACAACGTCCGCAAAGTAGACGCGGCATCGCTGATGCTCCCCGTCGAGGACTGGGAGAAGAGCATCTACCTGAGCCCGGAAAGACACCGGCTGCAGCGCGGGGACGAGTTCCGCATGCAGCACGACATCTTCAGCATCGGCGTCGTGCTGCTCGAGATCGCCTTCTGGGCCTCGTTTCGGGACCGGCGGTCGGAGCTGGGCGGCGTGGTGTGGAAGGACGCCAGGACCTTGACGCTGCGCGCCCCGGAGGAGCTGAAGAAGAAGTACATCGGCCTGGCCGCCAGGACGGTGCCGCGGCTTATGGGGCAGAAGTACGCCGATGCTGTGGTTGCGTGCTTGACTGGTCTCGAGTCTGGAGATGGATCTGCGACGGACTTGGAGGATGCAGACGGGATCGTCGTCGGAACTCGATACGTCATGGCAATAGTAAAGAAGCTTGAAGAGATTTCCATGTAGCTACCCAGGCCTTACTGTTTGAATAGTTACACCAAAGGGACAGTGACAACGGCCAATTGTTTAATTACTCTCCAGCTTGGTTAGTTAAAAGAAACAGGAAAGAAATGCAAATCGTCACTCGCCTGCCACTCGGTGGTCAATCTCCTCCTTCGAAAGTGCCACTGTCAGGGGGGCTTTGCGGGCTACGCCCTTGCATTTGCCCACCTTGTGACTATTGCAGCAGACGACGCAATAGTTCCTGAAGAACTTCTTGTCTGGCGTCCAAACGTCGCCCTGCTTAACCGCCGACTTGAAGAACTTTGCCAGGACCTTGTCGCCCTTGCTTGTGCCCTTGGTGGCCTTCTCCGACATGATGACCACGGTCCCGAGGGCGCCGCGGCTGAGAGAGACGACCATGTTGTGCTCGGCGCTGGTGAATCCCGATCTCCCGTCATCCCTCGTCAGCAGCACGACGGCGAAATCCCACTCGTCTCCCATGGCTGCTCTCGTGGTGCGCGCCTCGACCAGGTCGTGCACGACTTCCACGCCCGGCGTCTTCTTCAAGATCCTCATGGCGTCGTCCCGTTGCGCCTGGTATGGGCAGATGATGCCGACCGATGGGACCTGCTTGCCGTCTCTCGACAATCCGTGTGCCTGGATCTGTCTCGTGGCTTCCATGGCGGCCTTCGAATGGATCTGGTTCTTCCAGCTGGTGCCCTCCCGTACAGCATCCTTGGAGTCGATGTTCCATACGACGAGGTTGGTCGTGGCTTTCGCGGCTCCGACGACGCTCCGGTTCCGGAACATCCTGTGGGCTGCCTCCTCTGCCGGGGTCCTCGCTGCACCGTTTTCGATTTCCAAATCCCGGAGAGATTTCATGTCTCCCCGATACCACATGCGAGAGATGAAGGCCACCTGTCTGCCGCTCTGCCCGGTCGTAAGCATCAGCCTCGTAATCGGCATTCCGGCGTCGATCCATCGTCGCATGGGGCTGGTTGCCAGCTGCTGTGCCTTCTGGCAGTACGCGTTCACAGCCAAACCCTCCTTGGTAGCTCCCCGTGTGAAAGCTTCAGCTCCAAATACCAGAGGGGGTGATTGATTGGGATCTCCCGTGGTGATTCTCAGCATGACGTTAGGACATGCTGCCATCGCGACCAACCACTCGGGCTCTGTCATCCGACCGGCTTCCTCCTGGAGCCAGAGGTTCACCGCATCGCAAATCTCCGGCAGGTGGCTCTTGAGGGAGTGAAGCGCTGTTGGGGTCGCGACAACCACCTGGGCTTCGGACAGGATGTCGACAGCTGCCTCTTTGATGGCCTTGTTGACTAATGCGATGTTGTTCACGAAGCGTGCCGGATTCTTGGATCTCGCTTGCATCAGTTCCCAGGCGTCGGTGTATTTGGCGTTCGACTTCAGACGCTCCATGATCTGCGCGCTGAGACTGTACTTGCCGCCTTGTGGTCGGCGATCTTTCTTAGTGGCGCGCACATTCCGCGCGGTCTCGAGGATCTTGCGGGCCAATGCTTTGAGGGCCATCGGGTCCACCTCATCGTACGTCTCGGGACGGTCCTCTCGCGTCGAATTCTTGGCGAAGCTCATCTCTCGCGGCATAGTGCTGAGCCTAACGATCTTGAGCTCCGAGTCGTCGATGTCGCTCCATTCCTTGGCCATGCGCTCGCACAGGTCATCGCCCTGCGTGTTTTCGCTACAGGTAATAACCATCTTGTTGACAACTGTAGCCTCCGAGCCAGCAAAGCAGTCATCCTCCATTGCTGCCTCGTAAAGCATGTCGTCGATGGAACCTGTTTTCCACTCAGCGTTGTCATCGCTACCTCCCGTCTGCCATCCGGTGGCCCCTATCTGAGGCTCTGTGTGGGAATCACTAGGCTGTGTTTCCTGTTGAGTACCTAGCTGTGGCTCCGGCTTTGGCTCTGCGTGGGAGTCAGTCGATTGTGCTTCCTGCGGAGTGTCTGGCTGTGGTTCCGGCTGAGTCTTTGGCCGAGCAGTAATGCCTGCCATGTCGACGGAAGACTTGAGAATGGCCATAGACAGGAGCAGTGCTGTTCCGGTCTTTCCAGAGCCTGGAGCTCCGTGAATCATCAGATGTCGATGGGGCAAGTTCGTGGCATGGAAAGGCTTTTTCTGGTCGCTGTTGAGACGATCGAATTTCGCCTTGATCTTTGCCTCGCGCTCGTTGTCTGGTGTCCCTCGAATGATGCGACCGACGACGGGAAAGGTTTCGGGCATGCTGAGGAATTCTGACGGACGATCGAAATCTTTGATGAAAGCGGCCGCTCCCTTGTCATCCCCGGCGGCCTGCTGTGCGATCGAATTGATGGCATCGATGCATGCTTTCATGGGCAGGTCGGATTCCTCCGGCAGGAAGAATCCCTTGACCCGCCTGGTCTCGTCATTCACTTGTCTCGCGTCGCCAAAATCCACTGTTGGCATGTCAAAGACCAGTGGCAAGGGTTCGAGAAGTTTGCCGGTGTCTGGGTGCGGGAACATGGGCCACTGAGGGTGACGGGGAGTGGTTCCGACAAATGCCGCGTTGGCCTCTGCAACAAGGTCGTCTGGAATGGGGACGCGGGTCATCTTCCATGGGCGACGATCGTCTTTATCTGGCGACCACTTGGGCCGCCTCACCTTGTCTCCCTGGTCGATGGCCCATTTAGTGAGGCGCTCCCTCCACGCAGAGTCGAGCTCCCGCGTGACTTGTCCTGTTTCATCGACGTCTTTGGTCGGCTTGATCTCCACCAGCCATGTCTTGAGAGTCGCCTTCATCTCGTCGTACTCTTCCTTGGACATGTTATCGTGCTTGGCTGCGTAGATCTTGGACAGAGCCATTAGCAGCAGAGCCTTGAATTCAATGGTGTTGGAATCCATGACGGCAGACTCGCTCCACCACTTGTCGACAATGTAATCGGAAATCATCTCGGCGATCTCCCCTTCCGTGTACGGCCATTCGGGAAGATCTGGGGCTGTGTAGTCGACGTCGCACAGTTCGAGCTGACACTGTTCATCCATGCGAGGAAGCAGTTCCACCGTTTGTGTCTTGACCAGGAACAGGTATTGGGTTGGCAGTCCGCTTCGGGTCATCCCGGCGATGGGACTGGCCATCAGGGTGACGATGTTGTGCTGGGTGTTGCCTGCCATCTGTGCCCGGAACAGGTGTTCGTCGACGACCGCTCGGCCATACATGGCTGTGTAGTCCGCCTGGTCCCATGCGCGAATTCGAACTGGGTCTGGGGCCGCGCTGCCGCCAGCCTTGGCGGCGAAATCTCGGATCTCGATGAGCTTCGCGGATGGATTGCTTCTGAAGAGGTCCTTTGCCGGGTGTCCACGAGCGGAGGCCAGAACCACGTGCTTCAGTTGGGACAGGAAGGTGTCGACTCCTGATCCGTGTGGAATGAATAGGTCGATGGGGATGAATGCGTCCCCCTGTACGGCAAGAATCTCGTCCTTGAGCCGGCTGATCTCGGTGGCCGCCCTCCCAAAGGTGCTGCCCAGTTCGAGCCCCTTGCGGCGGACAAAATCTTCGTTCATCTCGACGCATATTGCCCGATGCACCGTCTCGAATCGTACTCGGACCACCTCCCCGGCTTGAACCTCATTGAAGAGCACGCGATGGAGGAAGACCTCGGGCTTTCCTCCTGGCATATCGAGTTCTTCGATTTGCAGGTCCTTAATGTGCTTGCTGCACATGGTGACGGTGGCCACTTGGATGGGTCGAGAACCCGAGGCATACACGAGGTTGACCTGAATCTCGCCATAGCTGTACGCAGCCTGTTTGAGGGAAACCGTCGACGACATGCCCCTGCCCTTCGGGGACATGCGTAACTGCCTGAAGGTCTTCTTGTACGTGACGCAGTTCTTGTTCTTCATGCAGCAGAGGGCTCCGATGGTCAGAGGCCGTGATTGCTCCAGCAGGGCCTGAGCTGCGAAGTAATGGCTGGTGGTGATGCGTAGGTCGGTGCTTGGAAGGCCCTCATTCTCGCCTGGAGTCTCGCCGTCAGACACATTGGTCTCGTCCTCGTCGGCATCCTTGGTCTCGCCCTCGTCGGCATCCCTGTCCTCGGGCTCGGGTGGGGTCTTGTCGTCGGAACCATCGGCCTCAACCCCGACCGGAGACTCCTCGGAGGCTGCGTTATCAACCACAGTTGGACGTCCCTCGACAATCTCGCTCTCCTTCCCGGAAGATGCCTCGACGGTCTTTTCCGGGTGGGAGAGGTCGGCCTCCGTCGTAGGACGCGCTGAGCGGGGGGGAGACGTAAAGTCCGTCATCCTCCTGACCGTCTCGGGTTTGATCGGCGACTTGTATTTGTCTTCCTTGCCCTGAGCGTCCTTCTTCTTGGAGCGCTCGTGGCTGGTCGTTCGGGCCGCGTTTTTGAATCGGTTGGACGTCTTGGTTGATGTTGGCACGTTTGGTGAGGCGGCGGTCCAAAATGGATGTTGACGCATTCAGAACCCAGTTTGCGGAATAGCGGGAAGGTCGAGCATGAGTGGGTTGTGTGGGCCCGACCCCGAGGTGAGCTTGAGAGCTCGGTCTGGTGTGTGATAACGAAAATCTGTGTCTGTTCTGAGGAGAGTCTGATGCAGATTTAGGATTCGATCTGAGGGTTGATGGTTGGTTGGCGAGGCTGAGCCGACGCCAAGAGTGTTTCACAGCATTAGTAATGGTCGTCGTTCAAAGCCTACCACATTCTCCAAATAAGAATATGCACTCCGGGTATGTTCTATAAGTAGTTACAATAAACGTAAAGGACAAAAAGATAAAAAAAAAACGGGAAATAAAAAAAATAAAGGGAATAAAATATAATAAAAGAAACAAAACAAGATGAAGGAAGCAAAACAAGATATATGATATAAAAACGGAAGATTATAAGAAGTACCTAAGAGGGAGGCGAGTTACAAGCTGGTGGAACAGTCGGGCAACGGGGATTTTAATAATCAGCGTTGCCGGGAGTGCATATTTTTGTTTAGCCGCCGTGCCTTCCCACCTAGGTTAGTACACAGCTGCGCCGCACCAAAGCAGGCCTGTATCCTTTGTTTATGGTTCCCTGGCTTTAATAGAACGTTTGGTCGATCAATGCGCAGTTTTGATATTTAGCGATATCATTGATGGGTATACAAATATTGCAAAATAGAGGTGCCTGTAGTCGGCCTAATAGATTGATCTATCTCCCTGTCTCTTAAAGGAAAGGGGTGAGAGTAGAAGACTCTCTGGCTCTATATATACAGGTGCGCTGCAAGGGTACCGAGCTAGGCTCTGTAACACGGCCCGGGAGTCTTGATACTGTAGATCCTCCGCGTGGGCCCCGTTCCTTTGCGACAACAAATGCATTGTTATCAAGGCCACCAGTGAACCTTCACGCCCCCTCGCGACTCGAGGGCAATCATGTTGGATAGGCATTCAGCATTTGAGGGACTCCGGCTGTTTCCTCGATTCTAACCCAATGAAAAGCCGCATTTTGCGGAGTCGACAGTGGCCCCCTGAGTGCCGCTTTAACAGCACAAGGTTGGTCGCGGACAATCTCACCGACGCGGCACCTTGGAGGCAATTTCAGTGGTGAGCTGCGTCAAAACGATAATGTTGAGCGAGGGCTTGTCTTGGGGTAAACGTTTTTCCCTTCTTGTTAATGTCTCACACCAAGCTAAAACTGGCGGTTCGTTCCGCTGCTAAGAAGGGGTGGATGTTTTAAATGGATGTATAAAAAATAAAAGAAAAACGATAGAGCTAAATTGTTGAAAAGAAATACCTGAAAATGGTAAAAAAAACCATTTGCCTTAAAACAAGCCAGACCCTCAAATGGCAAACGCCTTGTGGATATGAGAATTGAAATCCGAGACATATTCGTAGCCACCTGTATCTCATCCTTCTTACGCTGACTCCAACTAATGCCATGCTTATAGCTAAAAACCATGGTGATATAATAAATCTTCGCAGCCTAATGCTTTAAATTTCGATTAAATCTAAATACTGCGCCCTTGAAAATAAACCTTATGAATGTTTTCAAGCTTTACCTACCTGGCCATGAAATAGAAACTTAAACCTTGTTAATTACTAATCTCCCAGGACAGTAAAACGTAAACGCAAGACTAGAAAATTATTATATTAACTTATGTTTTTATAAAAAGGTAATAAGGCGTTAAATTAAGTTTACGGTTTACCAAAGCAAGTGAATACCCGTGTATTAAAACATATACCAAAATAAGGAATATATTGCCCGAGTAATACAAAGAAAATTACCGGGGGTTAAGCAATGACTGAATGGAAGAAGGATTTTATTATGAAGCCAGCCGAAACCTTGAACGTTTTGTGACATTGACCCTAATTGGAAATTCTCTGTGCCTCTAGCAAGTGCGTGTGGCCAAGATAGCTACATGGGGCCTAATCGGCATGGCAATGGTCGGCATTTCGCATGCTCTTGCTTGTGCCAACCGGAGAAGGGCCGGAAGCTCCCGAGCAGCGTATCGCCACCGAGTGACTCGAAAGACCATTTGTCGCAGCCAGCCTCATTGGTTAGCCCATCTGCCGTTGGCCCGCCACTATAGTGGGAAATGCGATAAGAGTAAGTCGATCCGGTCACATTCAAGGGGTGTGGATGTGGTGATCAGCGAGGGGCCAGTCGAGACGCTCATTCATATATGAGGCCGCTCCACCGCTTCGATTCATCCGGATTCGGACCGGAACAAGACTCTGCACACATGGCGGAGCTTGTGGAATCCGGCATTACCATCCCAGTACGAGCTCGCTTTTAATATGGACAGGAGCATCGCCAACATCGGGATTGGTCCAATTCTCTCCCCCCCGCAAATTCTCAGATTTGAGTTGAGATTAACCGCCCACGCAACGCTCGCTTCGGCAGACGCGGCTGGGCGCAACCTCTTGATTTCTATACGCCGTTTTGGTATTTATTTCATATTAAGCGTCCTATCGATAGGTAGAAGGGGCGAACCACCGTTTGTGCCGAGCATGGGTTGCATTTGCGCGTAGTATGAACGAAGCGAAGCCGAACCTGCCGCCTGGGACCGTCTCCCCATAAATCTGGAGCTTTCCCCCTGGTTTCCTCGATCCACCGGCTTGGAAAGCCTCTCGTCTTTTCACGCATCAGGCTCTTCGCGTTACCCTCGAGACACACGCCACTGGTCCTTCTTATACAAAGCCCTAACCAGCATAAAAAATGCTTCTCAAACCCCTGGTGGCCGCCGCGGCGGCAGTCCGACTCGTCGCCGGACAGGAGCTGATGCGGTTCGGATGCTCTCAGCTCGTCGTCGACCGCTTGGACCCTCTGGTCAACCCGGGTCAGATCCCGTCTCCGCACATGCACCAGATCGTGGGCGGCAACTCGTTCAACGCCACAATGACGCCGGTGAACTACGACCCGGCCAAACTATCGACCTGCACCAGCTGCACCTACTCGGAGGACTTTTCCAACTACTGGACCGCCAACGTCTATTTCCGCGCTCGCAACGGCTCCTTCAAGCGCGTTCCCCAGGTCGCCAACCTAGGCCTGGGCGTCAAGGGCGGCATTACGGTGTACTACATCAGGGGCTACCAGGCATCCGCCAGGGTGACAGCCTTCAAGCCGGTAAGTGCACACTCTTCGAGGGACAACTAGGTCTCTGCGGGCCAGAGTAGACGCCGTTGACTTAACTAACCCACCCACCTCCTGGTCAGGGCTTCCGCATGCTCGTCGGTGACCCGCTTAACAAGTCCCCGTCCGCCCAGCAGCGGCAGCTGTGCTTCCGGTGCGAGGCCAACATGCAGCAGAACCCGTTCGGTGGCGCGCCCTGCACGGGCGCCGACACCAAGGAGTTCCCCAAGCAGCCCTGCGGCGGCGGCTGGCGCGTATCGGTACACTTCCCGTCGTGCTGGGACGGCAAGAACCTGGACTCGCCCAACCATCGCGACCACGTGGCATACCCCGAGCGCGGCACCTTTGAGTCGGGTGGAGCCTGTCCCGCATCGCACCCGATCAAGATTCCTCAGGTAAACCAACAGAACAACACGGCTTTGATAATCCTGGCGCATCATCCGAACAAGGCTAACCATGATGTGATACCTAACCCTAAACCCGATAGGTGATGTACGAGGTACGTGACACATTAAATAGCAAAGGCGGACGGAAAAGGAAAAGGGGGGGGAGGGAGAAAAAAACGCTTGACACACACTAACATCATATCATTTGCACAATGCTAGATCATGTGGGACACGCGCCAGTTCAACAACAAGGCGGACTGGCCCGCCGACGGCTCGCAGCCCTTCTTCTGGAGCAACGGCGAGCGCACGGGGCTGGGCAACCACGCCGACTACGTCTTTGGCTGGCAAGGCGACGCCCTCCAGCGCGCCATGGACGGCAAGTGCGCGGGCGACCGCTGCCGCCCGCTCAAGAGGCAGACGGACGCGCAGGCCATCGCTTGCACCAAGAAGCGTGCCTATCCCGAGGAGATTGGGGATGTCTGTAAGTGGCAAACGACCTTTGGCCGTGTATCAAGTGCGTGAGGGCTGACTGGATACTTTTCCACATGCAGGGATCAAAGACATTCCCGGCCAGTCGGCGGTGAACTACCTGTGAGATTGTAATCAGGGGCTAGGATTATTGCTCGTTGGAAATTGCTGGACTTGGACCTGGGATGTAGACAAAGTACTGGTGACCGCGCGCCCTGCATCCATCTCAGGCTGCTTCTGTTCTTGGGACAAGTCGTAATTATTGGCAGATGCGTTTGCTCATACGAGATTGGATTTCTATGCAGTATCCAGGCTTCCGCGAATGCCACGCGCTTTTCACTTGGTCGAACAGCAGATAAAATCGTTGCCGCCGGGGCAGGTTGGGTCTGTGTAACGACGGTGTGCGGAATGTTAGCGCCTCATCCATTGAGTTTAACGGTACTGTAGCCGCAGGTGCCCAATGCGGCCTTACCAGAAAGAATCTTGTCCGGGGGCTGGCAGCCATCGCGCCACTGGCAGGAGGTGCGCTCGCCCTTGCAGAAGCCGATCCAACAGCCCTGGATATTGTCGGGATCCCAGGGGCAGGCCCAGTGTCCGGGGATGCCGGGATCTGGCATGCCTCCATATCGCTGGCACTCGCGGTAGTCGAGGCAGATGCAGCCGGCGGCGCCCCCCTGGCAGCGTCCACCCACGGCTGCCAGCGCCGAGCCGGCAGCCATGGCGAGGAGGGAGAGGAGAGCTGACTTCATGTTTACTCGGTCTTCGAGTGTGTTCGGGGAGCGATAGCGGAAGGAGGATTCGGTTTCTTGCTGCTGATCTTTTGCAACCAGGCCGAGATGCAAAGAGGCTGGCAAGGATTTTATAGGTACAAGGTAGTGATGCTTCGGCGCCGTCGTTTCAAACGAAAAGAAGCCATCGCCGTATTCCTCGCATTCCAGCACAGATCCACCAGCCCAGCTGCAGGTTTGAGTTCAAGTTCTTCCCAGGTAGCACATCCTGCGGGTACACCTGCCGCCCAAGACATTTAATTAAAATGCATGTTCATTGTTCCAGCTGGCTCTTCAGCTGAGCTGGGCAGCTCAGGATTCGTCCATCTTTGGCGGGTGCTATCCCCTGAGAAAATTGACCGGCGAACAAAGGATTGGATGCACGGCCTTGGGCTTGTGCTTGGCTTCGCTTGAATCGGGCCGTCTCCGGTTCGCAGCGGGGTTATGCCGTCATCCAGAACAGTGGGCCTAGCCGTGATGTATGGACAAGGAATCACGGTCCAAGGACGGGGGATACAAGGGTAGATGGGATGTTTGGAAGGGACAAAAATACTGTCATGACTACCTTGTGTAGTAGGGACTGAACGATGACGGTGAAACGAGAAATGCCGCCGGGATCGATGATGCTGGCGGGAAGAAGGGGAACAAGGTGCGGGGAGCGTGCTCGAAACATGACTGGCTGTTGGGATATCGGGGAAAGAGAATATGCCCGGCCCCGAGGGGCGATTGGGGGAATCTTCTAGCCCAGTGTCGGTCCTTCCGGCCGGCCGTCCTCCCCGGGTTCCGAGATTCCGTCATAAAACCCAGACGAACACCACACCAGACTTTAAAGGAATCGACATCGCAAAAGTCACTCCTACCCTAACCTGATACCGCAACGAGGACCCTGATAGACGACAACATGGCCAACGTCACAGCATCGCAAAAGACCTACACGCTCAACAACGGGGCCAAAATCCCCGCCGTCGGCCTGGGCACGTATGACTGCAACACGGCGGCAATCCAGACGGCGCTGGAGGTAGGCTACCGGCACGTCGACACGGCTAAGATGTACAGCAACGAGCGCGAAGTCGGCGACGCCATCAAAGCGTCGGGGGTGCCACGCGATCAGATCTGGATAACCACGAAGCTCGGCAACACAGACCACAAGCGCGTGGCCGAGGCACTCGACAAGAGCCTCGAGCAGCTCCAGACGGACTACGTCGACCTGTACCTGATGCACTGGCCCGCGAGCCTTGACCCGGACAAGCCCGGCAGCCTCTACGGCGACTGGGACTACGTCGACACGTGGCGCGAAATGCAAAAGTTGCTGGCCTCGGGCAAGGCGCGCACCATCGGCGTGTCCAACTTTGGCATTACGCACATGGAGCGCCTGCTGGCCGACAAGGGCACCAAGGTCGTGCCGGCCGTGAACCAGATCGAGCTGCACCCGTTCAACCCGTCACCGAAGCTGGTGGCGTACCTCAAGGAGAAGGGGATCCACGCGTCGGCCTACTCGCCGCTGGGCGCCGGCAACTCGCCGGTCGCCGCCAGCGAGACGGTCAAGGCCGTGGCCGAGGCTAAAGGCAAGACACCCCAGCAGGTGCTGCTAAAGTGGGGCCTGCACCACGGCTTCAGTGTCATCCCCAAGAGCGTGAACAAGTCGCGCATCGAGGCGAACTTTACCGGCCTCGACGGCTGGGACCTGGACGAGGACGACGTCAAGGCGCTCGACAACATCAAGGATCGGGCCAAGGTGTGCGGCGACGGCTGGCTGGGCGCCAAAGTCTTCCTTGGCGACGACGAGTAGCGCAGCAGCTTAGTGGAGGGCTGCACAGGTGGGACGCGAAGCCGGAAAGGAAAATAGAGATCCATTTGTTTTAGCCGACGGACGATGATAGGTAAAATAAAATAAATACACTGTGGATCTGGCTCCGACCGATCTCGGATATATATCGACAATTGGTATCAACGCTGACATGTTTGTCATCCGGGCTGCCAGGAAGAGGGGGTTTTCACCCCTCATTCGCAGCGGTTCGCTTGGCTTACCCCGGCTTACAGGCCCCAATGCATTATAACGGCACGGCAGCTTACAAATTGCATTGCAGTGGCCTGGTGAGGGGTCAATTAAGAAGGGTCCAACTTAAAGAACCAACCACTAGTCCACATAGGAGAGGCTCACGTGTACAAAAAAGAAGAATTCGAGCAAGACGGGCGACAATGACCATCAAAATCGCCGAAGACGACGAGCTAGCGCAGGCGCTGGCCGCCAGCGGAGGACTCAAGGGTCACAAGCTGTTGATGCTACTCCCGTCGGTCTTCCAGCCTGACCCGGTCACGCTGGAGAAGATCAAGTCCAAATACCCCGACCTCCAGATCTCAGTCCAAGAATGCGCGTGGGGGGCCGCGGCCGTGCCGGAAGCCATCTCGGGCTCGGGCGACGGGTTCGAGTGGAAGGACGTCACGATCTTGATGACGGGCACGGCGCTGCCGACCCGGGAGCAGGCGCCCAAGCTGCAGTACGTGCAGCTGCTCAGCGCCGGCGCCAACCACGTGCTGCAGAACCCGCTGTTCGATGACGAAAGCATCGCGCTGTGTACCGCCAATGGAGTGCACGGGTGAGCCGCCCCGTCGCCAGGGGTCGGAATGCCTTTGAAGTAGCACGACAGTTGGCTGACACGAGGCGCCACCAACCTCCAGCCCGCAGATCTCCGAGTGGATCATCAGCACGTTTCTGAGCTTTGAACACCATCGTGCGTGCTTGTCTCGAACATGCGACACCATCACTGAATCAGTGGCTGCTCCAGCAGCGTTTACTAACACAAGCCCTTGCTGTGCTGCCCACATACAGTCCCCAGATACATCGAGAAGCAAAAAGAGGAGAGCTGGGACCCAGCCTGGTACGACAGCGTCGTCGAGGACTCGGTAGGGCGCCGGGTGTATGTCTCCCTCTCTCTCCCTTCTGGCCGGCTCCCGGGGGTCACTCACTAACCGGCTCTCGTTTAAAACCCACCAGCGGCATCCTCGGCTACGGCAGCATCGGGCGACAGGTGGCCCGACTGAGCAAGGCGCTGGGCATGGACGTGCACGCCTACACGCTGCACCCGCGGGAGACGCCCGAGTCGCGACGCGACTGCATGTTGGCCGACAAGCCCCAGATTGTTTTCATAGTTACACACTACCCTTTTCTGACGTACAAAAGTAGCAACCTCTATGTGCACTATCTTGTATAGGACTACAGAGCACTATAAATCTCATTATGACCAGAATCGTTTAAGATGATGCTTGGGGCCGGGGCGGATCAGAAGTACCACTGAGAGCGTGACAGGGCGACCCGGACGGCGCGTTCCCGTCCCGGTGGTTCTCGGGAGGCTCCAAGGAAGACCTGCACCGCTTCCTGTCGTCGGGCCTGGACCTGCTCGTGGTGTCGGCGCCACTGACCAGCAAGACCACGCACCTGCTGGGCGCCGACGAGCTCAACCTGCTGGGCGAGGGCGCCAGGCGAGGAAAAACGTTCGTGTCCAACATTGCGCGCGGACAGGTCATCGACACGGACGCGCTCATCACGGCGCTGGAGGCCGGCGTGATCCGTGGCGCCGCGCTCGACGTCACGGACCCGGAGCCCCTGCCCGAAGGCCACCCGCTCTGGAAGGCCAAGAACGTCCTCATCACGCCGCACGTCAGCGGCTCCTCCACCAAGCTCGGCCAGCGGATCCTGGGCATCCTCGACTTGAATCTCGGACGCCTCAACGAGGACAGGCCGCTGGCGAACCGTGTGAACCGGAAAGAGGGGTACTAGACAAAGGCTGGAGGGTAGAGGTGCTATGGAGGGATTAATGTCCGACTTGGCCGCACAGTTGCTAACTTCAGCTCCCGCCGTATCTGTCAATTTCCAGCTTGCCCGTCATATTTTCCAGTCTGGACCCTGAATTCTACTGTGGCAAAATTGGAACCATCAATTGGATCATGCAAGATTGAGTTGCCGAGAAGACCCCTAAATTCACCACAGCCGCTCACCTCCAACGACGTCATCCAGTGACGCAGGGGCTCAGTTCCCGACATCAGCCTCACACGTTTAATCCTTTGGCCAGGTTTTTTCCCGCGACGATCTTCGCGATGATCATCCGAAAACGCAATCCAAGCAGGCTCGTCTGCCGTGGCTCAGTACACTCTTTGATTCTGACTGTCGCAAACTGTAACACCGTGTGTCGATGCGCCCAAGACTAGAGGTGATGTCAACGTTGCCAACTTTTCGTCCGCTCTGGGACGTTGACGACGGCCGAAGGGCAGCAGGAGTATTAATAAATGCCCACCTCTGGGAACGGAAGGCCAATTTGATATCATCACTCTACATCAGTAAAATTGCATAGACCCAAAAGATCATCATCTATACCCTCATCCAATTATAAACAAACGTTCGCCACTTGTCCTCAGATTTCCATTTTGTCCCAATTTCCATCCATAACCATCACACCTCACAGTCCAACATGGGTCTCGGAACAAAGATCAAGAATGCGCTGCACGGCGACGACCGCCGCAGCCCCAAGGGGTCCGGCGAATACGAGGATGGTCGTCTGCCTGGCTCCTTCCCCTCCGACGTTGACCCTTCCGCCGTCAAGCCCATCAAGCCCGCCCAAGACCCGTCCTTGACCGGCAGGACCAGCGCCGACGACCTCAACACGTCACCAACCCTCCGCAAGTCGCAGCGCCACCGCCACCAAAAGTCCGACTCGGGTGTCGACTTTGGCGGCGCCGGCGAGCCAGGGTTCGACTCCAGACGGCAGCCTGGGGTGGCCTTCGCCGGTGACTCCCAGATCGAGCAGCCCCAGCCCGTCAAGCCCGCAAACCTCGGCACCAACACCAAGCGCGACCCGTACTGGGGCAACATCAACAACAATCGCGGCGCCAACAACGCCAACGACGTACCCAATAACAACGGCGCCGGTGTCGACGGCTACCAGAAGAACCTGCCCTTGCGCCCAGGAAGCCAGGGCGGCCCGAGGGACGTGTATGCCAAGGACTTCGTCGGCACCAACAATGGCGGCATGCTGAACAACGGCAACACGCTGTCCAACCTCGACGGCGAGAGGGATCCCTACTGGTCCAACGGCAACGCCGCAGGCCTAGACGGCAATGCCTATGGCGTCAACAACTACGGCAACGATGACATGTACACGTACAGCCCGGCCCCTGGCACCAATTTCAGCAGCAGCGACCACCATCACAACAACAACGGCGCCGCCGGCGTCCGCAACGGGCCCCAAGCCCCCCGCGGCATCGACAACACCCACGGCGTCAATGGCGCCGGCCTTAACGAGCGCAACATCATCAACAACAGCAACAACAACAACGGCGACCATTTCCGGGACCACGACATGGGCCGCAGCCCCGGTGCCGGGTACGGCGTCGGTGCCGGCGTCAGCGGCACCGCCGCGTCCGAGGTCGCCCGCAAGCACCACGAGGCAGACCTCCGGGAGGCGGGCTACCACAGCGGGCCGGGCAGCAGCGGCAGCCCGACCAACGCCGTCAGGATGAACGGCAACAGCGTCGGCAACGGCAACGGCATGGCAGCCTACGGCCGCAGCGCGGGGGGTTCCCCGCCACGGATGTCGCAGCAGCAGCAACCGCAGCAGCAGCAGCAGCAACAGACCCCGTCGGTGACTCATTTCGGCCCCGGTGCTCACAATGCCGCCCGTGTGCTGCACACGTGCACCAACTGTGGTGTCGACAACGACATCAGCCAGTATTTCCGCCCCGATGTCGCCTACCGCCTGGGGCAGTAACATGGGCGAGTTGACGGAGTTGCTGTGGGATTCTTGTAGACTTGTTTGTACCATCAGTTCATTAGCATAATCCTGTATTACCTGCCATGTCGTTTCTTTGGGATAGGTAATTCCGCCGAATCTTGTATCTGCTGAGGGAAATAATCCAAGTAACATATTTTTTATACACGCCTTCTGTAATTAAGGAGCCCAATCGTGTCGATATTTGCTTATTCTTTTTTCCAATTCCTATTCCTTTCCTATTCTCTTTCCTGTTTCTTTAATAATCCAATAGCATTTGTGTGCGCGTGCGTTGAGGGGAAAAGAGCCATTTACAGAGGGCTCCAGGATCTTCCCGAAAAAATGGGTATTGAACCTGTACATTCAACTTTGGACACTGATGGAAACATTCTTTCCTACCTCACTCCCACCTTAAACGTCAACACAGCAACGTTTATGGCGTAATGGTGAACCGGAGCCAGAATTGCGATCGATGCTGAACTGGGCGGGGCCTTGCGATAGGACGATCATTTTGTTGCGAACAGCTTTATTTTCTAGGGATGTGCCCGAGTTCCACGGCACTCGAGGCCTCTTGAGCCTCCCGAGACCACGGCCATCTGCACACGTTGGAACTGACTTCCCCACAATCTCTCCATCTCTCATTTTCGTAGCAGCCAGTCTAGAACAGTGGCCGCTGCCAGAAGCTTCTCCTCCTCAAACCTGCGACCAACCAGCTGCACTCCAACGGGGAGGCTCATCGCCGCCATGTCGTCCCTGTTGTCTGTCCATAGCTTCTTGACCCATCCGTCCGTCTCGTTACGCTCCTCGAAATCCCACTCCGCTTCGAGGTCCTCTTGGACGACGTTTCCGCCCGGAATCACCATGGCCGGGTAGTCGAGCAGGTTCCAGACCTTTGTGTATCCTACCCACTTGCACCCACGATGTGGGACCGCCGAATGCGGCATCGGGGGCATGACGAGGACGTCCGCAATCTTTCCGGATTCCGGGGACTGGAGCGAGCTCCACTTCTCGAGGTAGGCCTGTTGCAGATCCCACTTGCGTCTGTTGAGCTGCCAGTACTTGTAGACCGAGATGGCGTCGCCGCGGTCCACCAGGCGCTGGACGTGTGGAATGAGAGGCTCGCCTCCGGCGGAGACATCATTACGGATATCTTCACCGCCGTCGACGGTGTAATACTCGTCCTGATCATAGGAGCCAAAATTAGCGCGCCAATTTTTGACCAAGAGCGGGTTTTGGGGAAAATAGGCGATAAGCCGTACCATGAGCTCGATGCAATCAGTATGCAGTTGTGCATCCCATTCAAAGACCTCGTGGCCAGCATCCTGGAGCGCCTTGATGGCAGACTTCAGGACGCGGGATATCGGCGGGTGGGGCCTGACGAACTCATCGTCGTATAATACCCCAACCACAAGGGGACGGTCTTGTATTTGCTTGAGAACGTCCTCGCGCCAGGGGATCGGAGTGCAGCGTGCGTCCGCCTCCCACGGCTTAGCACGGATCAGCGACTCCATGGCTAGGCGGATGGTGCGGAGGCTTCGTGCCAGCGGTCCAACCGAAGATGGGACGTGCTCTTGGCCCTCGGTAGATACGGGAACACCTCTGTATGGAAGGCGAGAGCTCTATTGTGATAATTGTCCAATAAGTTTCTCGGGCCACCTCGACGCGCGTCGGGACGGGCCATGCCCTTGACACTAGGCGCCCAAGTAGACTCGAGCTGATAGCTTACTGTAGGCTTGAAGCCATATAGGCCCATCATGTGTGCTGGAATACGAATACTTCCGCCGATATCTGTGCCCCAACCAAGCAGAGAGGCTCCCTGCGAGAGCAGAGCAGCTTCGCCGCCGGTCGACCCGCCAGGGGTGTAACCTTTGTGCAGCGGATGTGTCGTCAAACCCCAGAGAGGGTTATCCGTCTCGCACCACTGTGTTGATAGTGTTCTTAGAGTGAGTAGGCCCAATCACCTTACCATGGACAGGATGTACAAGACCAAAGGGACTAGTTCGTGCGTACCATGATGCTCTGCGGAAGGTTTGATTTAGCAATGATCAAGGCCCCCAGCGAGCGCAGCATCCACACAAGGACAGCATCGTCAACGGCGGGCTTGAAAGATCTCCCCACATATCCCAAGGTCGTGTCGACACCAGCGATGTTGAATTGGTCCTTAACCGTCACTGGGATCCCGTGCAGCGGACCTGCTAATGTCTCGTTCTTTGCGACATGGTCGTCGAGCGCGGCCGCTTGACGAAGAGCATCCTCAAACACCAGCTCGGTGAGGCTTTTAGATGCGGTCAGGTGGTTAGCCAAACTTGCGTTTTTCTTGGTTCTTGAACGCTCTATGCCGACCGTAGCCGGCACAACCCCATCCCGATTGGGGCTTACCAGTTGGTCTACGGGTATTGGGGATGCTCGTCCTGTTAGCAATCCGCGGACAAGTCGCTCGAAGTGCGCCTTTGGCACTGCCACGGAGCCCAGGGGTAAGTGGGGGCGTACCGTTTCGTGAGTTTTGCATGCTCTGCGGGTCACGTTATCATGCAATCCATGGTGCCCGTCAACAAACGCATTCTGAGAGAAGGGAAAATCCACAGGTCTCTGGCCGCTGACCTTTGGATAAAGGCCTTGGTCGTCCCGACGCAGCTGAGGTCTCCACGTTCGAACCCCTCAAGGAGCTCGGCAACGTCGGTCGAAGGGCCGATGGACAGCTTGGCGTCGGTCTCGACACCGGCCAAGAAGTTTTCGATGATATGTTTCTGCTGATCGAGTTTGCGCCGCACCGTGTCCTGCCAGGGCGCAGCCGTTACCGCCTCTTCCTCCGTCATATTTTAGAGCGATCACAATGAGCCGTACGCGACTTGGATCGAATTGCGGCAAGGCGGCGGAAAGGATCCGAGAGGAGGCGATTAAACGGCCTGGGATATGTGTGCCTGGTACAAACGGGTGCCTGCCGCAGCTTGAGGGTGTGCGGGACGGAGGCTGGACTGGCGCGGGGTTGTGGCGCAATGTCAACTGGATCTCCCGCGCTGCGGCATGACGCTAGGCATGCCTGCGTGTGGTCGGATGGCGGGTGATTTTGTGGGGCAGCATGAAGAAAAGCACCGGCGCCGTTAACGTCCGAAGTCGAGGCTCGCTGGCGGCCAGGGAAGACAAGCTTAATTACCAAGCCCATCTTGTGACGAATGGACGGTAGCGAGCAGGCTGGGTTTTGGCCCTCGGGGATTCCGTCTGCCGCAGCCTGACACCAGGGTCATCTGGTGGCGACATGGTGGCCCAGGCAAGGCCTGCCCAAATCGAAGCGACAGACGGCTGGCCATACAGCCTTGCGATCCCCGCATATCGGTTACGGTCGACAGCCGAAGTTGAGATAGAATGCCGGTACTTCTACCCGTACACGTTCAAGACACGGCAAGGGTCTTGACGCCACGCGAGTAAGAAGCGAGGCGGCGCTGGAAGAAATCCTTGCTGGGATCAGGGGAAATGCTTATGACATGGAAGCAATAACAAGGCGAGCAGGCGGGTAGCTTGTAGCGTCCTCCAGAGATGGTATTTATGGGTCCACCCCCACCATCTAAATTCGGCCAGTAAAACTTCCGTCGCACTGCTGAGAACTGCCATCTCTTTTTTTTTTTTTTTTTTTTTAGACAAGGCGGCGGGGCTGAGCTCCTGTGCAGCTCACCTCACCGCGGGCCACCGAGCCGCCAATGAAAGGCGTATAGCAAGGCGCTGCCTACCTGGATGGGCTGGTTTCATTGCGCTCGCCCGACGCCTCACCATACGCGACCTTTCCGTCCGAGAGTATGCCATCCAAGGTTACGGGTTGCCAATGGGGGATGGTGGTGCCAACGCCAAGCCAAACAAAAGGGGGACAAAAAGAAGGAAAACCAAGCCTCATATGGCATAAAAGGTACCTAATGTTTTGCGGTAGTGCTTCACTCGGAACTCGACCCCACGAGGCGAGTCAGTGTCGGATGGCTCCCGACGGATCCTTTGTGTTCCAGCCCCTGACCTGGCCGCAGCGCACGGAAACTTGACATTGCTCATGCTCAACTGGATCTTCCAATTGAGCATGGGATGACGGACGGTGGTGGGTGCGGACTTCATGCGTGTGTGTGTAAATATAAAGTCGTGATGGTTCGCTCACCGTTCGATTGGGGGTTTTCTTCTCCTCAGGCGTCTGCCACCCATCGATCTCTTCTCGCAGTTACGTGTTTCTTTTATTTCCTTCCCGTCATTTTTCCTATTGTTTCTCACCGTTTCTTTTACTCCTTTTTCTTTCTTCTTCTCGTTAGCTTCATCTCTGTTATATTTTCCATTTTTGTCTTGAGACTCGTCCAACTCTCATCACATTCTCTCAGCCCAGGAGTTGGTAAAAATGCACATCTCTAGCTCCGTCCTCTGCATGCTCCTCGGAGCCACCAGCATGGCCAATGCCCTTGACATCAAAGTCATGTCGTTCAACATCAGGTACGCTGAAGGCAAACCCGAGGCGCCGGAGAAAGTTTGGGGCAGTGCGACATGCGGCAACAGCTGCCGCGCCCCTGGCGTCATCGGCGCCATCGCCGATGCCGACAAGGCAGCCACCGCCGCCGGTGGTGCGTCTCTTATAGGCCTCCAGGAGGTGCTCGACGGCCAACGCAAGGACATCCTCAAGGCCCTGGGGAGCAATTGGGCCTCGGTCGGGACCGGGCGCGAGAACGGCAAGGCCAAGGGCGAGTTCAGTCCGATCCTGTACCGGACCGACGTCTGGAACCTGATCGTCGAAAGGACCAGGTGGCTCTCGACAACGCCGAACAAGCCGTCCAAGAGCTTCGGCGCCGGCTCGACCCGCATCGTGACCATGGCCATCCTGGAGCACAAGAAGACCAAGAAGCGCGTGCTGCGCGCCAACACCCACCTCGACAACGTCAGCTCCGAGGCGCGCGAGAAGGGCGTCGCCATCGCCATGGACCAGATCAAGCAGCTTCAGGCCGAGCAGGCCGACCCCAAGGCCATGCTGCCCATCATCCTAACCGGCGACTTCAACGCCGACCCCAACGACGTCGCGTACCAGAACATGGTCAAGCTGGGCGTCCTCGAGGACTCGTACAACATGGTCGACCCCAAGGCGCGCAAGGGCGAGTACGGCACCTTCACCTCGTTCAAGAACAACGGCAAGGCCCGCATCGACTTCGCGTGGCTCGGCCCCATGTCGGCCAAGCCCTTCAAGGCGAAGTCGTACGAGGTCATCAACAACGTCAAGGGCGACGTTATGTTCAGCGATCACAGGCCCGTTGTTGTCGACACCACCCTTGCCTAAATCAGGCAGTGGCGCTCGTCTTCACGGTTACTTCAATTCTTGTTCATTATTACGATCTAGGGGCTGGCCTTCGCTGTGGATTTTGCCGCCCACCCTATACCCAACTTTGTATATACGGCTGTGGGAAGCAGAGGATACCCTAGACTGGGTGTGGAAATACGATGATGAGCTCATGTTTAAAGACAATTTGCAAACTGTTCTTTGCAGAGCTATTTTTTCCCTTGTGATCCCTCACGACTTGGTCTATCAAACGCCACCAAGACCGCCTGATGTCAACCGTCGCCAAGAATTCCTGGAAAGCATTGCGAGCGACTACGTTTATCCTTGTTTTGATGTTTCACGTCACACATGTTTGCATGCTAACCACGGCTACCTCTGACGTAGCCCTGCGCCAGGGATGGTGGTCTTAAGGCGACAAGGCAGAACCCTACTGGATGATGGACGACCAATGGTCGATTGTGCCGAGCTCCCGGAGTGGGAGCCCCGTGAAAATGACGTCGCTGATCTTCAGTGCTGATATCCGGCGACGCGCCACTCATTAGCTATGAGAACATGGTAGACAATGGTAATTGGGAGGCAATGTCGAGAATGCTGCTTGTGTAGTATATAAAAAAAGACATACTCCGCCGCTAGAGCATGAAAACTTGAAGAAAGCACGCACATTCCAGCACACCATCGATACACCGCAATTTTTTACTGTGGGTTCTACCGTGCCGGACGACACTGTCCGTCGACGATTGGAGACGCCAAGATGCTAACCAGGCACCGCAGCATTCGCGCAAAACACGTCGACTGTTCCTCCTAGCAAAATATGTCGGGCCTTCTCAACAATTCGTCCTCCAAAGACTCGGAGAACAGCGGCGTCACGGGCGTGGCCAAGGCGGGCACGTCGGCGCTCGGCAACACCGTCTCCGGACTCACTAACACGGTCGGCGGCGTGGTCGGCGGCGCCGGTCGAGGCGTGGGCGAGACCGTCTCGGGCATCACGGGGGGCGCGGGGAAGCCACTGGGAGACGGGATCGGAAACGCGGCGACGGCGGTGGAGAGCGGAAGCCAGGGCGTGGCCAAGAGCTCGAGAGATGCGGGCGAATGGAAAACCAACTAGACTGACCATGGGCCTGAGACCGAGGCAGATCGGACTTGTTGCGGCTTAAATAAATATCATTACTATCATCCCCGAGAAAACGAGTCCTGAATTCTTGCTCCATACGTAAAGCACGTGAATCAAAAACGAGGGCAAAGTACCGTGATGGTTCGTCGTGTCCCGCTCTCAATATTTGACCAGGCTCCCAGCTTGCCGACACCAGACCCGACAGCTGGAAGCTCTGAAATCCCACCGAAAATTAATTAGTGCACAAGCCAACAGCCAGTGCCAATTTCACTGCCGCAGTTCTCAACACTCCCGTCGCCACAAGCCGGATATTCGAGAAATATCCGTCTTGTCCATCCCCAAAGTCATGTCGTCCAACCCCGCACCCCCGCCAAGGCCGACGGCGGCCGAGAGACTCGCTGCCCGCAAGCCCATCCCGCCGCCTGTACCGGCCTACCTGCCGCAACCAGGCTCGGCACTCACCGTAGATAAGGACGTGTATGACCGCATACAGTCGGCGCCGCGGGTGCTCGTCGAAGAGTTCACGCTGCCGATCCGGTCCGGCAAGGCCTGGAAGGCGCCCGCCGGGTCCATCGTCCGCATCAGTACGCCCGAGGGGCCGCAAGTTGGTAAGCCGGTTGTCCCATTTTCCCGTATTACCTCCCGGAAGCCGGTATTTGGTCGCCTCTCCCGGCCAGGACTAACGCGGCTATCCCAAATCCAGGCGACCTCAACATCTGGAACGCCCACAACCCTCGCGAGCGCTTCTGGGCCAGCCGCACCAAGCAGCTGCACGCCTCGCACGTGAGCACCCACGACCGCCTGTGGTCCTGCCTCCCCTACATGCGGCCCCTGGCCACCATCGTGGCCGACACGCTGTCGTGGTACGGTGTCGACGAGCACGGCGGCCGCGTCCACGACCTGCTCGGCACCCGCTGCGACCCCTACATCAACAACGTCCTCAGTGGCGGCACCTACGACTACCAGTGCCACAGCAACCTGACCCGCGCCGTCCTGCCGTTTGGACTCAACGAGCAGGACGTGCACGACGTCATCAACCTGTTCCAGGTCACCGGTCTCGACGACCAGGGCCGGTACTTTATGAACCCTTGTCCCGCCGAGGCGGGCGACTACATTGAGCTTTTTGCAGAGCAGGACCTCTTGCTTGCGCTGAGTAAGTCTGCCTGTTCCGCCGTCCCGATACCTCTATTCTCGCCACCCATATTCGGCTCCCCTTGTCCGAATCTATGGCTGACAAAAGATTATGTCCTTCGACGACAGGCACATGCCCCGGCGGAGATCTGTCCCTCTGGGGGTTCGGGGCCGCGAGCGAGCAGGAGATGATCAAATGCTGTCGGCCGCTCAAGGTCGAAGTGTTCGAGATCCAAGACAAGAACTTTCTGGCGGCCCAGGGCTGGAAGCCAGCGGAGCGATCCAAGTACGCCGGAGCACACGGTCTGGGCATTCCAATGGGCGAGAAGCTCCCGACGTCACAATAGCCATGGAAGTGTCTCTAGCAACGTTCATCGGCATGGGCAGTCGTCCCTATCAATCTCAATGCGACGCTGTCCAAAGACGCAAAGCGAGACATTTTTGACAAGCACCCCGCACAACCAACATTAGAGCGTCTAGATCGCTTGCTACCTATCCAGCTCCGGCATCGGCCTCCACCCCACCAAAACCCCCAGATCCCACCCCTCCTTTTCAGCTACCCTTCTTCACTGTGAGTCACGTGTAGGTCGCGCCTCTGTCACGGCGGGAGGGTAATGACACCTGCGCCCTTTTGATAGCCCTCCTGAACACCAGGCGATAGGAAGAAGACATTCCCAGTCATCGTTTATATCGGGGCGGGCCGTCTACATCGCATCCAAGACCCCAACTGCAGATCCAGTCATCTCCCGCAGCTCGTGAAACAACTCCCCGCTCGGGCTGGTATTTTTTTCACACATTCAAGATCGCTCAACCTAATACTTCTAGAAAGGAAAAAAATCGACACTAAAATGGCCGAGGAAGCACCGACGCCACCATTGTCAAGCCTGACAATCCGCAAGGCCACCACCGCCGATCTGCCTCTCCTCCAACCCCTCGTCCAGTCCGCATACCGGGGCGAGCCGAGCCGCAAGGGCTGGACCACAGAGGCCGACCTCATCGGCGGCCAGCGCATCGACCCGGCCGGCCTGCTGGACAAAATCAACGACCCTCTCGGCGCCGTGCTGATCGCCTTCCCCGCTGGCGAGGCCGCGGGGCCGATCGCCTGCTGCGAGGTCGTTCTGGCCCAGAAGCCCGGCGGCGGCAGCAGCGAAACCCCAAGCCCAGACCCGGCCGCCACCTGCTACTTCGGCCTCTTCGCCGTCGACCCGGAGCAGCAGCGCGGCGGGTTCGGCAAGACGGTGCTGGCGAGGGCCGAGGAGTACGCGCGGGACACGCTCGGCGCGCGCCGCATGGAGATGACGGTCATCTGGACCCGCGAGGAGCTCATCTCGTGGTACCTGCGGCGCGGATACGTCAAGACGGGCGAGAAGAGGCCGTGGCCGTACGGGCAGCCCGAGAACGGGACGCCGCTGAGGGATGACCTGTACTTTGATGTTTTGGTCAAGGATCTTTGCTGAGCAGGGGCTTTACATAGTTTCTTTGGTTCGCAGAGCTGGTGGTTAATGGGGAAACTGTCGATTGACCCTGTGCCTCGGAAGCATAAACATTATTGTAGTTTTGCAAACACCACGCTAGACACCACCGCACCGAGACGCATCATAAGAGGACTCTGAAGTACCTACCCTTTTTAGCGTGTATCTAGCCTTGCCAAACTTGTCACTGACAGATGAGCCAGGATTATGCCTTTATTCGAATAACTTATTCGATGTGGTGCTCGCCTTCTGCCTGCACATCGTCCAACCCATCAGGTACATCGGCAGCAGTCTTGCACAAAATAAGAAAGCAATTGCATAATCTAATAAATAAAAGGAAAACTATAATATTAGTAGCCTTCGTTTAAATACTTATCCTGATTTTCCTCCTATTTCCTTTCCTGTTTCTTTTTTTTATTTCCCTATGTCTTTTTCTCTACGTTTCTTTTAAGTCAGTGCACCCCTTGTCGGCCACCCCCCATGACGGCCACCTGGCCAAGGCCCACTGCACCACCAACCCCGGTATATTCAACTGCAGATATCTACCTCTATTTAACCAACCATGATGCAAAAGTGTACTGATTCCTGATCAGAATTTTCCGCGCTTTCAAACGCACTTTCATCCACCTCTATAACTTCACCCCTTGTCTCTGCAACTCGGCGTATATCTACAAAGGCCTGGTTGGGGTCCGGCACAACCCTCTTCCTTTTACGAGGGCGTTGCGCCTCCAATTCGGCCTCTAATTGCCTGATTTTT
>GL876968.1:3889153-3904648 GCA_000193285.1 Magnaporthiopsis poae ATCC 64411 | reverse complement strand
TTTTCCGGCTTTATCCGGACCACCCCGGGGACCCTGCAATCGTGCCCACCATTTTTATTACAGTAGTAGTAGCGCCTTTTACGCGTGCGAGTTCCATGCGCCGCGTTCTTCCGGTCCGGATCTCCGGAATATCGGCCTAAAAAACCGCGTATCCCAGTGGTTTCCCTAAGGGGCTGGGAGTCTCCCCCGTTGACGTAGAATCTCTTGCGCAAAAAAGCGGACTTCTGCGTGCGTCGGTGGGAGCCCCAGGGAGGCCTGAAGAAGCACCCAATCTGCTAGGCGCTTCTCCTGCTCCGGAGGTATCCGTTGATTCTCTTCTTTAGCCTGTCGGATGGGTAGGGATCCCGTTAAACGCCGGCGTAGGGTGGTCCTTGGTATGCCCCAAAGTCGGGCGGCCCTCGAGATAGGGACCTTGGCCTGCACGGCCTCGACGGCCCGTTCGACGTCTTCTTCGGTGTACTGTTTCTCTGGCATATAGGTATTGGATTGCAGTAAAAAGTATACAAAACGGATCAGAATTGCGAGATCTGTGGCGAGTTGAAGACGTGGCCAGATCTGAGGCAGTGGGCCCGTTTGAGGTGGCCGTCATGGGGGGTGGCCGACAAGGGGTGCACTGACTTATTATTATCTAAGCTGGGACGACGTCTTTTCGGCCTATGTTTTTATGTTTCGCTTTTTTTTTTTTTTTTTTTTAGTTTGCGTGTTTAGTTTGCTCAGTGTTTTCGGCATGTACTCCGTAAACTCGCGAAGTCGAAGAACGGTGGATAAAATCCTGGCTGATCTCGTCCGTCGAGGCGGTTAATATCCGGACGTTTAGCACGGAATCTACGCGACTAGAAAGCGGCGAAGAACGTAACGCAGTTTGCTTAAGATCGAGGCGTCTGCACGTGTGTATAATGTCATTAGAGGCTGCTTCCAAATTGATGATTATTCAGATAATCTTCCGTGTTGTTGTGCCTGGTGTGATGGTTCTCTGGCACGCATTCTCTGCACTCATATCTCGGCTGTGGTGCTCCCTTGACATTGCCGGGACGGCGGATGATTAAGGTACTTCTGTACCAAGTAGCTAGTCTCAATGTCATATCTTACTGCCAAACAGGACGGAAATCTTTGTGAGTGGTGAGGATCTGTTGGCCGCGGCTGGGCAGGAAGCTATGCGGTCGCAGACAGAAACATATCTTTCTGTTGTCCATTTCATATCAGTGGCAAAGCTCGGTCTATGCGTGACGCCAAATTTTATGGTATTCTTTTCCGGCAAGGACGCGTGGGCGAGGTTGTTGCTGCTGGGTGGGGCCTTCCTTCTCGTGCAGCTCGCCTGTCCGTATGAGAGAGGATGGACCTCGCGGGAGATCTTCTCAGACCTCTCTCAAAGCCGCCTCAACTGCAAGATCTTTTCTGGGACCAACCTCGCCAGAAAAACTCGAGCACAACAGTATTCCGCCCACCTTGTTGCGGCTTCTCTCAACTCGAGCTGATAGTCACTCGACAGTTGCTACCTCCTTTTCTACACTCGATGCATTTCAGCCGGCAGACGTGCTAGACCTTTTCGGATCAAACGATACTATCCCAAGGCGGCCCATCCTCCTTCAGACAGTGATATCGTCTTCGCAGGTCCTGCCCTGCTCTCAAAATCTCTAGCAAATACACTTCTCCGAAGCTCGCCTGTCCCTCGTCGTCAAGAAGCGCGTATCTCCAAGCCCACTCGAGCAAGAATCTCAAGCTCTCTCGTCGTATTCGGCTGAACCACTGCTTCCCCAAGCCTCGACGTACCCATCTTCTACTGGACGATACCTTCACAAGTCCGCTCGCTCTTCTCCGACTGGAAGCGTAGCCTTTGAAGTCTCCTGTCTCTCTTTGCCCGAACGATACTCGGTCAAGCCTGCCCGTCTTCTCTTAGCAAGCCTGCCCGTCTCTCCAGCAGAGCCAGTACCCAAGCGTCCCTACCTGCTTGGATACGAAAACTACTACTCAAGCCTCGCCGTCCTCTGCAACGTCCCGTACCACGCCCAACAAGCCAAGATGAGCCAGAAAGACCCCTTGCGCCGCGTCGGCAGCCTCCTCCGCAACGAGATCCGGTTCGCCATGGACCTCGTCGCTCCCGAAGTCAACTACCGCGCAGACCTCGACGCCAGCGTCTGTATCATCACCATCGACGCCAAGCTCGACCAAGAGTCCGAGAACCGCGTCAAGGACATCGTGCTGGCCTGGGATCCCCTCGAGATCCACCCCATCATGCCCATCAAGTTCAGGCTGGAGGGAACCCCCATCGCCCTCTCCTCCGCTCCTCCGCCTCCGGCCGTCGCCTCGTCGTCCGCCGCAGCTCTGGCCCCGGCGCCCCTCGAGACGATCCTCGAAGAGGACGAGGGCGAGGACGACGACGATGACTACGACGGCGACGACGACAACGACAGGGTGTTCGGGTGCGCGTTTTGCGGTGCCCGCTTCTCCTTGTGGTCCGCCCTGAAGCGGCACCACAGGGAGATGCACCGTGGCAAGGAGGGGCCAAACTTCTGCCACAGGTGCCGCCAGGCCTTCCGGCACGACCGCTCGCTGCGGTCCCACGAGAAGGCCAAGCACCCGGACCTGCCGCGCCGAGCGCCGGCGCTGGCCGGCCCGGCGGTGCCGTTGGTGTGCGGCGTATGCGGCAAGTCATACGCCACTCTGCCGTCGCTCAAGTGCCACTGCACCAAGAGCCACGGCGGGGCGGGCGTGCCGTCGTGATATACCCCGTCGAGGAGGAGGGAGGCGGACGGGTGGGGTGGGGTGGGTGGCTGGCCGGACTGGGAGAGGCCAAGGAAAGACCAAGCGTGTACGAAATAGGACCATTGCCGGTGAGATGCTGGACCATAGTCTGGCCAGAGAATCGAATAATTACAACCTAAAAGTACAGCAGCGGCTTGCCACGGTAGCTGGATCACGGGCCTTTGCAAATTGGGTAAGGGAGTTGGGTGCAAGCGGCCTTTTGTTGCCATATTTCGTCACTGGCGGTGTTGATGTCGTCGAGAAAATAGCCTCCTGGGGGCTGCCTGACAGGTGGGTTGAGTTGAATATGGCAACCACATCCATGATGACTTTCCGCCGTTGCAAAGACAGTAGTTACTGTCGTCCAACCCGTCAAATGCCTCGCTGACGAAATTAACAGTGAGATGGCGATTTCTTCAATAAGGAAAAGAAAAACAAAAAGCGTCTATTTTAATTACCTCCAGTATGTCCCTACAGGGTCATACGTGATCCTGCGTATCTGTTCCCCCCTTATTCGCGAATCCTCTCTAAGCGAGATAATCATACCCTGAAGTGGAAGGGCGTTTTTAGTTAAATCATACGTCTTGTTACCAACCTTATAAAATGTATTGCATTCGAAAGGCCGCAACGGTATTCTTTTTATGCTTTATAAAGACGTACGTTTGTTAAGGCCCTGTACGAGCTAATGTGATAGCCTGGGATTTTGACACCGTTCGCCTGTTCGCGAGAAGAGAAGGAATTGTTAGCGAGACTGGAACATTTAAAGTTAGGTATGTGCCCGCTAAAGAAACGAACCTCCACGTAGCCGGGGCGTATTTGGGCATCATCGCCTAGATAGCGGCAGATGTCGGCCATGATAACATCGTGGTCTATTCCGTATCGCGGGAGGAAGCACTCGTTTCTTCGCATCGTCAATGGCGGCGATTGAGGCATCAGCGCATATGATTGGTGTGGTGGCGGCGGTTGTAGCGCTGTCCCCATCACCTGGGGATACTGTGAATATGGCTGTTGAGGCTGCGGCGGTTGCGGCGGTGTCCCCGCCATCGCCTGGGGATACTGTGAATATGGCTGTTGAGGTTGCGGCGGTTGTAGCGCTGTCGCCATCGCCTGGAGATACTGTGAATGTGGCTGTTGAGGCTGCGGAGGTTGCGGCGGTGTCCCCGCCACCGCCTGGGGATACCGTGGATATGGATGGGGAGTCGTCCGGTTGTCGCGGCGCACCGTTCCCTCCGTGAGAGACCGCTTCGTGGTCCAGTCGGAAGAGGCCGTGCTCGACGTGGCCGAGGCGCCCGGGAATCTGGCGCCGGCCCAGCAGTTGGTTTCGTCAACCAGGAAGCTGTCTTTGGCCCAGCAGCTGGCGTCGTCGATCGGGGAGCTGTCTTTGGCCCAGCAGTTGGCTTCATCGATCGGGAAGCTGTCGTCGGCCCAGAAGCTGGCGTCCACAAAGCTTTCGCGTCCCGACTGTTGGCGCGGTTCGTTGCTTTTGGGCCACCGCGCGGCGATATTAGCGCAACTAGTCCGTTCGAGTGGCCTCAGGGTTACAGGGGATATGGGCCTACCTTTGTCCAAGCCGCTGGATAGAGGCTCCGTACTTGCTAGATCGTTCGGCGTCTTTGTTGTTCGATGCCGACGTGTCGGTTCGAAGGGTACTCTTCGCCGTTGCGCCTCCGGCGTCTCGGTCTACAAAAGCTGTGCTCCATGCGGCAGAAGCATTCGACAAGCTGGTTAAGTCTTTACTCGATGAGGCGTTCACAGGCGCATCGCCACTGTTGTATGTAACTTCCCGCGTCGCCTCCCCGAACCAGTTATGTCTAAGCGCGGCGGAGGCCGAAGGCCTCGAGCCGGGGCTTGCGCTCATGGTTGTGGCGAGGAACTCGACTGCGGTCTCCGAGACGCAGAATCGCCGTAGAGGCTCATAGGGAAAACCGCACCGCCCTTCTGCGTACGCGACTAGGTCACCTAGTCGGAACGGGACCGCCGCCGTGAGGATCCGGTAGGCGATGGCGCCGGACGACCAGATATCCATAGCGAACGGTGAGACCCTCGCCTTGTCGGAACCTAGGCCGAAACCAAGCTGCTCGGGGGCGGCGTAATCGAAGCTCAGCCACTTGGAGGTGTACTGGAGCGTCACGTCGGGGAGTTGCCGCTTGCTAACACCGAAATCTGCAATTTTTACGAACCACTTTGGTTGTTTTGCGACGACCATGATGTTCTATATGAATGCGATGTAAAACTCGTCAGTTCCCAGGGGCTCAGGCGGCGCGGAATCGACAGGCTTACCCCCGGCTTTAGGTCGCGGTGCACGAAGCCGTTATCGTGCATGTATGCGAGGCCTTCGAGGACCTGGGAAGAAATTTGACGGGACTCAATCTCGGCGAGCGGCTGCGCGATATGTCTCCCGAGGTCGCCGAGCTCAAGGTACTCCATCGAAATGAAAATGGAGTCGCCAAGCTCGAACCAGCCGCTAGAGTTGACGAAACAGTGGGCGTACTAGGCCAGGACCATTAATCGTAGTAGGCAGGAGGGAAGGTAGCAGGTAGAACGGTGGGTAGCGGGGAGGAGGGCAGTAGCCGGGTAGACAAATAGCAGGTAGGAGGGCCGGGCCCTGGTAGGGGGATTGGAAACAGGTAGCAAAGGCGGCAACCAACCTTGGGGTGCGAGAACTTGACAATTGCCTCGAGCTCCCTCGAATAGTCCAGCTCGGCACAGGCGCTTTTCTTGATCTCTTTGACGGCACGAATTCTGCCCACACCCTCGAGCCGTTCGCGGTACACCACGCCATGCGCGCCCTCGCCCAGTGTCGCCTCGCGCACCCACCGCTCCTCGACGGTCACGAATCGCTCGCCGGCCGCGCGGCCGGGCCGGACAAAGATGTGGCGGATGCAGGATTGCAGGTTCGTCGCCTCCAGCTTGGAATCGAGCACCAGGTCCGAGAGCAGGCGGCTTAGCGGAGGAGGAGGGCTGCGGCCGGGCGGACAGTGCGGGGGCCGCGTGGACGGAGAGGCCTGCTCCGTGGTCGTGATGCAGAAGGAGGAGTGGCCATCGCCACCGACAGGAGGCAGGCCTGGGGACAGAGACTGGGGTCCAACAGGGGCGGCCGACCGGAGGCCTGATGCCGCATCGTGCGACACTTGCTCCAGAACGAGGGAGGAAATATCAGGAGGATCCAGAGGTTCGATCGGAATAGACTCCATCGATTCGTCGGACCGTGGACGGGGCTTGCGATCGGCGGCTCTCTCGCGAGACTGTTCAGGTGGGAGTGGCGGACCCCAGGCCGGACTCTCCTGTCACGCCAACGGAAGCGTGCCCGTCGGGCTCCTCCACTTGGGGGATCGCTTTTTAAAACGAACGAGAAGCACAAAATGAACCCATCCGAGGCGGGAACTGGTGGCGGCGGGACAATGTTGCAGCAATTGGCAGCAAGGGGAAAGATCAATTGAGGAGCGATTTTGAAGGTCAAGAGGACGGAGGGAATCCCAGGCATGGGCCGGGCCAGGTAGAGGTGGTCGGGCTGGCTGGGGGCTGAACGTCACCGCCGTAAGTTCGTAGATGAGAGCTGAACCGCCTTGCCGCATTTTGCGCCCACGCCAGCCCAGAACGGACTGATGCCCTAGCTGGGGCTCCCCGAGCCAATCGTCAAAAAGCGATGCATTGCGAACCCGATTGTATGTGGCTTCGCCTGGCTGGAGCAGAAAATAGCGACGCCGGGTGGCCAGGCAACGACGAAACATCTACGCGAGGCAAAGGGAACGAGAACAGCACTCCTAGGCTTAAAGCCATCACCAACGACAAAAATGTCGGCAGAGCTCGTGCTGGCGGCCCTGGGCGGGGCAGACCTTTGTCTGAAGTGCGTCGCCCTCCGCTTGCCATCCAGACCAACACTTTGGAGCGCAAGATAGCGGCTAACAAGCAGGAAACCATCCCAAGATACGGCGCTATCCTTGTCGAGGCCTACAGGGCCTTTAGGGGCGCGAGCGATGCCATGAGAGAAAAGGTCGTGACCTTCGAGGCCATGTGGAGTCGTACGAGGGTGCAGATCGAGTTCCTGGGCCGCGTCGCCGGCTCGCTCGGCGAGGAGCACTATCGCGTCCAGCTCCAGGTCCTCGAGATGCTCAAAACCAAGCTCCTGCTCGCAAGCAGCAAGCTCGAGTCGGTCACGTCCGAGAATAAGGCGGGAGCAGGAAAAGGCGAGGGCGTTAGCATTAACCGCTGGAAGTACATGATGGTGCGCAACTCGCTCGACGAAACCATTGAAAGCCTCGAGCGCTGGCAGCGAATTTTCGACCCGTCGTGGTTCCTGATGCTACGCGTCGCCGACGAGGTTATCGATTCTGAGCTGTCCAACTCATCTGCGCAGGCGTTAGTGTCGGAAGTCGCCAGGGGCAGCGGCTCAAAATTGGCGGCAGCTCAAAAGCTCCGCCTCTCCATCAGGGGCGATGCCAGCGACATCCATGTCAGCCTGCCCGTCGGCGGCCTCGACTGGGCCACCGCCGTTTACATCGCGTATTCTGAGACGAAACTAGTCCGGCGCGCTGGCGGCTCGTCCAAGCTGTTCGCCGTCGACACCATCACATTCGCTCCAAACGCCGACCCCGCCCGGGTCCGCGTCGACGCCGAGGCGCTCGTCAAAAAACTGAAGCACGCCGAATACGGCAGCGGCGTCCTCCCCTGCCACGGCCTCATCAAGCACCGCGACGCCGCCACCAAAAGTCTGTCCTCTATCGACCTCGTCTTCGCCATGCCCCCGCAGCCCACCACCCAAGACCACCCACCACGCCCACGGACCCTCCGCAGTGCCCTTCAGGCCGGCGACATGCCTAGCCGCGTCAGCCTTTCCGCCGTTCTAGGCGTCGCACGCCAGCTCGCCGAGGCCGTCAGCTTCCTGCACACGTGCGACTTTGTGCACAAGAACATCCGGCCCGAGACGGTCCTCTTGCTCAACCAAGAACTGGACGCCGCGGGAACGTGGCGGGACAGCGAAATGGGATCCGCGTACCTTGTCGGATTCGACTCGTTCAGGGGCGCGACGTCGCACACGGCCAGGAGAGGTGACGACGACTGGCGACGCGACCTGTACCGGCACCCGTCGCGGCAGGGACCGCTGGCGCAGGAAGACTACGTGATGCAGCACGACGTGTACAGCTTGGGCGTGTGTCTACTGGAGCTGGGGATCGGGCGGAGCTTCGTCGAGTCTTCGTCGGAGGCGGCCAGTGGGCAGCAGCAGCAGCAGCTTCGGGCGCGTCCGAGCGACGTGCTGTTGGGCGGGGGTGCCAATGAAGACGAGGCATCATCCTCCAGCCTCTTCTCGGTGTCGGACGCCCAACGCGGCGGCGTCGGGCTCAAAAACCACCTAGTCCGGCTGGCGAAAGAGCGCCTACCCGCGCGCATGGGCGACCTGTACATGGCCGTCGTAGTCACCTGCCTCACGTGCCTGGACCGCGACAACGACGACTTTGGGAACGAGGACGACATGCGGGACGATGATGGGATCCTGATTGGGGTGCGCTTCATCGAAAGGGTGTTGCTTCGACTCAACAGCATCTCGGTTTAACGCCGCCTTGTCAACCAGTCGTATGAAAGATTGGGACCTGCGCTGGAATGCTCTCCGCGCTTCCACGTCATTTTCTCCGTATCCGGGATTTTCACGTAATATTGTTGGTCGAAAGTGCCCCCGGCTCGCTGGTACTCGCGTCTGTCACACTGTCGCCGCTTTGCTTACCCGTTGCCGTGCGTGACCACCATACCAGCCAGCTTTATAACTTGGATGATGATAAGATCCCCTTAAATCATCTGTCGCGCTGAGTTTGGCCTTGGTTGAGATGCCGCCCCACTTACTCCACCCCCACAGGCGGGGCTGCTCGTCTCCCCGCCAGACGCCAACTTGCAAGTTTAAACCGACAACCGCGTAAACATTGATCGCCTCTTTAGACAACAAGTTAATTCATCAGAAGCTCGCCCAACCCGCCGTTTTTCATTGAAAGCGGTCCCTTTCCCATCTGCCCAAAGCCTCAGGTAAGGCTTATGAACATTCCATTTTGTTCTGGAATTTGTAACCGACCGGAATCGAGCTTGTTCGCGCGCGGACTGCTTGTGACGGAGAAACGGCGTCTCCACTCGGGAGCCACACAGACACAAGGATCAGACAGGTCCCGCGAAAGATCAAATGGTTTTGGAAGCTGATAGAAGGATAAAAGACGAAGTCTGCTTTAGACCCTCAAGATGGGGCCGGCCGCTGCTCGGAAGCCCGGACTCGATCTCACAAATCGTGAGTGCGAGCTGGTCGCCGCTGCCTGGCTGTCAACTCAGAATCCTCATGTTAGTTCGCGCCCTGGACTCCTCGTCCTTCTCCACATACTGCCACACACATGCTACTCTCTCGTTTGATCAGTTCTGCTCACAGTGCTTTCCTTCCAAACGACTTGTCTTCCAAAGATCGATTGGGACAAATTCGCCACCATCGCGGGGTTCAAGAACGCCCACTCGGCCCGCACGTGCTTTGGGCCGCTGAAGAAGAAGCTGCAGGAGAAGTACGGCAACGGCAAGCCCGCCAACCGCGTCGTCAAGTCGTACGAGTGGACCCCGCGCCAGCGCAAGAGGAAGGCGGTGCCCGACATCGACACCGCCGAGGAACCTTCCAATCCTGGCGAGAATCTACCAGCAAGCGCTGTCTCCGCTATCACGTCCACGACGAAGAACTCGACAGACGATGTGAAGGACCCGTTAAAGGGCACCAGAGATTTTATCGACCTCGATGCCACCGAGGACGAGGAGGAGGATGACGATCCTGCCATGGCAGCAGCGGTCAGGGATCCCAAGAGGCAGAAGATGCTTTTAGTGCCCGACGTGCTGCATGTTGGCCAGGGTGCTTACGATATGGAAGGCGTCGTTTAACCACTACACCTTGCTAGCCCATGACGCGGCTGGGCACCGTAGCCTTGCCACTTGATGGTGGCATATGTGTTAGAGGCTTGTTGATACTCAGCGGTGTATTTTGCGGCATACAGGTTGATGCCTGAAATATCATAACGGTCTTTTTTAATCCGCTTGATGTTTATTCCCAGTTTGTATTTAAATGCAAAGTAAAAAGATAGGCAGATGTCGCAACTGCGCTGGCATTCCCAACGTTATATCACACTATGCCTATCTTTGCCTTCAATGCGAATTGGTAAGCACTAAAATTACTTTTAAGACGGGAGAGCTGGAAGCAATCCCGATTTTTAATTTTTTAATCAGGAGTTTAAATCGAGCACCTGCAATCAAACGGAGAAGCCCATGTCCGAGCCCATTCGTTTCGAGGTATTTTGTAGGGAAGTGATTTTAAGAGAGGTTTTATCCAAGGCGAGATATTCCCCACACCACCAGTAATTAATAATTGCGTCTCCCTGGAGACAGTTGGATGCAGCCGACCAGACAAGGTAAAACTCACTATCCGCGGTGTTTGGAAATCCAGTACATCCAAATACTACACGGTTTGCCGTAATTATACCCGAAAAGGCGAAAGAGCGGATGGTAAAGAAGCAGGCACCGTATTGGTCGAGGCGAAAAGGAATACTAATCGTAAGGTAGAATCGCTTTTCCACATTGGCGAATAATTAATTACGCCGCCTCTTGAGTTTCCCGGAGATATATGGCCAGGAGTTTGTAATTTCATTTCGACTTTCCGAATTTCCATTTCCGGTCTGTCTGGATTTGATGCACGTTTCTTTTTCTTATTTTGTTAAGGAGAATAATTACAGGCACCAGGCTCTTGATATGATTAGGCAGCTAGCTAGAACAATTATGTGTCCCACAACTATGGCAAGTGGAAAATCACAAAACACCCATCTCCTTGGGCAGCTTTTGTGGTAGAGTCAAAAAGTTTAATTCTCACTAATTAGGCCCTAGCACCAAGGGACGCCTCCCCGCCGTAGGAGAAGGTCGCAGGTCTATCACATGAAAGGGTTTGGAAGCGATGGTGCGGCATTGGCCAAGTGATTGGAATAAATATATACATGACTGTAGTAGACTAGATTTGGCCTCCGTACAAAGCGGCAAGAAAATACCTCTATCGACGATCTTGGTTTAGCTGGGAAGTGGTCTGCGGCCGCGCCGGAAAGCCCGCGACAGCAGCGTGCAGCGTCATGCTCAATCGCCGGACCTAGGCTCTGCGCTCAGCTCGGCTATCGACCCGGACCGTACCGACGGAGTGGCCGGTGAATCCTCCCGTAGCGACACCAGCCTGGACTGCGAGGCTTGCGGGGTGGCGTGCCCCGTCGGCGAGCCGAGCGGGTCGGCGGGTAGTTCGTAAGTGTTGAGGGACGCCGGCGTGAGCGTGTCCTTTGAAGGAATGCGTCGCGCCCAGTGGGTGCTGCGCGCGACGGAGCCGGGGCGCCGCGGCGGCCTGGTCTCGCCGCGGGCGTTTGTGGGGACGCGCGGGGCCGTCATCAGGCCTCCGCGAGGGTCTTGCACGACGATGGTGCGGCTGTCGTCATCATCAACGCCAAGCTGCGTCTGCTTCCGCACGCGGCGGACGAGGTAGCCCAGCACGCCGGCGAGAATGAGAACGAACACGGCCGCGCCCACAGCGAGCCCGGCCTTCTCCCCGTCGCTGAGGCTGCCGTGGGCTTCCTTGCTGGCTCCGGTGGATTCGGGGCTCGTGGTCGACGATGTGTTTTGGATTGGCGAGGTTGGCTGGAGGAGGAACCCTGTTGTGTTGGTTGGGTTGGAGGGCGTTGCTGTGCTGCTGTTATTGCTTGACGTTGTCTGGTTGGCGCTGGTGGCTAGCGATCCCAGGGACTGAAAGGTTGGTAATGGTTGCGCCTTTGTTAGCAGCGCGTGGTGGGGTTGAGAAAGAATTAGACGGCAAGAGTGGCAGAGCGCACCTGGTCATGGCTGTCGAGCTGGAAAAAGGGGGAGTAGTACAGAGCGCCATCGTTGACCCCAAAGGTGTATTCTCCGAGGCCAAGCGACAACGGGAGTGTGGCCGTGTACTGTGCTTCGCTCGTGTCGGCCAGCTTATCGACGAGGGCGAGACTCTGCTTGTCGAGGGACTTGGTGAAGAGGAAAATTGACGCGGTCCCTCCACTGCCGCCGGTCCATGAGATGGTAAAAGGCCGGCCTCTGGTCACGTCCCAGTCCTTGTTGCTAAAACGCAGCGCCCGCTCCTGGCCGCTTACGAGCCCGACTACGGCTGCGAGGACGAGAAGCAGTGCTGGCAGGAGCCGTGGGGCGCCAGCTCTTGCCCACATCTTGGCTAGGTAGCGTGTAGAGCAAAGGGATGCGCTGGTATCGGCGGTGGCGCGGGGCACGCTATATGTCCATCCTTCTTGTTCGCGGCGGGGCGAATCATGCCAAGCAGCAGCAAGCTCGAAAGGAAAGAGGCCGGGAAACAGACTATGGGGAAGACAAGTTATGTTGGAGGGCAGTCAGGACATGCCCACGTCTCGCTCCGCGAGCTTGGGGAGGGACGCCGAGACAGCCAGGGTACTGTGGGGACCGGGGAGGGGACATTTTTACACCCTCAGGGTCGTTCAAACGGGCTTCGTGGTGTGCGTGGAGTTCGGCATCGACCCTGGGACCAACAGCCAAAGCAGCATGCGCAAGGGGGCCGGAGCGAGATTTGATAATGTTACAGCTTGGCAATCCACAATGGGAGGGGTCACGGCATCCGCGGCGTCGGATCATTCCCGTCCAGAGTCTAGAATGAAAAGGAATAACAAGCTGCCAGGGCAAAGCAATTAATTGACGGTCTGTGCCTTGGAGATGCAGGCGGCAAGACAGCGGCACGGCCAGCTTGGCCTGGGAATCGGGAGCGAAAATGGGCCTTGGTCATGAAAATTATTACCAGAGTGGAGGAGCTGATGGTCTGGTTCCTGGTCTCGGAGCAAACCCCTGGGAAGGCTGCTCCTGCCAGCCCAGGACGACGAAAGTCCGGTTCCATGCACCGAAAGCCCGAAGGAGCATTGTGCTTATTTTCCCTGCGTGGACTGGCCAAGCCCACCACACACCAACGACCAAAGATCTGGCCGGGGACCCTGGCACTCTTGTTTGTCGCTTCCGCATCGCCATAGCCGACACCCACAAAATTTTCTTGCCGGGCGGCGTCCACCATCCTGGATAACTTGGAGGGGTTCACAACCGAAGGGCTGGCGGACGGTGATTTCCAGCAGAGGATAATGAGACCACACGGTTGCGAGACTGTGCAACAGGGCGTCAACACAAGTCCCGTCCCCAGGAGCCGGGAACGAAGATGATACCGGCGAGATTGTATGGCATTCTTCGTCCGTGCCCCGATGATTGAACAGACGCCGGATCCGGCTGCCTCGGGTGTCAATGGCGGCCTTCGTCCTACTAACTGACGACATATCGCCTTTTGTTTCCTAAGCTGCTTCCGTCAAAGAGCGCACCCTCTCCGTTACAGCTAGAGTCGGGAGAATCCGAGTGCCGGGTTCTCTTGGGACCCCAGGTACCCGTATAGCCCGCCTGCACGATATGAACGTGACATCGCCAGCGCTGAACATTTATAAGGCGGAAAGATCAATGCCATCAGTGCCCTCTTACACCAGCCCGGATCGAGAGGATAAGTTTCCTGCTCCCTGATTCTTTGGCTTTGCTTTCTTCTACTTTCCAGGCTTCCATCCCTTTCCGGCTCGGTCTCCTTGTGGGCAAATTCCTCCGATGCTGCTATCAGGCACACTAAGTAATTTCCGGCCAGGAAGCTTCAAACCACAGCGCATGGACAACAATGAAATGCCGGTTTCGTTTTCATTCCGATGCTGGATCAATCTACGATGGCGTTCAACAATCAACTGACGTCTGGTGACTATTGGCGCGCGATTTCGTTTGTTGTCCGAAACCGGCGAATCTCCCTCCAGCCAGAACGGCTCGGATATTTGATCGTCGTCGAGTCCTCTACCTTTCCGTTCCCCGAACCTCCATCTCTACTGTTCCTCGTACCAAACGGCGAAAGATGAGTGTGCTCGAAACTACTGACAGCAGCGAGGCCGAGGCCCACCCCGTCGGGCTCGAGCAGCCTTTGGTCGAATACGCAGAGTATGAAGACCAGCGCGCGTACCGAAAGGGCGGCTTCCACCCGGTGCTATTGGGCGACGTTCTGCCCAAGGCCGGGACGTGCGAGAACGACCCGGCCAAAAAGCCGAGGTACCAAATCTGGAGAAAGATTGCCAACGACGCTTTCTCGACAATCTGGCTCGCCCACGATCGCGGCGATGGCGACGAAGATGCGGGACGGTAATAAAAACCCTACAAGTCTCCACCCCGTCCGAACCCGAAACTCTTCTGGGCTGACAATGGTTGTTATTTAATTATAGGGGCTGGGTGCTCGTCAAAATCTGGAAAGGCTCAACCCATGATCAGTGGGAATGGAATCGCGAGACCTTGATCCTCCGCCATCTCCAGACGGCCGGCCCCGGCGGCACGCTCGCGCACCCAACCGTCCTGGAGCTCTACGATTCCTTCATCATCAAGGGTCCGAACGGCTTCCACAACTGCCTGGTGACGGAAGTGGTTGGAAGATATGACGACTTCGTCCACCGCAGGCGCTACACGTGCTGCCCTCCCGGCACTGTCATGGAGCAGGTCGTAGCCGGGGTTGCTCGGCTGCATCAGGAGGGCATTGCGTATGGAGGTGAGTTCAATATCTTTGTTTCTTTTTTCCTTTTATTTCTTCCCCAGTGTATCCCTCATTTTCAGCCCTGGTCTGCGCATGCTGACGGTGGAAAACTGCTAGACATACGGGAGATGAACATCGGCGTCGCCATTCCGAAGATCCAAGAGCTTGACCACGGAGACTTTGGCACCATGAACGAGATTCATCCTGTAGTCATTCGCGATACTGAGCCTGATGGCGCTGATGCGGCGCAGCCGCCGTACATCGTTTCCTGCGAGGGGTTTGACCTGACAGCTTGCGCCAACGAGAAAAATGCATTGCCCACTCTGGACGAGGTCGCGATCAAGATCATCGACTACGACAGAGGTAGGCTTCCTTTCCTTTCTTTGTCTGTATATTGCAAAGTTTGTCATACCAGCTTGCTAACAACTTCGCGGCTTCTTTTTGCCGCCCTTTTATGAACCCTAGCTTTCTGGGTCGAACAACCCCCTCGCTCTCTTCCGGGCACTTGCTCGTCGTCCAACACGCCACCCGAGATTTTCGTCTTGGACTGGCCCGGGCAGGAAACAGAAGCGACTCACTGGACAGAGAAATCCGACATTTGGGCGCTGGCCGTGTTGGTAAGACCTTTTTCATTTTCTTTTCGGATTGCTGCCCCCTAAGAAACAAAGCAATCATTCTTCCCCATGCGGCCACTGCGCTGACCGAATCGAACCGCCATTCCGCCAGCTTGTCCAAGTTAGATTTGGGCACCATATCGAGCCCTTCTACATGAAGCGTTCCGGGCCCGAGTCTTTCAGCTGGCTCTTCAGGCTCGGCGGCCCGCCCCCGACCGAGTGGGTGGATGTCTGGAACGCGCGCGAGACCACGCAGCTCGAGCCCACCAACCCAGCCGGGTGGAAGTACGAAGATACCTGGGCCGCGTTCCAAGACAGCATGGCCCGCGAGGACGGCTACTGGCCGGACGACGTGCTCGCAGCGTTTGTGGACCTGCTGCAAAAGATGCTCGTCACGCGGCCCGAGGACCGCATCACGGCGGAGCAGGCTGCCAATCATCACTTCTTCGAGCTGGAGAGGGCGCACCGGGCTACGGCGGAGTGGGCGCCGCACGTGCCGGAGGAGCGGCACGACGCGGCGCGACCTCC
>GL876968.1:3860338-3884289 GCA_000193285.1 Magnaporthiopsis poae ATCC 64411 | reverse complement strand
GCGCGGAGTTTGCAGTCTGGGAGCAGCAGCAGCCGCGGCACGAATGCCGCCAAGATCTACGGCGAGATCGAAAGCCTTGTGCTGTCGGACATGACTTATGCTGCTACCAGTGAGGGGCTGGAGTGCCTGGTTCTGCTGGCCTACTGCTACATGGATTCCGGGATGCCGAGGCGGGCGTGGTATCTTTGGCGCAAGGGGCTTGGTATCGCGCAGATGATGGTAAGGTTAACATCGGTCGTGGCGCCAGTGACAATAAATACTCGACCAACTTACACATGGGTGGTATTATCCAAATACAGGGTCTCCACCAGTTATCTGCGGCTTCGCCCCCGTCGCACCCGCACACGCGCCTCTGGCACGCCGTCTACCACGGCGATCTCTTCGCCAGCCTCGTTCTCGGCCTCCCCCGCGGGTTCCACAACCCCTATCACGACGACTCGAATTTAGCTCTGCCGCCATCCTCGTCTGGGAAGGCACGGGATGATGGCGGTAACGCCTGGCTCGAGCACTTCATACGCAAGTGCACACTCCTGGCTGGCAAGGTCATCGATCGAAATGCCTTTTGGTTGGCGGGCGGCGGCAAACAAGCAGGGGCCACGTACATGGAAGACCCACTCTCGCGGGCGCTGCACGAGTTGAAAGAGCTGCCACCCGACGGGTGGTGGCATGCACCTGCCCGCCTCCCGGCGGGGCCGGGCCTGGCACTGGACTCGGCCGTCGCAACCCTCCTCCTGCAGGTCTTCTATTTTCACACAGCCATGTACATTCACCTGCCAGCCCTGGCGGCCGCCGACCCAGCCTCCTCTGCAGAATGTGCCGCCGCGGCATCGAACCTTCTCCAGAGGTACTTGCCCCTCAGGAGAGGGCCGAGCCCGGCGTTTGAGAGCATCACGTCCGATTTTGTCGCCTTCACCGCGGCCGTTGTGTTGGCTATCTATGAGTCTTTGTCGGCAGCAACAACAACCAATAGTCAACATAGTGCGCCGGCGGTGGCGAGCGTCCAAGAGGATGAATGCGGAAGAGAAGACGCGATGGCCGGCGCATTGGCTATGTTTATCAGGCTGGAGCGCGAGGCAGTGGGCCCGGAGGATGGTGAAGAAGAATTACACATGAATCGCCTTCCGGGGCAGTGTCTCAAGATCCTCCAGCTCCTCTACGGAGCAGGGCAGCCGGTCCAAGCCCAGGAGATCCGGATTCCCTACTTCGGAAAGGTGCTTCTCGGACCCGTTGCTGCCTCTGGGCCCTCGACAGCACAGCAGCAGCGGGATGGTCCCCGGCAGCCGTCGTCATCCACGACGGCAGCCCCGTGGCGGGAAGAGGCCGACCCGACTCCGCCGTCGTCCGGGCCATCAGAATCCATGTTGCACGCACCACCAAGCACGGGTCCACCAGCAGACCGCCACCACCAACAAGGTCACGACAACTTTTCGTCCCTGTTTTGGGGCAGCGATGGTGGTCCGATCACCCTGATGGAATTCACACCCGAGTTCGGAGGAGGCCAGGGTCACTTTGACATTTTTTCAGCCGGCGACCTGCCGCTGCCGGACCTCGGCCGGTACGACTGGGGTATGTAGCAAGAACGATCCATCCAAGCAACTCCAAGGTTTGTCTTTCTTGGTAGAGTCTTTCTTATGTAGGCTTATGACGTTCGAAACTTGCATGGAATGACCGGTATGTGCCGTTTGTTAATTCAGTCGGAGCGTTCGGAGAATCGATAAAGGCTGGAGGGTTGCGGGATTTCTATTTTTTTTTCTTCCTTTCCTATTTCTTTCTTTTTCCTATTTCTTTTTTTTCTCTCCATATCATGTGTGTGCACGCGCTTAGGGAAAAAGAACCCCTTACAGAAGGCTGGAGGATCTTCCGGATCCAGCAGGGGCACTGTAGCCCGTCACAACGAGATCGGAGGAACGCGTAAGTGATAGAAATTGCAGATTAAAAAGGTCATGTCACTTTGTAATATAGTTTTAAAATGTGAGTCATTATTATAGATGTGTGGCCACAGTCCACCTGGCCCTCATTTAGGTGTCATCCGCCGTACTGAGTGACGTGTCTGCCTCTATTCCCAGCAGTGTCTCCCACCACCTTCGGTAGGGCCCTTCCACCCACTTGCAGATCTCGATTAGAACGGCGAAGAGGGGATAGACTGATTCAAGTTTGTGGGTGCCTCCAATGGGAATGGGGCCGATGATGGCGATCTCGTGTCCCCTATCGCATGCAAAGTACAGGTTCCAGTCGTGACCGTGGCAAAGAAGAAGGGGCATTGTGATGTCGACTGGAGATTGCAGGAGGCTCTGCATGCGCTGATGCCAGGCAGCTGTCCAGACCCCCAGCTGCACGTTACCATCTGCAGAGCCGGTGTTGCATTTGGTCTCAATACTGACGCCGATGGGGTTCAAAACAAGGGGTTCGTAATTAGTCTGGTTGATGGACTGGATCATCACGGGCTCTCTGCCGACCAGCTTAAGGACAGCATTATGCAGTGGCTCGTTAGTGGGTCGGCCTCGGACGTTGAGGGCCAAGACGAAGTCGACCATTTTGCCTGCCGCCACTGCGTCCCGTTTCTCATCCTGCTCTTTCGCGATGCCTGGCAGCCACGCGTTGGCGATACCCGCACCCATCGCTGGCTCGCAAACGACGCCTCCATTGCGACTCCCAGAGGCGGAGCGCGCTGCGAGTTTGAGGAGGGGCGCATGCACCAAGTTGTTCCAGGCGAGCTCTCCACGGACCCATGTCGTCGATCTCTTGGCCTCGAACACGATATCGGAGAGGATTTCGAACTGCCTCTGCGCTGCCCGTGTCTCTCGGTCCTCGTCCTGGCCACCTTCCTGGAACCAATGGCTGGGCCAGTGCTTCCCGTTGGGCACTTCTCTCTGGATGGTGTCGCGCGCTGCGCCGGGTATGAACCCAGTCTTCCAATCTGCGATGCGTGTAATTTGGGAGAGTAGCTCGCGGGCGGCGTCGTCCGTGAGCTGCGCAGCCAGGTCGTCGGCCACCCCTTTAAAGCTGACGGGCTTGGAGAGGAATCCAAGGGCTACGGTCCGCTTGACGGGGCTCGTGGCGCGGCTTCTCGTCGAAGTTCGGGAGGTGCGGGACCGTTCAGAGGTCGCTTTCGAGGTCGTATTTGACCTGGAGTCGGAGGACGGTGCCTGTTGCAGGTCGTGGAGCCGGAAAGGGATCGGGACCAAAGGACGCAGCTCGGGCCTGGTCGTTGCCATCGGCGTCTCTTGGTCCTCATCCTCATCGTCTTCGGAGGGCTTCCTTTTCTTTGGTGATAGCGACGATGGATTGGCTTGGGTGCCGCCGCTGTCTCTCGACGGCCTCTTTCGTTTAGGCGACGGAGGCATGCCGGGCAAACAGTACGGTGTGTCGATTTCGGGCGCGTCCAGCGCGTCGAGCCAGGAGGCGACCTGGCATTGGCTGCAACAGAGAGGATTCACGGATTGAGCCATGACGGAGCAGAGAGAAATTCATCCGTTATGTCGTTCGTATGTGTGGGCACAGGCGCGTAGGGGATTGGGGACGTCGCACAAAGTGAAGTTAGGGGTGCAGCTTTGTTGTTCCTGTTCATGTTTCGATTGGTGTTCGTTTGCCTGCCAGCGCATCGCGCATACCCCGCGAACATGGCCCGTGCATTAGCCTATTTGCCATCACGTCACCAAGTGGCCAGGCTTCTCGAGAGGGTGTGGTGCAGGCACCTCTTCGTCGGTGTTTCGTAGCTTGGTCAATTTAAGGAAATAAGAAAAGAAAAAGAAACAGGAAAAGAAAAAGAAAAAGAAATAAGAAAAGAAAAGAAATAGGAAAGAAAAAGAAACAGGAAAGAAAAAGAAACAGGAAATGAAAAGAAATAGGAAAGAAAAAGAAATAGGAAAAAAAAGAAACAGGAAAGGAAAAGAGAGAGGAAAGGAAAAGGAAAAGAGAGAGGAAAGGAAAAGGAAAAGAGAGAGGAAAGGAAAAGGAATAGGAAAAAAAGATAAATAAGAAGAGAAAAGAAATGGAAGGAAAAGGTAGATAAATATATTAGTAAAAGCTAATCTATTATCGGCTTTTTTTTTTTTAAGGAAACTCCTGCGCGGCAATATACATATTAGTCGATATTCGTCCTTTCAGATAGACTCGCTCCGGCCTTGACATTGAACCGCCGTGAAGCCCCAAACTTTTTTGCTTTGCGATAAGCCTCAGATAAGAGACCGCTTTCCCGTGCCCAGGAACCAGTCGCAAGCCAAGCAAACAGCCTCCAGCGCAGCCGCGCCAGCCACGCCCACTGCTCCGGGACGTAGAAGTTGTGCATGCCGGCGTACTCGAAATAGCGTGGGTAGAAGCCGGCTTCATCCCAGTCGACGACCCAGAGGTGGCCGGTGCGGTCTTCGAGGATGAGGTTGCGCGGAGCAAGATCGGTGTGGGTAAACACGAGCTCTGGGTCGTGCACGAGAGGCCCACAACAGGCCTCGTGGTGCTCCTCGACCGTCTTGCAAGACTCGTGGCGGAAGGAGACGAAGCTGTGCCAGAAATTGAGGAAGGAGGGGATGGCGGCGGGAGGGGCGTGAGGCGGGATGCCCCAGAACTCGTCAAGCAGATCGATCGACAAGGTGCTGGTCACCAGCGACCCGGCGGTGGGACTCGTGACGCGGCGCATGCGTTGAACCATGGCACGGAGCTAGAGCGCGAGCCGGACGGTTTGGACCATGCCGAGCGTGTGCCGGACCTCCATGAGCGTCTGGCCACGGATTCGCGTTTGCACGCACTCTATGCCATCCTTATCCTCAAGCTTGAGGAGCCGAAGGCGCATCGTGCCATCCTCAAAGTCCGCCGTCAAATAACGTTTGGCGATGTAGCTGTCGCAAATTTCTACGACGAAGTTGAAGGGGACATTCTGCGGCTGGAGCTTCCGCGCTTCGACAATCCGCCGCGCGAGCTCGTCGTCTGACGGTGACTCGGCAGCGCGGCAAGTCAAGCACTGCTGTGTGTTCGGCACGGGCATGATAACTTGAGAATAATAGGAGGATGGTTGGGATTAGGAGGCAACAGCGGTGTTCTCGAGGTGGTAGGCAAATCGGGCGAAGACCTCGGCCAGCAAGCGCCTTATAATTCACTGCCAGCCAAACCATCCGTGTATCTTTCGCGTACCGCCCAACCGTCGTTTGGCGATGCGTTCGCCCTCAACAGGCCACAACCGCCCACGCTTGAATGGCGCAGACAGGCCGCCAGAACCGGCCCGGACATCTTCCCAGCGGCTATGAGAGGCATTCTGCGTGGCCATGTCCCCTGTCTCCTTGCACATCATGGAAATCCGTTCAATGGGCGAAGGGGCTTTCCACAAAGATGGGCGGGATGCCTCTAACATTGGGGGCTGTATAGGAGGTCGTCGCGTTGGGGCTGTCGAGTCGTAGCCAGGAGGCCAGCATTGCACCATGGTCACAGGGAGCGAATGAGTGCATGGTCACATACTGCTAGCAATGGCTTAGCCGTTAGAAGGTAGCTCGCTGATGCGTGGGCGAAATGTTGTCGATGTGGGTGTTGACTTGGGCGATGACGGCTGGAAGGTGGTTGCAATTCTGGACCGCCAGGGCGTTTTTGAGGTTCGAACAGCGACAGCACAGTGGTTTCAGGGAGCCAACTAACGGACCTTCGCCCCCGCCCTGGGCTGTGGCACGGGCACCCCATGTAGGGCTGGTCCGCCGTACCAAGTCGCTGCTGCCTGTTCTGCGATGCTGTACATAACCTCAAAATTGCTAGGGCAAGGAAGCAATCATCTCGGCCTGACAAAGAGCAAACTGATAATCTTCCCCCAAATATTCCAGCCTTTCCACAACTTGCCACATCCTTATCAGAGTTCATACCTTATTACTGTCCTTCGTCCGAGCAGTGATGGTGGGACATGAAATACTCTTTGTGGCTGCAGATCTTTCATGGCGCCCAGGGTTGAGGGCGTCGGCTGCCTCCCGCCGCGTCTCGCGGAAACGACACTATCTTGCCTCCTCCCTGCACACCGAGCGTACCGCGACTAGAGCCGTCTAAAATCCCTGCCCAATTATCAGCCTTTGCTCATCTCCGGCTGCTGCCTTGCCTGCGCGGGGCTTGGCGTCCCTCTATAGATAACCGGGCAGCCTCGAATGCGACAAACAAAACCTGCTGGCTCAAACGTCGATTGAACCGAGTCAAAACGCAATAGCATAAGATATCGAGATGGATTCGGCCGGCCTTCGTCGTCGGTCGCGTGAGACGTCCAAGCAGCAGACGGGCGCGACGGCAACAGCGGCAAGCCTCGAGATCGTGGAGGTGAAATCCCCGGACAGCAGCACCGACACAACTGCGTCGCAACGGCCGCCCCAGCAGAAGAACCATGACGTCGACGACGGCCGGGTCTCCTGCTTCCCGCCCATCACCCTGCGCCCGCCAACGCACAGCCGCGACGAGGACGCGGCCCAGCCGCCACGCTTCACCATCGACCTGAGCGAGAAGCCCGAGCAGAGGTACAGGCACGTGGCGGACCGTATGCGCGATGCCGTTGCCGTCTCGGACCTCGCCGATCTGTTCGACTCGTTGGTCCGCTCCGTGACGCCCGGGCCTCTCGTGTCGACCCTGCACGCCTTGGCGCGCCACGCGCTCCGCCGCCTGTACTGCGCCGAGGAGACGGCGGAGCTGCGCGGCATCGCGGCCGCCTCGGGCATCGCGCTGCACCTGCTCGTCGCATTCAACGTGCTCCTGGACCTGCTCCTCGGCTGCTCCAGCGGCGGCATGCGCGTCGTCTGCCCCGGCTCCAAGGATGGCTCCTCCTCCAGGATCCTGCACTTCCGAACCTTGGACTGGGGCATGGAGGAGCTGCGCGCCCTGACGGTCGAGCTCGACTTTGTCAGGCGGCCCGGTGGGCCCGTGGTGGCGACCAGCGTCACCTATTTCGGCTACGTGGGCGTCTTGACGGGTGTGCGCCGGGGACTCAGCATGAGCCTCAACTTCCGCCCGCACCACGACCGCTCCACCTGGCGTCGTCGCTTCGGCTTCCGCTGGCACCAGATCATGGTGGTACTTGGCTTCCGCCAGAGCGTGTCGAGCGTCCTGCGCGCGCTGCTCCTGACGCCCGACCCGGAGCTTGATGGCGGCGACGCCGGCGGCGCAGACACGGGCGCGAAGCAGCAGAAGAAGTGGTGGTGGATGCGAAAAAAATCCTCGGGTAAGCCCGGCACGACACACAACAAGCCTGACGTCTCGACGCCCATCATCCATTATATCAAGAACCAACTTCCCGCCACGCGGTCGACGGCAGCGTACCTGATCTTCTGTACCGCCGACGAGGGGCGCACGCTGGAGAAGGACAACGGCCACGGCCAGTTCCACTCGTCGAGCGGGTTCCACGCCACCTACAACCACGACAGGGCGGACGAGGCGGAGCCACAGCGGCTGGAGCACGCGGCCCACGGCGCGGCGGAGGAGGCGGCGGGCATGGAGACGATCGTGGGCATGTCTATGATCAGGGCGCGGGGGATGGAGCGTCGCCTCGGGCGGGCGTCCAGCAGGCTCAAGGCGAAGGCAAAATCGAAATCCGGTAGCGAGCACGGGTCGAGGAGGAGGAGGAAGAGCAGTATCGGTAGTGCCGACGGCGTGCACAACGACGACTGCAGCCGCGAGGTGAGCCCGGACGACGTGCTCAAGCTGGTCCTGAACCCGGAGATCTGTAATGAGGAGACGCACTACGCCGTCGTCATGGACCCGGGCCTGGGGAAGGTGCTCTGGCGGAGGGCGTTTCCCCTCGAGCTTCCCCCTGATAGTGGTAGTGCCGACGACGCTACGGACGGGGATGCGCCTCCCGGCCGACACACCTAGCCGCTTGTCGCTACGATACCCTAGGACGATCCACACTCTTGGAACTAGAACCAGCAAGAATACTTGCAAAAGTATCAACACGAAATAATATCATGCAGTGTCAATCAGGCGTGAAATTGACTGCTTATGCGGCATATGACTAAGCCGATGCCGTCGCAGCGCAATAGGCTGCCATGTATAATATTTACAGAGAAAAAAATACGAAAGGGAAAGTAGAGTCCCAAAGTTGGGGGTGATGTATGCCAAAAACTCTCTGTGCCCTTTTTCTTGCAACCAACTCCAGCAGCCGACTCCTCACCAACCACGTCTACAAGCCCGACAACAGCCAACAAAAGCAAATGACCGATCCACTGGCACCAGACCCCTAGAAAGGCGGGTTCGCGTTGGTCAGCAGCTGCACAAAGTAGGCCTGGAACCACTGGCCAGCCTCGGGCGCGGGCTTGAGGGCGTCGCTCATGCCGCAGAAGCTGTCGTAGCGCGCGGCCGACGTGTCGCTGGTGCCGTCGCACTCGCCTCCCGGCTTGATCCACACAAACGCGTCCTGGGCCTCGAGCCCCGTGTCGGCCGTCGGGCGCCTGCCGAACCCGGTGCCCATGGCGTTGCACCAGTGGCCCCACTCGGTCTGGGCCGTCGGCTGCTTTCCGGACCTGCCCTGGTCCGTGATGAAGTGGGCTTCCCAGCCCTTGGCGGCCAGGAGCGGGCGGAAGGCCTCGACGTAGTGGCGCTCGTCGTAGTTTGGGTTGCCCGACGTGTACGACGGCGGCGAGGTCAGGTTCCAGGCGTTGTAGTTTGCCACGTTGGTGGCCATCCCCCGCAGCTGCGACGGCTTTCCCGCGTCGTTGTACAGCTTGCCGAACAGGTCGGCGGCGGGTTGCAGGTTGGCGGGCCAACCGAGCCAGCCGGCGTGCCCGCCGTCGAGGTACATGGCCACGTTGGGCAGGTTGAGCTGCTTGACTGCGTAGAGGGTGCACTCGAGGTAGGCGGCGCGGGCGTTTGCGCACTTGGGCACGTTGAGGTTGGTCACCATGTTGGCGAGCGAGTCGGGCTCGATGACGAGGATGGTGCGGATGTCGCTGAAGGACACGAGCTGCGCGCGGATCGAGTCGATGTAGGCCTTGTACTTGGCCACGCCGCCGTCGGCGATGCTCAGCTCGCCGTTGCTGGCCTTTGCCGCGCAGTCGCGGTCCGGCAGGTCGTAGACGACAAACTGGGCCGCGTAGTTGCCGCCCGCCTTGTTGGCGGCCCGGATGGCGTTGAGCGAGTGCGGCATGCGCGTGCCCACCTTTGCCGCGACGTCGAGCCACTCAAACGACGGCACCTTGGCCACGGCCGCCGCCGCCGTCGCCATGGCGCCCGACAGGCTGGGCACGGCCAGCGAGCTGATCTCGGACGCGTAGTAGTCGTTGGCCCAGAGGTTGACGCCCCGGAACGGGTTGCCCGTGAACGACGCCGTCGTGCCCGCCCCGCCGCCGCCACCACCCGTAGTCGTCGGGGTGCCGCCGCCGCCGCCCGTCGTCGTTGTGCCCTGCGTGCTGGTGCTCGGGCCGGGCGTGGTCGACGTCGTCGGGGCCGGCTGCGAGGTTGTGGTGGTTGGGGCCGGACCGGCGCCGGGGAGGCACTGGTAGTAATAGTCGTTCTGCCTCACGCAGCTGCTCCCGGAGGCGCAGCACGTTGCGCCCTTCCATCCGATACCGCCGCATTGCGACCTGCTCACAGCAACGAGGTGGTCAGTGACAAGCAAAACATAAGGTCTCGCGGGGATTTGGATGGTCCGGATGGCCTACCATTGGCTGCCGCATGATTGGCGTTGCTCGAGATTGCCAAAGGGAACCGAGAGCACACCCTGCAGGAGGGCGGCCGCGAGAAGGATCTGTTTGCCAGCCATGATGTGCTTGGTCGTGGGCCTGACTGATGGGTTCAGCTTGAGGGTGTAAGACATGGACAAGGAAGGTGTTTCGAGCAAAGGGCAGAGCATCGGTCTTTTATTGTCGGTCCACCTGTCGACTCTCTCCTTCTATTCTCCTTCCCAACCATTACCGCCACGATAATGCTACGCGGCGTCGGATCGACGGGAGGCTTTTCCCTGGTCTGACCTTGGTGCCAACTAGCCAGCTTCCGTCTTCCCAGTCGTTTCCCAGACGGTCAAGCGGCTGCCTCCACATCCAAGTATCGACGATACCCCTGGCGGTCGCTGCAAGGCGAGAATTGGGACGACCATGTCAGTCCGCCGAACTTGTTCCTACAGGCCACCAGTATCCGCCTTTGGGTAGTGAAGAGGGGCATGAGGGGGGAACGAAGGGAACTCTATCCGAAAAAGTCTCGCCACCAGCGGAGCGCCGTTCCCAGCACACCGTCCACGGTCTGTCGGCTGGGCCTAGTAGACGCTCATGATGATCGGACGAGCGGCTGAGCAACCGAGCGCTAGCTTAGTCGTCGTCCTGCATGTCTACATGCCTGCCCGCCCGGCCGTGGTGTCGCAGAGATCCGTTCCTGAGAAAACTTTGGTTCTCCTCAGAGAGAAAACCCGCCAACCAGGGGTGCTGGAGGTGCGGCCAAGTCTGGGATTGATCACCTGCGGGTACAATTTCGGAGGCCATCTTCCATGGTGGGGAAAGCGGCCGCAAATGGCAGCCGATGACACGGCGTGACGTTCCTGGTGCGGAGAGAATTTGGGGTCGAGTGGGAGAGCCTTGGCAGGTCCGACTTCCTCGCTAGTGACAATGGCCGCGGTGGACCGGTCCGGACATCTCTCGGCAGGGAATGAGTGGTACTGGAGATAGTGGGGACTGGCCTGGACTGCTGTTCTTCCTCCAGGCTTTGCTGGCATTGGCTCATGGTTCATGCCGGCTCTTCGGCGCGCCTATTGCTCCCGCATGCACGAAGCAAGCGGAACGGATCCACTGGAATGGGAGGCAGGACAAGAGAAAAATGACAAGATAGAACGGGACGAGGCTCCGTCCTGGCCCGTACCGAAGCAGGAAGTGTTTGTGGACAGCATCAGCAACGAGACGGGGACTGCTCCCCAAGCGAATGCAGCCACCACTAGAATGGATTGCTGCAAATATGGGAGAAGAGTCATAACGCAGGCTGGTGATGACAAGAGACATGACAAAGACGCAGGTTTTGCTATTATCTGTCTTCACATTCACTGCTGTGTCGAGTCAAAAACAGTAGACAGTCGGCCGTCGAGGGCGCGGTCTAGCGCCTCCTTGACCGGACCCACAAACTCTGCGCCGCGGAACAGGACGCCGAGCTCCTGGCTTGTGTAGAAGCTAGCGCGGTCCATGTTTCCCGAGCCTAGGAGAGCGTACCGCCCATCCACCAGGGTCAACTTTATGTGGGGATGAACCGGCTCTTCGGCCGCCTCGTCCACACCCATCTCCAGGTCCAGGGGAGTACTGCGGCTCCTGCCTCGCGCTGCTGCTGTGGTCTTGGCCTGCGCGATCCGCGGCGGTCCAAAGTACGAGATGTGAAGCTTCCCAGGCTCCCCGATGTACGGTCGGAAGCTGGACAGATCCTCTAAGGTAGTCAAGTCTGGACTTGCAGCATATTCCTGCGGCTGTCTGCGGTGCAGCGCCAGCGGTGAAACCCGGTCTCACGCGCCTAACGCCTAGGTGGTTACCGATGCTTTAGACCACGGTTCTCAGTGGGGTACTTTAGGTGATTCAAAGTTAGCACAGTTCGTGCGCCATAGATCCTCCGCCGTGGAGATCCCATGGATGATAATCCGTTAAAGTGAAACTGGCGGTCGTTGGAGCCAAATAATTACTACATTTAGCATTTGGCGATAATATTCGGTATAGACCTGGTGGCGTGCCCCGTCTAGCAACTGCAACACGGCCACGTTGAGCGGCGTCTGCGGGGGAGGTGGGGGCGACCCGATCTGCCACGGGAACGGCCGGAAGCGAGGGTTGCGGTGGTGCGAGGAGGGCAGAACCGTCGTTTCTACAGTCAGACCTCTCCCTGCGGCTGCTGCTGCTTCTGCCTCCAAATCGTCTGGATCTGGGTATTCTTCGCGGGCTGCGGGTGTAAACGAGACGACGGTGTCGGCCGTACTGTGCACCACCGTAAGTGACTCCGCGTCCGCGCCGGCGGACGGTCCAGGTATCTCGGGGTTGAGGGACGATTCGGTGGCGATGGGTAGCGGCTCGGAGACGTCGAGCAGGGGGTCCCATGTGCGAGCGTAGAAATGCAGGAGCGCGTCGACGGCGTCGCCCTCAAGCTCGACGCAGCCCTCCAGCCACGGCTCCCAGCTGACGTTGCAGCTGGGGAGGAAAGCACGATGGCGGTCGACGATGAGGAATTTCGGGTGCATGACGCTGAACGGCAGGAAGAACAAGCTCTTGACGTCCAGCTCGATGCGCGCCGTCTTTAGGACCAGCTCGTCCGGCAGCCCCAGTGTGGACGCCCATTTCGAGGGCGGGTAGGTGTATCCCCGGCGCGAGGAGGTGTGCAGCAGGCGCTGCATAAAGGACCTGGACGAGAAGCGGATGCGAACGCGCAGCGTCGGGAGGCTCCCCGCGCCCTGGTCCAGCACGCGACGGCGGTGGGTCGCAAGGGTTTCGAGGGTCTCACGCAGGGCGTCGAGCGTTTTGGACGGGGCCCAGAAGCAGGTGACGAGAATGGCCTCGTGCCTGGCGTGCAGGAGAGCGGGCAGCAGGGTGCTCGTGTAGATGGAGGCGCCGGTGCCGAGGGTGAAGGAACGTGGGCGGCTGGTCGTCACGAGCCGGCCCAGGTCGGCGTCGTCGGCATAGTCGTACCGCGGCAGTTCGTCCTGGCGGCGGCGCGCTTCGAGGGGTATGTTCTGGAGCCGGACGACGAACTCGTAGGCGAAGCTGCTCTGTCGCAGAGAGGTCATTGTGGTTACGGGTTGGTTGTGTGTGGCTTGAGGGGTTTTAGAGAAAGTCAAGCGCCCGTCGCAGGTTGGTAAGGAGGCACGACGAGTGCATTCCTGCTGTGAGGAACGCCGCACTACAGAAAAAGGGCGGCATGAATGGTCGATCGAGACGAGGTTGAGGCTGACCTACCCGTAGGTAACCCTTCTCAACCTCGCAGATCTTGACCAGGAGGACGAGAAAGTCAATGCATTCGTCAGCCCCGCGTCGTTTAACGTCATGGATTTCTGGCATTGTCCCGCAGGAATTGGCCGACGCCATTGGAAACAAGCCCCGTGAGCAGCAGCCACAGCGCCACAGCCGGAGCAAAGACCGCGGAACGTTGAAAACCGGATTTTGGAGACGCCAACCCCAGCGGCTCGTCAGACTTAATCTCATCGGTTCTAGAACGACCATCGATGATCTCGCCCGCTCCGGTACAACAGGTTGGCATTTCTTGGTGGTCGATTTCTTTTACATAGCGATCACCAATCAGGAAAATATCATTAATAAAAATAAATGCGATTTATACCTGCAGCAAGAGTGCTCGCAGGCCACGTCACAAGAAACAAATCCAAGCAGATGGGCAAACCCTTTTCCGCGCCCTGGGTGAACATTCTCGGGCTTTTCCAATATCCAGTACGCAATGCAAAAAATGCTGCACAAAACAACACTATGAAATTGCTAGGCACAGCCGCCGACAACTGTCCCAAATATTCTCTTCTCCGTGGTTCTCTCATCAACAACACCCTCGTAATATTTACTGCTGGCTCTCGACATCTCCAGGCCTCGGCGCACCTTCGACCTTGGACTTCCTGGGGTGGCTGTGCCCGCCCTCGTTCGGACCGTCCTCCTGGCCCATCATGCGCTTGCGGTTCTCGAAGCCAAGCTCAGTCTTGGCCCGGAGCGCCTCGCGCACCTTGTCCTCGCCGCGGTACCTCCAGACGTTGTAGTTGGCGGCGCTGTAGGGGAAGAGCGGCTTGTTCTCGAGGTTCTCGATCCAGGTGACCATGCTGGCCTTGGGGCGCGATGCCAGCACGTCGAGCTCGGCCGCGATCTGCGCGCAGTAGCTCTCGAGCGGGAGATCGTTGACGTCTTGACCGAACGGGTTCTCGACCTCGCGACCGATGAAGAGCAGGCCCAGGATGATGTACGACGCCGCCATCGTGCCCGGAATCGCCACCCAGCTCAGGGGGCCGACCAGCTGGAAGGGGAGCAGGATGATGTACAACCACGTAATCTGCGCGATGGCGATGGCGTAGGCGATGGGCAGCGGGGTCGTCAGCACACGCTCGGTGCCCGTGAGCACGTCGTTGAGCAGGGCCATGTTGTTGTACGCCAGCGTCTGCTGCATAGGGACGGTGAGCTGCCCGTTGGCGACGATCTCATCGGTGTAGGCGGCCAGGTAGCTGAGAATCTCCAGGGGCAGGTTGCCGAGCGGGCGCCTGGCTTTCTTAAGGGCCTTGCGCGGGTTGCTCGCGGCAAACGACACACCCAGCATCTCACCTGCGGCCTTGACGACGTGGCGACGACGAGGCTCGGCGACGGTGGGGTCCGCCTTGGTGGCCTCGCCGGCCAGTGTGTCGAGGTGCCCAACGAGGTTCTGAAGATCTTCGTAGTTGGTGTACGGCTCGAATCGCAGCTTGTGCTTGAGGGCAACAGCGAAGGCAGTCAAGAGATTCAGAGCCGAGAGCTTGGCCAGGACATCCTTCTCCCGCTGCTCGCCCTCACGCTCTTTGGTGTGAATCCAGTAGACACGTCCGAGATTCTGGCATGCCAGGATGAGCGTCGCCCAGTACCTTCTGCCCTCGCCGTATCGCTCGTACGCTGTCGAGCTGCGGAAGCTCAGACCCAAACCGACGACGAAACCGAGAACAGTGAGCAGCACCGACTGAATACTGACTAAAACCAGAGTACAGATGTGGTTAGCATCGATGTCGCAGACGAAGCCCGCCGGCCCGGGAACGTGAACCAAGGCTTTGCGATGAGTAGGATGGACGCACGAGTTACGGGAATCGAAGGCGTGAGGGTGACGTATGTTATAACAGTCGCCCATGCACCGACGAATAGCAGCGGCAGTATCAGCTTGGGAAGGATGCTGCCGTGCATCTGAAGGAAAATCGGCCATTTCGAGTGCTTCTGGAGGTCGCGAGGCCCGGACTGTGGAGGAGCAGGAACACCAATGTTAGCCCGGAGAACGTTGGATAGAGAAGAGGAATACGGTCAAGAAGGCCTAGGTGACATACAAAGTAGTCGTCGATATCCAGGCTTGTCTGCTGGCGGCTGAAGGGATTCGGAGTCGTGACTCCCGGAGACATGGGCGACTCGATCATCTCCAGTGGAGCTCCGATCTCTGGTCGCCCGTGTCGGCCGTCGGTCTGAACGTGAGCCATGCCCGTATTGTTGGTTGCTTGAGCAGCTCCAGGTCCCGCAGAGGGCACAGCAGTTCCGCCTTCTTCAGCCATGGTCGAGTTGGTTGGTGATTCCTGGGTGCGAGGAAGATGGATAACCAGTTCGCAAACAAAGGGATGGACGGCTTGAAGTGTCCAAAAGAGTGGGCAGGTGGTAGAGACTTGAACTTATGAAAGTGCCACGCTCTGCGACGGCAAGTGGAGGAGAGGGAAAGAAATATCGAGCAAAGAGAAACCGGACAACACGAAATAAAAAATAATTGGGAAGGCAACTTAAAACGCGAAGCGAATGGAGGAAACCAAAAATACGAGGTAGATCACCGTCCCCAGTTCGGAGGCAGCGCTCCCTTGGCAGCGCCCCTGGTATTTGCAGGAAGCTCCTGTCAGATGAGAAACCGGGTTCTACCGCTCCAATTGGCCAGTCCAGCCAGGCGGGGCTTAGACCAGCGGCAGTCTTTCTTATTTTGGGGGTGGCAAGGGCAGACGGGGCACTGGTCAAACCCCAGCCCGCGCGGTTCCTGTTCCAGGGGTTTCCCCGTTGTGCAAGACGCCACGCCACCGCTGCGGCGCACGAACTTGTGTTTTGGTTGCATGCTGGATGCGCTCTGGCTGCCGGTCGAGCTGGAAAGCGGCATTGACCCACCCCTTGGCCCTCGTCAGACAGAATCCAGCGGCGGCGAGACGCTGGTCAACACGTATTGAGGGCTTCGCGCGGGAAGCGTGGAATGTATCACGTTGACTACATTTTCTACGGATCGCCTCTCTCTCTGCAATCTGACCTGGTTTTACGCATTCCCATCCCAGTTGTGGGCCTCCTAAACAAGAATGGAAAAAGGTCCAGTATACCCTGTCATCTCCGGTCAAGCTCAGGGGAGCTCCCGTACCAAGACCCGCTGATCGATTGCCCAGACACGCAGCCTGGAGATTTGTGGAATTTTCCGCGGACGGTCGAGACTCTGTTCCTGGTCTGGAAAAGGTCAGGCCACCTCCAGGCACCGCCTCAATCCGCACCGACAGATCGCTGGATTGGGTTGTCAACGCAAAAACCGCCAATTCAACGAGCCGCTCCCGGCCGACGATGCGTCGTCAGTGCCGGCACGTAATCGTCATGCGGCGACCAAAACGGCCTGAAATGCACGAGCGGGTGGATATTAGAGTTTCCGGCCTGGTCTCCCGCGGATGGCGGGAGGCAGCCGTCGCTCCGGAGGACCTGCTTTAATGAGCAGTGCCGACCCGGTTTCATGGGGTTGTGTTTGATTTCCGGGATGGGTCTCGAAGGAATCGGTGAGCCAGGACACTCGAGGAGGCGGAGGTCGCCAGATCGAGATCGGCATACGCGAGCGTTAGCGCGCTCTCATGAAGAGGCCAGGGTATGGTCGAGACCAGAGGCGGCATGCTTTGGCGACTGGATGAAAACGGCACAGCCAACCATTCGCCGGTGGAGTGGCGGGATTTTATGCGGACATCACATTTATAGCAAGGCATTAACTGGAACGAGGAAAAACAAGAAAAACAGGGTGAAGAAAATAGCAACAATTAAAAGAAAACATTAACGAATGTGACTCTCCGTGCTTTTCGCTACAAAAAAGTGAGGCCGGCAACACAGTGTGCATATCAAGTCACTGTGCCGCTGCTCCCTTTTCACACCGCCTTCCTACCTCGGCTAGACCCTGGAATTCTGCCCGTAGCCAGCATTGAGCTTGAGCTCTGCGGCGTTGCAGTGGGACCCATGCAGCACTCGACCGCCGCAGCATCGCCGGTCGACCTCAAGCCGCCACCCCCTCCGAAGGAAGCCCGCCCGGCCCCGACCCGACCGATTCGAGCGTGACCCCCGACAGGGCTTGCCAAGATGTTGTCCGGAATTCTGATCTTCAACCAAAAGGGCGAGAACCTGATCTTCCGCGCCTTCCGCAACGACTGCCGCCCACGTCTCGCCGACGTCTTCCGCATCCAGGTCATCTCCAACGCCCAGGTCCGCTCGCCGATCCTGACGCTGGGCAGCACCACCTTCAGCCATGTCAAGCACGAGAACATCTACCTGGTCGCCATCACCAAGAGCAACGCCAATGCCGCCCTCGTCTTTGAGTTCCTGTACCGCCTGATCCAGCTGGGGAGGGGGTACTTTGGCAAGTTTGACGAGGAGGCCGTCAAGAACAACTTTGTGCTAGTCTACGAGCTGCTGGATGGTACGGCCCTGTCTTTTCCGGTGTCCGCTTGCCTACCTAGGTGTTATACCGTCAACGCTGACCCTTGATGCCCAGAGATCATCGACTTTGGCTACCCCCAAAACACCGAGACGGACACGCTCAAGATGTACATCACCACCGAGGGCGTCAAGTCGGAGCGGGCACGGCCAGAGGACTCAGCCAAGATCACCATGCAGGCCACTGGCGCGCTATCGTGGCGCAAGGCCGACGTCAAATACCGCAAGAACGAGGCTTTTGTTGACGTCATCGAGGACGTCAACCTCCTCATGTCCGCCACCGGCTCCGTCCTGCGCGCCGACGTCACGGGCCAGATCATCATGCGCGCATACCTCTCTGGCACCCCCGAGTGCAAATTCGGCCTCAACGACCGCCTGCTGCTCGACGGCGACGGCATGATGTCGCTGCCAAGCGGCAACCGCATGGGCACCAAGGCCACCAAGGCCGCCGCCGGCAGCGTCACGCTCGAGGACTGCCAGTTCCACCAGTGCGTCAAGCTCGGCAAGTTCGACTCGGACCGCATCATCTCCTTCGTCCCGCCCGACGGCGAGTTCGAGCTGATGCGCTACCGCGCCACCGAGAATGTCAACCTGCCCTTCAAGGTCCACGCCATTGTCAACGAGGTCGGTAAGACAAAGGTTGAGTACAGCATCGGCGTCAAGGCCAACTTTGGCCCCAAGCTCTTTGCCACAAACGTCGTCGTTCGCATCCCCACCCCGCTCAACACGGCCCGCATCTCGGAGCGCTGCACCCAGGGCAAGGCAAAGTACGAGCCGTCCGAGAACAACATTGTCTGGAAGATCGGCCGCTTTGCCGGCCAGGCCGAGTTCGTTCTCTCGGCCGAGGCCGAGCTCACCCACATGACCAACCAGAAGTCCTGGAGCCGCCCGCCGCTGAGTATGAATTTCAGCCTGCTCATGTTCACAAGCAGCGGCCTGCTGGTCCGCTACCTCAAGGTGTTTGAGAAGAGCAATTACAGCAGCGTCAAGTGGGTCAGGTACATGACCAGGGCTGGAAGCTACGAGATCCGCTTCTAGTTGCTACTTGAGTTTCAAGGCAGACTTGTGTGGGTTTGTCCTATGATTCTCCTTGTGTCTTGTGCTTATCCGGCATGGCGCGGCGTTCGGTCTTTTTTCACGTCCTTGTCAAGCTTTAGGGTGGGATTTTATTGGTATAGACAGGTGATATTAAGGCCGGCCATATTAACGACACATTATTTCTACGTCAACCACCTTTTACCGCCTCGTCTTCGGCACGATAGCTGAGAGCAGTCGAAAGATAATCCTAAAATCTCTGCATTACCCTTCTTTCCAAGCCTTGACTCGGCATTTTCCACAGCCTCCAGGGCTCAACCTGCCCCTTCCATGTGCTCACCCGACCCCATGTTACCGAAAAATCACTAAAGAGACAAGTTAGCATCAATTATATGCTCCCCAGGACACAAGCAATTCAGCTTGACTTACAATCTCGATCCACCTAGCCATCCACTTCTCGACGACGGCTTTGGCCTCGTCGACCAGTCCAAGCTCAAGGAGCAGCTGCACGCTACCCCTCAACGCACTCTCAATCGCCGAGGCGATCCAGCCATGAGTGTAGGAGGTGTGCTCGCCGACGAATACGACGCCGTCGTGGGTCTTGAAGTACTCCGGGATGAACAGCTCGTGCTGGCCCACGGTCGGCTCCGCCCAGCTCCCGGACTGCAATGGGTCGGCCTCCCAGCACACCCTGTCGTACTTGCCGGTGTACAGACCGGCGGCCGCGGGCCCGTGGATCTCGAGGATGGCGTCCAGGACGTACTGGACGTGCTCGGCCTCGCTGAGGCCGCCGAACCGGCTCCCGAAGTGGTTGTCGAAGATGTAGCTCCCCAGGATCGACGCCGGGCCGGTGCCGTTGATGTTGTACGACGGGTAGCAGATGGTGCCGATGCCGGGGATGTCGGTCATGGTGGAGCAGCCGCCGTAGATGGGCTTGGGCAGGCGCCTCTCCCAGAAGCGCTCCTTGAACTCGAGCGCGACCTTGCACGCGTCGGCGTAGGGCATCTGGCGCATGGCGTTGGTGATGGTGGTGTCGAGCCGCGGGCTAAAGCGCCACTGCTTGACGACCGAGAAGGGCACGCCCACGACGGCGAAGTCGTACGTCGACGACTTGAACTTGGCGTCGGTCGGCTTGTCGCGCCACTGCAGCGTCACCGTCTTGGCGGCCGCGTCGCGCCGCACGCGCTCGATCTTGCGCCCAAACGTCGTGGCCTTCTTCACAAGCGGCTCGAATGCCTGCGGGAGCCGGTTCAGGCCGCCGTCGATGGTGGACCAGGTTGCGGCGCTGAAGTAGAGCTCGTCGTAGATCTAGAGACGGTGTTAGGGGAGGGACGGACGGGAATACGAAAAAAAGAGGGGGGAGATTCGACGGCTGCTTACGTCTGTCCAGAAGCTCTGGGAGCCCTCGCCGGCGAGAATGCTGGTGTCGTTAAGGCTCAGCTTCAGGTAGTTGACCATGAAGGCGAACTCGCTCCACCGGTCGCCCGGCCCCGGGAGGGAGCCGACGCCATTTTTAATACTAGGTGAGCATTGAGATCCTTTTGTCAGCTTCTTAACCGCCCTTATTCTCATATCTGGTTCCCAACTCGCCCCAATAGTTTAACTCACAACTCGGAGTGCGCCCGGAATAGGTTCTTCGCGGCCTTGGCCATGAACTCGTGGTTTTGCACGATAGGCCTGCGTGCCTCCTCGGCCGCGATGGTGGAGGGATCCTTCGGCCTGCTGATCATCAGGGACGGGTCGGCGTCGATCTGCTCCTGCGTCGGCGCGATGCCGCTGGACGTCTTGATGTCGTCGTTGTAGATCAGAGAGTTGGCGGCGCTCTGGTACCATGGGATCCAGTCGATGGTGAGGTTCTTGGGGTTGCCGCGGTTGAGCCTGTTGAGCTCGGCGGCCAGGTCAAAGACCATCTGATGGTCCGTGATGTTGAGCGTCTGGCCCTCGAGCTCGATGGTTTTTGGGAACCGCATGGGACCCATCTCCTGGTACGAGTAGTCAAAGGGCCCGCCGCTGAGGTAGGTGGTGTGGACACGTCCGCCCAGCCGCTTGGACGCCTCGATGATCTCGAGGTTCTTGAACCCGGCCTGGCTGAGGACCAGGTACGTCATCAGCCCGGACATGCCGGCGCCGACGATGCCGACCTTCTTGGCCTTTGCCTTCTCGACGTCGATGGCGCTCAGGTTCTTGCCCTTCAGCAGCGCCACGCCGTCGAACCAGGGGCCGTGGACGTCGAAGCCGTTGGCCGCGTTCATGTGGATGCCGCCGCGCGCCCGAAGGCTGCGTCGCCGGCGCCGGCTGCGCTCCGCGTGCATCTCCTGCGGCGCGCTGCGGCCCACGAGCGCGCCCGTGGCGGCGTCCCAGGCCGAGATGCAGCCCCGCGCCTGCGCGTCCGCGGGGATGCGCCACACCAGTCTGCTGCTGCTGCTGCCTTCGCCGGCCGCGGCGGTGCTGCGCGCGATGACGTGGTGGGCATCGGCCTCTCGCTTGGCGGCGCACGAGCCGTACGTGAAGCTCAGCGGCGAGCGAGCAACTGCCGCCGCCGGGCCATCCCTGACGGAGAGGTGGATGTTGGCCAGGTGCGAGTCGAGCGCGGTCCGGGTCTCGATCTCGACTGGGAGGTGGGCCGGAGAAGGGGACGAGGCGGCCAGCTGGCCCAGGAGGCCGGCAACGAGGATGGACTTCATCTTTCACTGCCTTTTCTGCTTGTCCGTCGGGAGTGAGGGTCGACTGTACGGCTCGCTGGTGAAGGGGAGCTCGAGCGTGAAGATCAACTCGGGTTTGGTAGACGCCTGGACATGATCATCCCCCCCATTTATACACCCTCCTATCTCGGACCAGTTCCCATACGCGCGATGCAGCTCCGTCACAGAACAACCGCTGTCCTATGGAGAACATCGCGGGCAACCTCGGCTCCGGGAATCTGCCAAGGCACTACTTGATAAAGGAACCCAATATTCCAGCATCTCACGAACCCAGCAGGGGCTGAAGTGAGTCACGAGAGCTATCTCGGGGATAATAGCATGGCCAAGTGCTCAACATGCTCCTCGATGTGGGAGTGCGTAACGCGAGCCTCTCGCCAGCCTTTGCTAGCTCGTGGCCACACCGAAATCCAGGTAGGTCAGCAAGTAGGATCGAGCGCTGAGCACCGAGGACGGACCAAGGACAGACTAACGAGATCTCCAGGCGTATTTCGCTTTTTCTCGTTAGGTGCTCGCATTCTGACCCCCAGCTCAGGGGCTAGTTACCTATGGCCGGCGCCGGACAGCCAGGTGTTCAGACACCCAGCTTACAAGGAAATCTTGGTGCCTGGGTTCCGCGAGCCTGCTACGAGATATCAGCCGGAGACACCGAAAATCGATGTGTGAATTCCGGCCGTCTACGTCCAGTCCCAGTCCCGGCCTGTGATGATGATGCCATAGGAACACGCCTCGGCCGCGAGTACAGTCGACCTTCACAAAAGGATTTCGTAAGCCATCATTACAGCCACCCTCGTCGTCTTGTCTGGGCCTAGATGAAGGTGATTTTGTAAGCAGAGCCTCTCAGCTGCCCAGCAGTCCAAGGCCGGGGCAATGCGGGTCGAACCCCCACGCACCATGTGCCAGAGCTCTCATGTGCGGGCAGGTAATTTACGTGCTACATCACCCCTCAACCGAACCATCGTGCCGGATACCGTACCAACAGAATATGACCCGTTGTGGAGAGCAGAGTCTGACAAGCCGACAGGGCGCACAAGGCTTGGCTACGGACCTAGTGGTGGCTTACAGCCCGGGCGTCCGGTAAGATTTGTGGCCCCGGCTTACCACGAGGCGCGCTGCAGGATCCGAGTGCGGCCGAGAAGTCCGAAATCGACATTGGTGGGCGCGCCCTTTCCGCTAGGAATGACATAAATCTCCGAACAAGCGTACTCCCAGCAGGCATCTTTGTGGTGTGGACGGTTTCTTCAATCGTCATTTCGCGTCAGCACTTGTGACTTCCGCAGACTTCTTGGCAGCCTTTTGTGGCATAATTATCAACGGCCAACAAACCTGGCACGCCACTCAGCTGATGAGCGGGATGAAACCGAATATGGCGAGAAGGAAAGCTCAGCCGCAGTTCCTGCCTCATTTCGTGGTGTTATGATCCATCATTATTCGAAACGACTGCATGTTGTGCTGACGTCGGAATCAATAATTTGAAAAGGAAGCCTCGCTACGGGCGGGTGGATAGGAACTGAGTACCTAACCGCTAAATGCCTTGAGCCCTCAGTATGGCTTGGCTTCCGAGCCGCGGTAGGTCCTCAGTCCCTTCCGGCGTCTACACACAACAGGGGGGATGACTTCTGCCTTGGCTTCATTCCGACTGTGGCCACAGCCGGCTCCGGTTCAGGCCTAGCCTTGCCGTGGTGCCAAGATTACGCATTTCTTCCAAGCACGCGTGCTCCTCGTCAGTGTCGCTCGTGCAGAGAGCATGACCTCCCGGTTCGCGGCCCGCCACTTCGCGAGCTCGTCGTCCTTTGCCTTTGAAGATCTGCATGGAGCCAGGTTCAGTTCTAATTAAATCAAGCCTCTTACATGTGACCGTCATTTGATAACCCTCTATACCAATGGGCCTTTATTTTATCATGCTTTTTAATTACTGAGAATAGGAAATGCCGGCGTCTAGGAGAGCATTTTGGTTGGGAGGAAATGTGGTTGCATCCATTAATTAAGGTACATTCCCAAATTATAACCATCAGGCCTGGCCATTCTCGTCGTCGTTTTTACCGATATACTTTTTATTAACAGAAAATTTTCGTCTTTTACTCAAACGATACCTTTAAGCCTGACATCTTCTTATGCAGGCATTCAGTTGATGATTTGTAACCGATTAATTAACAGCTCCTTTTATACATAGACAGACATGATTTACTAAGCGGATGCCAGTCCATTTCGCCAGGGCAAATAAAAACCTTGCAATAGATGCCCGGATAAGCTATAGTGGTTGCTTTCACGGTAATTGGTTGAGGGGGCTAATTATTATACGAGCAAACATCACATACCACGTTCCATTATATTAGAAAGGGTCAACTCACAACCGGAACTGACTTAGAGCCTCAGCTTTCTTTTTTACCCTTCCTTTCCTCTTTTCTTTCCTATTTCTTTTCCTATTCCTTATTTTTTTTCTTTCCTTCTTCCTTTTTTTTTCTTTTTTATTATTATCATATTCCCCCCCTGTTCTCCCCAATGAAGTAGATTAATTAGGGTGGAATAAATATTGTGCCTAAGTCACTTTTCCTTATGGTTTGCTTTTTTTCTGCTTTGCGCGGGCACTCTTTTTTTAAGTTTTAATGCCTAGGTATACTACCAGGAACCTTGTGGCACCAAATTATCAACAGCCTCACGAAGTATACCAGCAGACCAGCTCAACTAAACCGCCAGCTCCGCCTCAGCCTCCCCGGCCTTTGTCACAATGGCGTCCCGCTCCTTGGCCGTGTACACGCCGGCCGCGACGAACTGGGCCGCCACCTCCCTGACGGCGGCCACAAAGGCGGCGTGGCCACCAAACGGGGCCCGGTCCCACAGGACGTCCAGGAACGTCGGCCCGTCCGTCCCCGGGGAGCTTATCCCCTGGACCGGCACGTCGTAGCGCGGC
>GL876968.1:3847888-3859707 GCA_000193285.1 Magnaporthiopsis poae ATCC 64411 | reverse complement strand
GTCGCCGATGTAATAGGGCCGCGCGGTGACGGTCTGGTTCTGCCCACCGCCAGTCGCCGCGGCGACGGCGACGTTAAAAAGCGTGTCGCCCCTGCTGCTGCCCCTGGGTACGACGGCGGCGCGCGCGTAGTCGCCGTCCAGCTTTAGGTGTCTGTAGAGCGACAGCTCCCAGTAGCCGCTGTTGCCGCCGCTACCGGTGGGCGGCCGGCCGATGAGCTGGAGCACCACGGGCCCCCACATCAGGGCCTGGGTGTCGGACCGGTCGGGGGCGCGCTCGACGCGGACGCGGAATGGCATGTGCATCTCGATCGTGTCGCCGGCCCGCCACGCGCGGCTGAGGGTTAGGTAGGTGCCGGGCACGGGGTTTTGCGCCTGCGCGTCCGTCTCGCCGTTGACGGTCGCTTTAACGCTCCCGCTCTGCGCCCACGCTGGCACGCGCAGCTTGATGTCGAGCGGGTCCCGACCGGCGGCAACGACGGTGAGCTTGGTCTTGTCGCCGCGTGGGAAGGCGGTCTCCTGTTTGAGCGAGAAGCCCTTGTCCGCCCACGTCAGGGTGGAGGGGACGTAGAGGTTCACCCAGAGCGCGGAGCCGTCGGCCGAGCGCAGGTAGACGGTCTCCTGGTATTTTGTGTGGCTCTCGAGACCGGAGCCGCCGCAGCAGGTGCCCGTGTTGCCGTAGTCGCGCGAGGCGCCGGGTGTCAGGGGTTGGAAGTAGGTCAGCTGCGGGTCCCCGGTGGTGGCGGCAGTGTCAGCGCGGGAGCCGGCGATCATGTTGAACAGGCCGCGCTCGTAGCCGTCCATGTAGGTGGCGTTGTGTTCGTGCATGAACAGGTTGCGCGCCAGCTTGAGCATGTTGTACGTGGTGCACGTCTCGGCACCGTTGTCGGCCATGGCGTTGGCCACGTTGCCGCGGTTCTGGAACATCTCGGCGTTGTTGTTGGAGCCTGGGTAGTTGCCACCGGTCCCTCCGCTCGCGAACTGCCGGTACGGAAACACCCAGCCGTAGAAGTTCCTGGCCGCGTCCAGGTAGTCCTGCTCTCCGCTGTGCTCGAAGATCCTCAGGTATCCGATGAACTGCGGGACGTGGGTGTTGGCGTGGAGTCGGTCGGTCCGGCGCGGGCCCGGGTTTTTGTCGCGGGTCAGGACCAGGATATCGCGGTCTTGCACAGCAGCGTCAAACAGAGAAGCCCGGTTATCAAAGGCCTTGGCCGTCTCCAGATGGCGGGCGTCACCCGTCAGCTCATAGATCTCGGGGAAGACTTCGTTAGCGCCGCCAAACTCGCCAGCTATGTATAGATCCCACATCCTGTTCAGGTCGTTCCTGGTCAAATTGCCAGTGTAGCCCGGCTGGTTCTTATCTCCAACGGTTAATGCGAGGTGCGCCCAGTTGGCCATCTTGACCACAACATCGAGTGCTTGCGAGTTGTTGGTGTTGTAGTAGGCGTCCAGCAGCCCCCGCATGATCTTGTGCTGCGTGTACCAGGGCGCCCAGGTGTTGGTCGCAGCGTCGCCTCCGTAGACGGCCCAGCGCGGCGGGCCGAGCCTCAATACCGTGTCTTCGGGGAGCGCGCCCATGTAGCCGGGGTGGGTAGGGACCCAGGCCGAAGGCCCAGACCCTCCTCGGCCGCTCACGATGCCGGCGTCCCGGCCGTTGGCCGAAGAGTCCAACAGCGTGCTTCCTCGGTCTTCATCGAAGCGGTACCACGCAATGTTTCCTCCACCTGTCGTGCCCGCTGCCGAAGCCAACAGAGACCGCACCTCGGCTGCGCTCAGCGCCCGGCTGAAGATGTGGAACTCGTCAATGGTGGCGCTGAGCGGTGCGTCTCCGCTGTACTGGGACCGGCCGATCCAGCGATTGCCCGGATTACCCAGGCTGGTCGGGTTCAGCGCCATACCCATGTTGGTGCCGGCCACCTGGCCGTTGACGTACATCACACCCGTGTTGCCCTTGAGGGTGACAGCGATGTGCACCCACTCGTTGACGGGAAGCGCCGTGTTGCCGTTGATTTGCTGCTCCTCTCCTGAACCGCCAGTGGTGATGGCGAATCGCGGCGCAAAGCCAGGCTGGTCGGCGCGTGGTGTCAGGAACATGTTGACCGTCGTGTCTCTGCCAAAGTCGAATAGGCGCGTCCACGTCTGGTTCGCCGCCAGCTTCACCCAAGTCGCAACGGTGAAGTCGCGCAGCTGGTTGATGGTCTCCTGAGGGAGCGTAACATACTGCTGCCCCTGGTCGCCGTGGTTCAACTGCAGCGCGTTGCCGAACTTGCCCGCCACGCGGCCAACAGTTGCATTGTTTCCTGGCTGTTGCCCATCGGAACCGCTGCCCATCCTCGCAGTGATGGCCTTTTGGCAGGCTGCCAGCTCCTGGACCATCCAATCCAGCTTGGTTTTGAAAACCTGCTCACCCTGGTCGGCGTACGCTTGCGACAGCGCCGTCATGTAGTGGCCTGCCCAGTGGCCGCTCAGCAGACCGCCGTCCTCCCACCCACCCGGCACCGTGATGCCGTCCGTGTTGGGCCGGCCGGCTTGGTTGTTGAAGAGGACTAGGAACCGCCGCTCATCATAGTCGCGTAGGAAGTCCTTTATTCGGTCGCGTTTTTCCTGCAGCAGCCCATCGCCCAGGCGGATCTGGTCGAGCCGGAAGGGCCGCACCGGCGCCGTACCGCCGGGGCCTGGGTCAGTAGGCAGATTTACTGCTGACGCGCTTGCGGTGCCTGCAATGGCCATTAATCCTAGGGCGACTGCCTGAAGCAGTCGGCGCGGACCAGGCCGAGCAGCCATATGGTCAGCCGTACCCGAGCGTCCAAATGGATGGTGGCTTTTTGGACGTTTCTGCCATATTTTCCTTTTTTTTTTCTTTTTTTCTTTTTTTGCGAGAAGGAGTGATCTGCCTAAATACCCGTGTGAGATGTAACGGCGGCAGTGGAGGCTTGTTATCCGTTCGAGAGTCACACGGATATTGGTGCCAGTGAGGGGAGGGGATTGATAAGGCGCGTCTTGCCGCCAAGTTGGTACCGGCCCCTCATCCTCGCCGCACCCCTGTCTACCCCAGTGCATCCGTATGAAATAGGAAGGAGGTAGGACTGCCGTCGGCGCATAACACGGTTTGCAACGTCGGCTCGGTGTAGGATAGCCCGATAGGCCAACGGGCTGAGATGGGGAAATAATGAATCAATTTACTCTTGGCCGGCTGCCGCAACTTCCAAGAAGCCATGGGAACTTTTTTATAATTTTACACCAAGATATACAGGAATTAAAACATCCTCTATCACAATTCCCCTTCTTAAGGAAAACGTATTACTCACGGGCTTTCCCTGCAATGTTATTTGATTCTTTTTGGCAAATCCATATAACTAACCATAGTTATGCATTCGGATTTAGCCTTTTTTATCTCCCCTCCGGAACGAGATCTAGGCATGATTTTCTTTATCATTTTCAAGAGAAAGAAATTAATTATATCTGTATAATCACGGCAAGTTTGACAATATCGCAGCTCTTCACTCCCCAAACGTGGAAACTGTGAGCATGCGGATATAGTGTCTGGCTCCTGAGGATATTGACCGAAGCAGGATACCATCATCTTCATCGATAACCAGCTGTCTACAGCCTCCGTTTATACTAATACTTTATTATGAGAGAGTTTAATTATATCACCCAGAAGGCAGCCCTAGCCCATTACACCAACTGCCAACGTTCCCAGTCTCAAGCGCCTACAGAGTGATGCCTCTTGCCACCTCTGTGCTACTCCGTACGAGGACGCTATCAGCCCGGTCGTTTAAAGAAAGCGGGGGCGCATCTGGCAAAACAGCACCTTCTCCGCTCCCTGCAACAGGGACGGTCATCAATATCTGACTTCTAGGCATCGGTGAGGACCATGAGGTGCTGCAGATCTCTCGATCACGGCTCGAGACGCGTCCGTGGAAAATATTGCTCCAAAACAATCCATCGACATCTTTATATCTCCCTGGGATCCTCTGGGGTTCCCAATCCAGGAGTATCCGGAAACACAGCGTGGGCACGACCTTCACCCGGAAGGAGCGATGGACTGGGTTGTTTGTATTGAGGCTGATATCACAACCGCTGACTCTGGTTCACACGCGTCGCGCTATCCTGCATTTCATTATAATTATCCATCGAATTGCTTTGTTTTTATCACATGGCGCTCGCCGCGGCACACCCAAGTCTGTGCCTCTAGCTGTGGCGCTGGTGACGGCAAAAGTCCGAGCAGGTGGACATCTACATCTCCTATGATGCCGACAATTGCTATTGCCCGACGAAGCATCCAGGAAGGAAAAGCAAGATATGTTAGGGTCTAGGGACCTGTCCACAGATCATCGAATCCTCGTCCATCGATCTAGTCATTAAAACTCGATGCTCGAAACTGTAGCCACACGCCGCGTCTAGAAACCCATCTGCCGATTGTCGTCGTACGTCTTTTGGCTTTGCTGCTTCCTTTGCCCTAATCTGCCCTTTCGATTCCTCCTCTGTTCGCGCAACCTGCGAGCCTCCTTGTCACCGTTAAGCATACTCACGTTGCTTGCTTCCTGCTGTGGTCGGGTGGAAAAGTACATGGCGTGTGGCCCCTCAGCATTGAGGTTGGATTTCCCCGCCTCGGGCCAGCGAGACCCATGCTGGCAAGGATTACGGGGCGCGTGCTTTGCGCTAGCGTGGCATGGTAACAGCGCGCTTTGGGTGCCACCCAAACGTGCCAAACAAAATCGAAGGAAAATGAATGAACGCTGCCGACCAGTCGGCGTGTGACGAGGGAGGGCAAATGTACACGTCAACCTACCGCCTGCTAAACTCGATCTGGATGGAGCCGCAGATGTGGTCATCGTGGCATGCGACCACCCTGTCTCGCCCACGAGGATGCCTTGCGAAGCAGGTTTTCCCGTCGTCATTCCAACGTCGGAGGGTTCGAGCTTGTCCCCTGGCCGCCGGAGCTTTCCGAAGGTAGCGACGAGGGGTAGAGCTAGGGTACCTAGGCCAGGCAGGCGGCGCGCCCTGTTTGCCTGCTCTGCCTGCGCCTGGACATGGAGGTGCATGGGCGCACCAGCCAAACACCGAAGGAAGTGGACTGAGGGACAGGCGAAAAGCAGAAGTGCATGTGCTCGAACAAGCCGGGCGTCTGAGACATGCAGCTTCTTGTCAGACACGGGTGCTCCGTTGGGGAGGTTGGGTTAGGTTAGGGAGACACGGGTCCGTCCTCAGTAGCCTGGCGGACTAGGTGCTGGCCACGGTTGGTAGTGCTGGTCTGGCCTTCTGATCAATAAGAGGGGGTGGGAATGCAGCATCTGACAATCGCCTGCCTGCTGTTGTGGATGGAGGCGATGGCATGCTGGTGCTAACTTGGCCGTCCGAAGATTGAGGGCGGGGTTGTTCCATTGGTCGGTTGACAAGACAGACCGCGCTCGAGAGCTGAGGTGGGTTAGAGCCTTCCATCCAGTCGAGCAGGGTTGATTATAATCCAGGTCCATAGGAAGCCGACGGTTTACTTCAGGCAGGCACGGGCAGGCACGGGCAGGCAGCCACCCAGCCAGCAGAGTTCCTTCCCTTTTAACGGCTGATCAACACCACATGATTTTTTCAAGCTTGCCCAACCCCGAGAGGTCATCACCTCAACTGACCTTATCTTCCGACCCTCGTCTCGACGCCTCTCCCGTTTCGATCTGACTTTGCCTTGTCAGCAAATCCATGAGCCCGACCACCAGAGATAGGTACCTGGTCATCCAACCTAGCGCCACCCTCTGACAGACTCGTCATTGCCGGCCCTGGCCAACCGTTTATTCCAACTCAGCATTCGAGAAGCACGCGCGCCAGGATCAACTGGCCGTGCTGTTTGGAGACGGCCCCGCGGCTTCGATTTGCGCCCGTGGCTCCCACCTAGAAAAGCGCTGCACAGGTCGCCCAATCCGCCCGCGCCTCCACCTCCATCTGACTGGCTGTGGGTAGCTGCATGATGCACCATCCGGACCCCGAAGAAGAAAACAGAAAAAAACAAAAAGGGCCGGAGCTGCATGCTGACTTCTTACTTGGCTAGGACAAGCGCACGCACGTGCTGTTTATCGGGGCAGGCAGCTGAGTCCAAACAAACACGAGCCCCTCTCTCGGCCCAAGGAGCGCCTCTCCTCCAAGCCCGACGCAGGACGAGCCGTTTTGTACCTCACAACCTGCCCGCGCACTGCAGGACTTGTTCCCCCGTTTCCCAAGTCTGGCATCATCTGCTCCATTGTTCTGCCCGCCTCGCCAGTCCCGGACGACAGCCTGGCCACCGCCAAACGACTAGGCAAGAAACGGAGACAGTCAGACATTGATCTCGGTGACTACCTATCGCCGAAGAGCTGCCGGATCTCCCTATCGGTCTCCTTCAAATAGGCCCAAGCCATTAGAGACACCGGCTGCCCGAGGTAAGTGCTGGTCTCGCTGCTCGGCTTCCAGGATTGCACCCTGCCCTGTTCTTCTGGGTGCTCCCATCTTTTTCTTTCTTTTCTTTTCTTTTCTTTTCTTTTTTCCCCTCTTTTTCTTGCCTCTTTCTCGTCACCCGGCAACAAAGCTTGTAAAATCCCCCCCGAATGCGGTTCTTGCCGTCATCCATGATATCGATTCCGCCGTGAACCTTGGGGCCGACGATGTCTCGACGGGTGCATTCATATCGAGGACGTATTTGACTTCCTCGCTTGCCTTCGATTAAGCACACGTCTGCCCTCCTTGGCCACCGCATTGATCATCCTCCCACCAGTCATTTTCATGGACGCAATTGCCGACTGCAATATCGTCACCAATCATGTCTACTGCTCGTTTGGCTCTCGTACAATACTCCTAAGCCGCATGCTCTGCCCGTGTGCGCTACGGAACGTTGCTGTATTAATTCGTTCTCGCTAGCTTTGCCTTTCCACGCAGGGTCCAGCCCTGCCACCTACTCCTTTAGACCCGCGCGCGAGACACCATATAAACAAAACAAACCTGCTGCCGCCCGCCCTCTTCCTAAACCGCTCGCTGCCTCCATAAGCACGAGGAACCGCCGTCATGGAATCGAAATCTCTGCGATCCAAGCTCCGGAACATCAAACCTTCTCAGGCTCTGCACAAACTTACTAATAGGCTGGGTTCCAAGGCCCGTACAGGCTCCACCGAGGCATGTCAGCCGAGAGCCTTGACACACGCTCTTGATCCTGCTTGGGGGCTAGACCCAGGATCGACGGGCCCGTCGACTTCATCTTCTACGCGCATGTCCGGAATCGTGGCAGGCGGCACGACAGCACCACCCCATTCACCATCCGTACAGCAACCCTTGTCCTTGGGCGCAGCGCCTGGCCTATCGCCTCCACTAGCCGCTGGGAATACTGCCTCCTACCAGAGTAAAAATAACGATAGCACCGGAAAACCGCCCGGGGGTGTGAACAAGAAGCAGACTCGAGCCGGCTCCAGCATGGTTGTCAAAAACCATGAGAGTGATGGCCTCGCCGAGGAGAAGGACGAGGACCCGTCGGATGACAATGCCAGCTATCACTCGGCACCAACGGAGCAAACCCAACAGGACGAGCAGCCAGCTGATCCGGCGGCACAAGAGCTCAAGCCTCATTTGCCGCCTGTCGACCAGCCTAGCCCGATAACGACCAAGCCCACTTCAAGGCGGACCAGGCTCAGAGAGCGTTTTAGAGGGAGTGCGAGCTCAGCGCAGCAATCCGGGTTGACGACTTCTCCGAGTGGATGGAAAGAGTGCCAGGAGCTCAGGCAATACGGGCGTCAGATTTCAGTGCGCTGCAGCAATTGTGCGAGTGACATATATGTGGGAGACCACAAAGTCGTCCGCCATACGCAAGACATGATGATGAACGCCCAAGGTTTGCCTACCCTCTTTGCTCTTTGAAAGCCCACATGGCGAGGCTGACAGATTCAAACCCACAATCTTCGCAGCGCCGCACGATGCGACATCCGTTAAGAACGTTGTCCACTCGTCCATGTTCTGCCAGCGGTGCAACAGCCTCACCTGCGTAGGCTGCGGCGAGGCTGTCGACCGCAAGGCTGCCGCCACAGACGAGACCACTTCGGCTTGGACAGAGGGCCACGGTAAAAGGTTCCGCCTCAACTGGCACTGTGAACGGGGGCGCCTGTTCATGATCTGGCTGTTTGCCGCCGGGTACGACTATAAGCCGCCGTTGCCCGCCTCGCTCATTTCCCACCGGGGCTCGCTCGCTGGCGCCAGCTACCAGAGATTCTCGAGACTTTTGTCGCCGTTTAGTATCAAGAGCGAAACGGCAACGACCCCAGCACCTGTTACTGACGCGTCGCCGCCGTCATCGCTGCCTTCGTCGCTCCCGGCATGGGACACGTTTTCATCCACGCCCACCACGCCGGTCTCTGAGAATGCGGAGGCAAGCGCCTCCGGCAGCGGCACTTCGGGAGCGACAACAGCAGCGGTGGCAGCGGCGCCTCCTACGCCAACCGATCCCGGCAAGGGGAAGTCATCCTCGTTCTGGTTCCCCGGTCTCAAGTCAGGGGGCCTTCCCGAGAAGGGTACAGGCTATGGGCGGCACGACAGCCGCACCTGGACACCGACCGTGACCCGGTCCGCCAAGCAAGAGGAGCGAGAGCGGATCCAGGAGCGGTACCTCGGCTGCTTGGCGGCCCTGGTGCCGGCCACAGAGCGAGATGACCCCCAACTAGACGGAATCCCGCCGAGACTCGTGGAGCTCATGATCCGGCGCAGCCCACTAGTGCCCCTGTGCGTGGACCTACTTCGCAGCCACGCTATGGACGAGCTCACGGCACGGTCGGGGCTCTACGGCGCCCTCTGCGCTCTGCTGACGGCCCTTGCCCGCCACTCGGCCACGGGCCCGATGTTGTTCCGGCGCACCAAGCTCTACCCGGAGCGCGAGCAGACGGTCCGTGCCTCTATACACACACTGGACAAACCCGCTACGGCGGCGGCGACAGCGGCCGAGTATGAGGAGACGACGTCGTTGCGAGACCTGATCGGCGCTTTCGTGGCGCAGTGCCGGCTCCTCCTGGCGCACTCCCTCGCGCACAGCGATGAGTTCAAATCCGACGAGGATGTCAGAATGCTGGAACTGTGCGAGCGCATGTGTCAGTTAGCTGCCGTTCTGGAAGAGAAGGAAGCCGAGTTTGCTGCGGCGGCCGCTGGAGAAAGCGACAACGGATCCGAGACTACGCCGCCCAGTAGCAACAGCAGTGGTAGCGGCAGCAATGACAAAAACAACAACAGCAGCAGCAGCAGCAGTAACAGCAGCTCTGCCGCCATCTCCGCTGCTGGCACCCGGAATACGACCACCGTCCCCACAACCGCAGAAGAAGAGGGGCGGAGACACCGGGTATACCAGCTTTGGTGGGAGGCCAATCGCGTGAATGAACTCCCAGACCCTGAAATCATAAGGTCGTTCTCGTATAACTCAGAGGCAGCGGCGCTAGTTAACCGGGCTACGCCGTTCCCCAAAGGCCGCATGAGAAAACTGATCAAGGATCATATGACACTGCGCTCCGGCCTGCCCGAGGGCATCTTCGTCCGACTCTGCGCTTCGCGCATGGACGTGTACAAAGTCATGATCGTTGGCCCCCGGGGAACACCCTATGAGAACGGGCTGTTCGAGTTCGATCTCTTTTGCGGTGCCGACTATCCGTCTCAGCCGCCGCAGCTGCGGTTCCGCACCACGGGCGGCGGGCGCGTGCGCTTCAACCCCAACCTCTACGACAACGGTCTGGTCTGCCTCAGTCTGTTGGGCACCTGGGGCGAGGGCCAGCGCTGGGACCCGAACACATCGACGTTGCTGCAGGTGCTCGTCTCGATCCAGGCCATGGTGTTCTGCGAGGAGCCGTATTACAATGAGCCCGGCCACGAGCTGTCCCCCAATGCCCACGACTCGGAGCGCGAGAGCGCGCGTATGCGGGAGATGACCCTTGAATACGCCATGATGTCGTGGCTGCGCGGCCTATGCCCCGCCCCCATCCCTCCCAGGCCCGCCGCTCTCAAGCCCCTCTCCCTCGAGAAATCGCCTTCCAGCCCAAGCTCTGGCTCCGGCTCCGGCTCCGGCCTTAGCGTCAGCACCATCGCCCCAGCCCTGCCGTTGCCGCCGCCTCTGCCGTCTTCCTCGTCGGGGTATACCAACAAGCTGGGCATCTGGGAAGATCTGGTGCGGGAGCACTTCAAGGCCAACGCGCCGACCATTCTGCGAACTGCCCGGCGGTGGAAGGGCACGGGTAATGGCGACAGGATCAGGGGCCAGGTTCTCATGCTCGAGAAGCTCCTCCAGGAACGCGGATTTCTGTAGGAAGGAACGTCACCCTTGGCGGCCTCCAATTCCGCCACCCCCGTGAACGCCGCTTCCACCCCAGCGGCACGCGCGCAGGTCCGACGGCCTACCCTACTCCCTAAATCACGGTCTCCGTCAACAGCCCCGAGTCCAGCCCCTGGCCGTACTGATTCCTTGTCGGATACATCAACCGCAGTACACAAGGGTCATTTGTGGACTCGCGGTGGCGACGGTCCCTCGGCCTCGACACAGCCGCCACGACAAGAGTTTTCTACTTTGACACAACCACCACGACATCAGTTCTCACCCTTGGCAAAGCCGTCATCTCCTGCCTTGCCACAGCCGCCACGGCCAAAGTTCTCGCCCTTAGCACGGCTGCCACAACAACTGTTTTCATCCTTGGCACAGCCGCCACGACAACCATGCTCGGCCTTGACACAGCCACCTCCACAATTCCCGCTGCTCTCCGCAAACAACCAGCCATCTAGAACTCAGGGCAGCAATAACCACGGGAGCGGTGCCGCAGCGCAGCTCCGGCCGTCTTTACAGGACTACGCGAAGAGACTACTCGACGAGGAAAGCGACGGAGAGGGCGCTGCCAAGAAGCTGAAGATCAATAAGTATTAATGGGCTTTTACTTTGTCAGTCATGTCGAGCATAGCATTTCAGCAACGTTATCTTTGTCTTTTTCCTACTCGTTTATCTGTTAATATCTCACTCGTGTAATATCCCCGCGCCTGCTGATGAATCCAAGAGTCGGGAGGATGCCACGTCATCGGTTGGCAGCGCAACCTTGAGCTCCGGTTTGTAGAAACCATAATCTGAGGAGCTGTAGGTTTGTTGGTGTTAGTGGCAGGGACGGGCGGTGAAGGTGTAGGTACTCTGTCATGAATAGATAATGTCAACATAGCGCTCCACGCGCACTGTCCGTGTAAAGAGCTGTTCGATTCCAAGTTTATTGTCCCGTGTCGTTACCATGCATAGCATAATTAGAGAACAGGAAAGGATTCATCATCGTTTCTCATAAATCCGTATCCCACTTCCTGTATCCACTATCGAGAGTAATCTGCGCAGTACATTGCGTGCACTAGAATGCTGGCTCAAGTGCCATCATCGCCCTTCCTGATTACGTGCGACGTCATGACGATGTAGATGCGCATTGACCTCCCAATGCCGGTTAGTCATGCCTATTGCCCGTATCGGGCAGATCAGGTTTGCCCCTTAAACAGATATCCGCCGACCTGTTCGGGATATAAATGCTGCCCGACCACTGCGACTGGCGGCTCCAGCCTACCTAGTCATGATGATACTCCCGTGCTTGGAATAAGGCACAGGCCGAGCCAGTGCTCGACCAGGGCGTCTTTTCGGGCGGCCGGGTCCAAACGTGGGATACGTCATCTTGCCTCCGACGCCGACATCCCTCATAATGGCGGCCCAAACGGGTCGTTGCTGACCTTGCGCCGCTTGGGGTCCCGGGTGGAATCGCCGCCGCCGCCGCCCGAGGCGGCAAGCATGGGCCCGCCAAAGACGGCGCCGTCGTCCTCGACCGTGG
>GL876968.1:3795868-3811757 GCA_000193285.1 Magnaporthiopsis poae ATCC 64411 | reverse complement strand
CGGCGGGGCGGGCTGCGGCGCTCTCGGGGTTGAGGACGCTGTTTATGATGGTCAGGATACCTGCCTTGGATGTGGCTTGGGGCTGGGTATATGGGAGAGGATGGCTGGCACTTACTTGTCAATGACGTACATGACGCCGTTGTTGGTCAGCACGTTGGACTGGACGATGCGGGCGCCGTTGACGAACATGACGCCGCTGTTGTTGGTGAAGGTGAGCTGCGCGCCGTTGAGGGTGTTGACCGACTGGTTGCGCAGCTGGTTCACGTAGAGCGGCAGCTGGCCGTCGACGACGTGGTAGTTCATGATGCCGGCCAGCTGCTCCGTCGACAGGCCGTTCGCCATGCTGCCGATGCGGTTGAAGGCGTCGTTGTTGGGCACGAACATGGTCACGTCGCGGCGCGTGTCGACGCGGTTGGCCACCGACGCCCGTCGCAGGGCGCCCACGGCCGCCGTCAGGTTCATGTCCATCATGGTCCGCGTGTCGTTGACGGGGACCGTGAGGACCTTGTTAACGACGTGGATGGTGCCACCCGTGAAGTTGACGTTCTGTTGGTAGTTGGATAACTTTGCGTTAGACCCCGAAAGCTGCAGGAGGAGGAGGAGCAAGCACGCGTGGTACTTACCGAGGTGACGACCTTGGCCAGGTCCATCCGGCCCGAGGTGATGGTGGCGTTGCCATCGGCGCGGTTCAGGAGGACGCGCTGACCACCCGTGAGGTTGGAGTAGGGGGCCAGGTTCAGGGCCGTGTTGACGAGGAGGGAGTTCTCCTTGATGTCCGAGTCGTAGAATGTGCCGTTGAGCACGTGGTAGCTCAGCAGCGCGGCGACACCGACGGCGTTGGTCTCGTTGGCTGGCGTTGCGTTGGGCCCGTTTAGGAACTCGCTAATGGCCGCATTGTTGGGCGCCAGGAACGTGACGTTCTGGGCCAGCGACAGCTGAGCCAGGAAGGTCGGCTGCGTCCCGAGGATGGCTGGTTGGTGCAAAAGCAATGGTGTTAGTTATGTAGTCTCTTTTTCTTCCTCTCTTCACTTGGAAACATCGAGTCCCTATCTCGTCGAGAACTCACCAAGTAGGCTGGTAAGATCAGATTGCGACGCCAGAGCAGTAGCCAGGGGCACAAGGCTGATGTTCTGGTTCTGCGCCACAACGCCGCCGGCAAGTGCCAGGGGCAGAACTCGCTTGATCTGCATGATGAAGATGTGTCTCTTTGCTTGTCTTGAGGAGGAGTGTGGGGGCTTGTCTAAAACAGGAAGCGAAAGCGAGGACCGTAGGGCTTTTATCGCAGATATCCAAGGTATGGGGTATGATCTGCAGAGCCTGCGAGAGCAACGCAAACGGACTCCTAGAGGTGTAGCAGTAGCGAGGAGCGAAGGTCTGGTCAGAGGAGGTCGGTTGAAGACTCGACTAACTTGACTGCATGAAGAGCAAGCTTCACAATCTGCCAGGAACCTGCCAGGCGAAGTCCATTTTTATGAACTTTTGGCGGCACGCCTTTGGCCTCGGCGTCACCGTCATGGCCTCACCGCGGGCTTGGCGTCCGTCGCGTGTGAAGGGGAACAGACCGCCCATGCCCGCCGCGGAGCCTCTGGCGTCGCGGGCGGAGCTGTCGTGGCTAGCTGTCGCCATCAGCAGCAGCAGCAGTAGCAACAGCGCCGGGTAAGCTTCAGGGACCCTCCGAGAGGGCATTACCACTTCGATGTTGGGCGCCGCCCTCGATCGCCAGGCCCCGTCCGAGGAAGACCAAACGTAGTTGGGGGTATGCATGTGACTGCGAGAGGATGGATCGGGCGTGTGCTTCCGGTTCGGATGGAAAGAAGCTGATGTAGTCATGCCCATGCGTCTGCTGTGGAGAGACGCAAGCCTGCAGCCGTTGTCCGCGTAAGGGGGAAGAGCAGTTGCACGAGTCTGGATGGTGTCTACTGCTGACGAGGTCAGCGGCGGGCGCATATCTAAGCAGACTTTGCGGGCCTCCTTGTTTCGTTCGCTGGCAGCGTTGACGTTTTTTGTTGCTGTTGCCCATTCTGCTGGCTGTGCACGCTCCCGTGGTTGTCGTATATCGGCTTGTGTCTGGACGGCTGCTATGAAAATAGCGAGGGTCATTAGGGCTGGCAGGAGCTGATGTCAGACCTTAGTGCCCAGTCCCCCGTGCCTGGATCAGATTCCACTCGATTGCATCGTCTGCACAGAATAAAAAGCTCGGCCGGGAGCCAGGTGACCGCACAGACTCCCTCAGAAGAGAATTGCAAAGCTCAGACTCTCGGGCTAACAAAGCGTGCAGGAAAGCACCAGCACTCTTGGCAAGTTTCGGCAAAATCTCAAGCTGCTGGGCGTCGACCTCCTAGGTCAAGTCGTATTCAGCCATTCCTTTCAACTTTTTTAGCCCATCGTCATCGACCGCGTCTGTTTGGTGGTCTGCTGAGGCCTTCTCCCTGACCCCTAGGACAAACAAGACCCGGACCACGACGCACTTGGAGGTCCCGGCGTCTCCCGGATGCCCCCAAGTCCCTTGATCAACCTAATCCCGGACATCCGACGGCGAGCCCAGTGAGGACGTCAGGTATTCTTGTGTTTCCATTCTGGACCGGGGGTGGAAGCACTGGCAACAAAGAGACGGTGGCCTCCAGCTCCGCTGCTCAAGCCCGGGTGGTATTGAAGGGCGATAAAAGCGATGGTCCCCTCTTCTCCAGATGCGCATGAACCTGTCACCTTCTGTAGTAGCATCTCCCCGGCGAAACGAATCGGCGGCATCATACAGCATCCGCCCACGGCTGCCAAGGGCAAGTCCACGTAGGCCCGCTGGCTTCCCGCAAAGCATACCAACCTATGTAGTTGGAGCAATACGATGACGAAGCAGCTTATGCGGGAGGACTCGTCTCCTTGTCTCGCCTTCCTGCCTTCTGCCTGGTAGGCTTCGTCCAATATCGACCCGCTCACGTCCATTCACATGCATACATATTGTACCTATCATGGAGTGCATGGCGAGGAATTGACGTAATGAAACACCATCTCCCATTGACGATATGGCCACGATGGCATGACCAATCCACGAGATCCAGTCCCGCACGCGCCGCCTCCCAAGCCCTTCAATCGTCGATTACAGCTCTTCCGCAATCGTCACATTGCACCGAATCCATGGCTGCGGGAAGATCCTTCTCAGTCCTGGCAGCGTCTCCTTGGTAGTAAGAATAAGGAACACTCATAATGACTCCAGCCTCTGCGGGACGCGAAGCTTGAGCCTGGCCAGGGGCCAGTCCTCGATATACTTCCAGACCGCGAAAGGCGCATCTGGGTTGTCATCACCTGGATAGACAACAAAGCGCGAGGCTTCCATGCTGAGTCTGACGATGGCGGCCGGAGCAATCGGGCTGGATAAGGGGACTTTTTCTGAGAGCTTGGTATGTAAAGCACCCCAGAGTTTCTCTGAGGAAGGCTGGGAGCTTCTGAGGAAGGAGTATAGCCTCGCGCGATGCGATCTGATAGTCCAGCCCTAGAAGGATGTGCTTCTTGCGCAGTATCGTGGGAGGTACGAAGAGGGGTGCCGCCACCTGGTCGACAGCAGCCACACCATGGATGTTGCCATGGACAGCGCAGCACTCGACCGGGGTTGTAAGGTAATTAACTGCCGACAGATCTGCGGCGGTAACCCATACCGTGCTTCTAGCAAGAGCTGTTCCTGTCCTGGCGAGCATTGTTCGTAACTGGGTGTGCGTTGAAGCCGTTTTTCTCTTTTCTTTCGTTATCATTTTTCCTGCCTGCATCCCTGGCAGGTGACTTTTTAACCATTTTTTTCCCCCTTGCATTCACCGAATTACATTCTACGCGCCACGATCTTGGGTATCCATTGGCCGCCCAAACAGGTCACTGAGGCTCAGCTTGCGGCCAATAGCCTGCATTGCTGGACCCAGCGATTCCTCTGTTGCGCCGATAGCGCTGACAGTGTTGCCGTGCTGAGGCCCAATAGCAACCCCGCCGGCATCGCGCACCCTCTTCCAGCGGTCCTCGATGATGCCGGCGTTGCTCTGTCGTGTATCGTCCTGGTCGGCGTGGATCCACAGCCCAAGGACCTTGTCGGGCGGCTGCTCGCCCGGACCTGCTGCTGGCTGCTCGAGCCTGAACATGAGCAGCTCGGCCGATATCTCGTAATGATTAACCACAGCTAGGTCGATGACGACGTTCTCGAGGGCCCGGCGGTTCAATATAAAGACGCAGCTGCGTGGCAGGCTGCTGGATCCGGCGAGCGACAGCGGCTCCTGGTCACACACAAACATGGTCCCCTCGACGCCGGCCTTGTCCCAGGCATTTGTGGCCGGATCGAATGTGTAGACGACAGCATTGGCGGCGATCGAGGCGATGGACTGGATGCTGGGCAGGTAGCGCTGCAGCACCTTGAGGTTGATCTCGGTGTTTGTCCGGTTCGATGGCAGCACCTGCGGCGCGTCGGCCCGCGCCTCCATGTACTGGGCCGCATCGGACTCGTAGTCCGTTGCTACGGCAGTGGCCTTGGCGCCGGCGCCGGCGCTGCTTCCACTGTGTCGGTGCCGCGACTTGCGGGGTGTCGCGCGGCTCATGTCTGTAGGGATCGACGTCGGGCTTGCGGCCCTACCAAGCTATTGAGAGCTATCGGGGTTAGAACTATCCTCAGCAACAGTTTTTAGCAGGCCAGGCAAATAGAGCTTCTGAGCACAAGGGGGCCAAGGTTTACCTGGCGAGGGAGGATGTTTCGGGAGGCCCCAAAGGGGGAATGCAGTATCCTCCTAGGTCGACCGTGGTGATGTCCAGAGCAAGTGAGGTTCCTGCGCACCCGGGACGATGTCGCGTGCGTGATTTGCTGTCCAATCTGGAGCTGCTGGATGCTAGCAGTTTGCATATGTCCAGTCGTCGATGCGTGCGCCGTCGACGGCAGGCAGCCTGTAATAGTGAAGACGCGCCTCGGGCTGGGCGCTAAGCCAACAATCGGTATTGTGTAGGGAAAGCACAGTTCACGTCTGTGAGCTTGGAGCTGTCCCCTGTGGAGTTTGGTGGCGTGCCTGACCCCGCCAGCCCAGTTAGACGTCACAGGCAGCCCCTTGTCTCCACTGGGGACTTGACTGGCTGGCATGCGGCGCATTTCCAGGATCAACTGGGCGCAAGACAAATACCATAAGGCAGAAACGCAATCACCGCCATGCCGCATTCTTGCTTTTTCTCTTGACTGGAACCCAGCCACCGCGTCATGATGGTGCGTAGCGCCAGAGCCTTGGACTGTCGGAGCTGCGCTGGTTGACTACGCCGCCAGTTCTCTTTGTCACCTAAGCTAGCAGCAAGTAGGTCGTGGAAAGGGCGAGACCCTCGGAGTTTGAACCATTATTTTTCCACCTTCATCGCCATTCTCCGCCCTTCCCGCACCCACCCTCGACCACGACGCCCGCCGCAGCGGTGATCTGCGTCCTAGGGTTCACGCATATGTACCATGGCGTCCCCCACAAGCGCCGACCCGCCCGCCGACGCTGGCGACAATGCTGATCTCACCTCGAGTCCGCTCTCCCTCCACCGTGCCGTCCATGCCCGCCGTTCGGAATACGTCCGACCACATCGCATGCGCGTCAAGGTGGGCACATGGAACGTTGCCGCCTGCACAGGCACAGACAAAGATCTCGCCAACTGGTTCGTGTCCGGCAGGGGCGTCGACAAGAGGCTTGCCACCGTCGACGTCTCACGCAACCCCGCCATCGAGAGGGAGGACACGACCGACAGCCTCGACGATGACCCCAACGCCGTCCGCCTGGTCGGCGGAGACAAGGTTGGGCTCTATGTGCTCGGGCTCCAAGAGGTGGAGGACCTCAATGTCGCCACTCAGTACATGAGAGGCGTTGTATACGCGGACCCAGGCACAATGGGCAAGTGGAAGATGGCGCTGGAGGCGGCTCTGCCAGAGGCCTACGAGCTGGTTGCCTGCGAGCAGCTACTCGGCCTATTACTACTGATTTATGCCTCTCCGGATGTTGCGCCGTCCGTCAGCAACGTCAGCTTGACAACGGTTGGGACTGGCCTCCTTGGGTACATGGGCAACAAGGGCGCTGTGGCCGCGCGCATTGTGGTTGGGGAGACTACACGCATGATCTTCATAAACTGCCATCTCGCCAGCGGCCATGATGCAACGTACTTGGATCGCCGGGTCTGGGATGTCGGTCAAATTCTCAGCCGGACGCAGTTCAAGCCCGTCACCTTCCCGGGAAGCAGTGGAACCGAGCCGGAGAAGATCGGCGACGAGGACTTTGCCTTCTGGTTTGGCGATCTCAATTTCAGGATGGATGGGCTGCCGGGAGATGACATCCGGAGGCTCTTGATGCTACACACCAGGGGCGAGTATGACCTGAGCAAGAAGGGCCACCAGGACACAACCTTGAGCGGAGAGGACCCCATCGTTCTGCGCAGCTCGGATAGCAGTGACGACCTCACAGACGAAGGATCCACCAAATCCCGGAGCACGGCGGACACCAAGGGAGACGACTCCTCCCTCTCGCTGCCAGATCCGGACGAATTCATGCCAGACCCTTCAGAGGACCCAGCATCGCTACAGGCGACGCTAGACTCGCTGCTCCCTCACGACCAGCTACGGCGGCTGATGAGGGAGGGCAAAGTCTTCCACGAGGGCTGGAGGGAGGGACCGATCACGTTTCTGCCCTCGTACAAGTACGACGTGGGCACCGTTGGGCTCTTCGATACGAGTGAGAAGAAGCGGGCGCCCAGCTGGTGCGATCGCATCCTCTACAGGACAAGGAAGGACAAGGAAGATTACGAGCAGAAGATCAAGGACGCCGAGGACGCCCGTAAAAGGGACGAGGATATGAAGTCTAGAGGCATCGACCACGCGGCCGACGACGACGAGGTGTTGTTCGATTACGATCCAGACAACGACGGCGGGCAGCCGCCCGCTCAAAGCAGCAGCAAAGTGTTCGACTACGACGAGTACGACGAGGATGGAGATGAAGAGTCCGGGGACGATGTGATCACGAAAGAAGGTTTCCACGATCACATCCATCTAGATATATACACATCACACCAACGTGTGCAGTCGTCGGATCACAAGCCCGTCATCTCGGTATTTACTCTGGACTACGACGCAGCCGTGCCCGAGCTCAAGGCCAAGGTGCTCGCGGATGTGGCTCGGGAGCTTGATCGTGCCGAGAACGAGGGCCGGCCAGCGATCACCATCGTGATGGAGAAGGCTGATCGACCGGACGCCTCGACAAAACCCTTGGCCCCAGGGTCGGCTGATGTCATAGACTTTGGGGACGTGACGTTCCTAAGGAAGAAGACGTTCCCCATGACCCTCGCCAACACAGGCCGCGTTCCCGCACGCTTCTCGTTTGTGGAGAAGCCCACGACCGACGGTCAAGACGGGGGCGCACAGTGGCTCACCACCATGTTTTTACGCACGGATCTGGGGGAGCAGGCGGAAGAATCTGAGGCTGTTGATCTGGGTAGAGAGGTGACGCTTGAACCCGGCGAGACCGTTAAGGCTGTGGTCGAGATGGTGGTGGACGACATCGGCCTCTGCACACGGCTGAACGATGGCCAGGCTTCGCTCGAGGATGTCCTGGTTCTGCGAGTGGAGGAGGGTCGAGACCACTTCATCCCGGTGCGCGCCACCTGGATGCCTACGTGCATCGGCCGGTCGATGGACGAACTGATACGGGTACCCGATGGAGGAATCCGAGCTCTCGTGGGCCGCCTATCGGCGGAGAAGGACAAGGATAAGGGGGACGCCAGAGTTGGCTCGATACCGTATGAACAAGAGGTCCGCTGTGCTGCCCCCAAAGAGCTGTTTAAGCTTACGGAGGCTGTCGAGACGCTTACCGAGCGTGCCCTTGCCGACGAGCAAATGCTTGTGGGGTGTGAACTGCCGGGAGACAAGCCAGAGTGGCCCTTTGCCGAACCAGGGTCCTCTGTAGATCCGCGGCGCAACGAGCTGGCCGCATCGGTCATAGACATGCTCGACCTGGACAGGAACATCGCAGACGCGTTCGAGCCCGAAGTGCCTACGATACAGAGACTCGAGGCCGTGACCGAGGTCCTGCTGTTGCTCCTTCGTGGCCTCACCGACGGCGTCATCCCCATACCGCTCTGGACGCGCATCGAGCAGGCCGCTCTGCCCTCGCTCGCTCCTGGCGCCAGCACCAGCGGTGCGATGCTAAACTACACGCAGGACGAGGACGACAAAGCGGCAGTGCTCGACATCCTGGCGTCGGCGCCCAACCACAACATCTCGTTTGTGTTCTTGATGTCGACCCTAGCAAAAGTGCTCGCCGAGCTCTCGCCATTCGGTAGGGCGGATATGGAGGCGCTCAGATCGTCTCCCGGTGGGGAAGCGGCCGCCACCGCCCGGTCGCCCGTGGCGGTCGCACGGCGGTCACTCAGCTTCCGCAGGGGGTAACCGACCCCCTCTCTAAATTGTGCGTACCTCGCTACAGGCTGTGTGGTGCTAACCGACTGCCAGAATAGGGCACTTTCTCCGAGGTCCTCGTCAAGGCCGGCGTCTGCAGGGCCCCACAGCCCGTGGCGGGCAAGGACAAGGAGAGGAAAGCGGTCGAGGAGAAGCAGCGGGCGCTGCTGGCGCTCTTCCTCAGGCGCTCTAGAGAGGAGCTCTAGTGAAAGGTTCCATGATGGCATGGGTTGCAATTTGGCGTGCGGTTCCAGGAAGTTGGATTCAGGGCATCTCGGTTTCATGGCTTTCTGGAGGGTTCGAGGCAGGCAGGAAGGAGGACGTTAGAATGCGGGGGCGTTGGCATATCTCGTAGAATTCATCTTCTGTATTATCTGTAGAAAGCACTACGCACGGCTGAGAATCCAATCACAGACTGCTGGTCTGTTGTATCTGTTGTATCTGTTTGCCTGTAGCCAATCTCTGACTGGTTAAAAGGGGGTTGCCTTGTGGTCATCTGTGCAAACAAATCAGATGAACGTGCAAACACGCGAAGCTCTCCGTCTTGAGTCACCTTGAGGTGGACATGGAGACCAGATGCCCTTACCCAGGTGGCGCGAGCCGTCTCTTCTCCATTGGTCGACCCATCAGCCCGGGCCAGACCCCGCGAGTGGGTTTTGCCGCCGTTTGTGGTGCTGATTGGGCGAGCTTGGGCTGCTTCACTTACACCTTCCTGCTCAGATGGCAGGCGCTCCTCCCTCAGATAAATCTCGGAAGACCAACCTCCAACTTACCTGGGAACCACCGCGTGCCGCTGCCGCCTGTTTTCTGCGCACCCGACCGCGTCTGGAGGGAAGTTTTATTACACCCACGAACTTTTTTTTCCTTTTTATTTCCTACCATTGGAACTGGCTTGGTTTCTACCCTCATCTCTCTCTTTTTTTTCTCTTGGAAAGACAAGCCCGACCGAGCAGATCTTCGTTCGAGATTGAGATTTACTCCCTCCATGGCTCTCTCTCTCTCTCGCCTTTGCTGCCTCACTTTTGCTTCTTTTTCAGAGTATCAACGCCAGAATAGAGCATTCACCCTCTTCCTGGATCTCCTAGATAGGCCAGCCACAGCCTGCCCTGCTAGGATACGCCGGCGCATCAAAGCCTCCCTCGTTTTTTTCTCGTTCTTGGAGTCGGAAGAACCAAAGACCGCCGCCGCACCAGGCGTCCGCCACCATATAGCTCTTCCATCGTTTTTTCGCGGTTCAGACACCAACGGCGAGAACCAGCCTCTCAAGAAACCACGCTTGCGCCTCAACCGACTTTGCTTTGCTTTTGCTGGAAACCTAGTATACACCCTCCATCGCTAGAAGGACATCTGGGACATTTGTCATCTTTCTCGATTTCGGATTTCAGGGTCACAAGTCGCCCTTTTCTAAAGTCTCGCTCCTTCAAATTTCTTCCCTCGCCAGCTGGTCTCTGCTCGGAAGCCTACTACCAAAGCCGAGCTCGCTCAAGTATCGATGCTCCTATCAGACCAGTCTCCTACCAGTCAGTATCTCTAGCTCTTTCTGTTCTCGCCTTCTCCGTCTTTTTGCTTCATTATCTTCTCTCACCCCACGGCAAAGATGGCCGTAACCGAAGCAGCACATCCAGCCTTGTCACTTTGTCTACCATTTCGCCTTCCCTCGGGATCTTGTCCCGTTGTTTCTCTAGCCCATAGTCAGTTTCCCGTAGGATCATTCAACCGCATTCCTTCAGTGAACACCACAAGAGGATCTATGTGCGCTTATTTCAAGTTCCCAAGCCCGCTGACCACATGCTTGCAGGCCCGCCAAGCAAATGTCGTACGTCAAGCGCGACCTGCTGAGGGAGGCCAAGCGCAATGCGCTCAAGGCCAACCTCAATCGGGTCGGCCGCAACCAGGTCGCGCCCGCCCCCCTGGTCCACATGGACCGGGACGGCAAGTGGGTGCCACCGCCGCCATCGGTCTTCCTAGACCACCTACGGAGCAGGGGTGAGCAGCACGACTCGGCGTGCCGGCGGCAGAACCGGGAGACCTTCTCCCGGCTCTACGACCTGGGGATGAGGTTCGACGACGTTCTGACTAAGCAGCCCAGCCCTGCCGACCACCTCCGGTTGTTCAACTACCGGCCGAGGAAGAAGTCCACCCTCTCGCGAGAGGTGGCGCCGGAGGAGGTCGTCGTGGTGGAGTACGTGGACGGGTGGAGCCTCCGGGCGGAGGAGACGGACGAGACCGAGGAGGAGAGGACACCGGACGAGGTGGAGGAGTCGGGGGAGGAAACAGGGGAGGAGGAGGGCCAGGAGGGCCAATGGTATAACGATGGGGACGGCCAGGACGGGCCAAACGTCGCCAGCAAGAGTGTGCTGGAAGACGGGAGGGTAGTAAGTTGGTAATATAAGTATCATGCATTTAAATCCCCGGCTTGAAGCCAGTTCATCCTGATTCCTGCAAATATCCCGCCGTGAAGCGACTACAACCAGAAATCTGTCTTTTTTTTCGATCTCGAATTAACTACGACTTTCCTTGCCGCCATCTTTGATCTAGCTCTACAACATGGAGGAAGGAAAGAGGAGCAAATAATCAGGCAAGATAAAGTACAACAGAAACGTTCTCGCAGGATGCGGTAGACCTCGGTGACGCGCAGTCCGTGCTTCAGGTCCGGTAGAATCATCCTCGCGAACTTCTCGTAGACGTGCTGCTGGGTGCTTCGTTGCTGCGTCGTTTCCCATCATGGGGCTGGTGCCGTGCTCGTGCGGCTTGTCGCGCACAATCCAGACGATGGGGTTCTCGTGGGGATACTCGATGCGACACACACACCTCTCTTTTTTGTGGGTTTACCCTGTCTTACATGCTTCCCAGCCATAATATTTCCAAAGGATGACTGTATGATAGAGTGTCCTGGTTACTCGCCAGGCTCTCGATGGCAGGCAGCCAAATGTCACTAATCTCTTCCCTAGCCAGTCCCGACACCTCCGGTGCTTCCGGCTCCTCCGGTCGATCCGATCAATCCCGTTCTTCCTGTTCCTCCTCCTCAGAAGCCGGGAAACAAGCCCGGTCCTGCCGGCACCGAAGCCCTGAAGTCTCATTCGGAAAGAGTCCGTTCCTTGATTAAGGTGGAGGAGAGGGATCTGATTCCGGCCAGAATCATGATGAGACTGGACTCCGGAATGGAACACGACGAAATCAGGTTAGCCACGAAATGGATCGTCGAGAAGTTTGTGGTGTACCAGACGGAGTTGCTGGGACTGAAAGCATCCGAGTCTTTTAAGCTCTTCAAAAGGGTGTGGGATAAACACCGGGATGAGGATTGGCAGTTCTGAAAGTTTGGTTTGGTTTGCTTCCTTCCTGAATTTGCGTTGCTTTCCCTATTGGGGTCCTCGGGGATCGACCGCGGGCGCCCGAGGCACGCTTTTTACGCCCACAAGACCACCCTAGGACTTCAGCTACCTAGATTTCGGGAGGGGATTTTCCTCCCTAGTTACACACTACTCAATCGAACGATCAGCCCCTCTTCAGGGATTCCTACTAAGGTGTTGTAGCACTCCGTTTTACGTTCGATCACTTCACATCCACGCGTCAATTTGATAATCACTCCCCCGTCTTAGATAGGGCATTACGGACGCAGCAAACGAAGCCCACAGGAAGCAGCAAGGCAAGGGCCAATATCCTCAAGGTCGCGCCGAAGAATGCTGGGCCCTAGGAGCCACGCGGTTACACACTATATCGGCAGAAGGCGAGGGTGAACGACCACGGAGGGCAAGCGGCCACGCGCGACCGACAAAGCCGGGGGCGCGCGAGAACCCGGCTGGCGGCGGGCCCCGCGTTGGCCAAACTAGCGCCCGAGGCACGAGGACGCTGGGCAGCCTGAGCCTATCCGCATCGGACAGATTCCTCCAGGTCCAAGACCGCGCGTAGGAGGCGCTCGGCGACCTCGTTCTGCCGAGCCGCGATCTCCTCAGCACCGATCCGCACAAGGCTACACATTATAAACTACCCCAGTATCTTCAAGCTCCTTACTATTATGTTTGCGTTTCAATGGCGCCTTTATAACTCAATGAGTGTTTTTTTAAACCACATTATCAAGGGAAATTCATATGCGGAACGGGTTTATGTTCGTAAGTATATGTACCTTCGGGTCTAGCCCCTGCTTGACCAGGACGATCTTATGTACTCATAGTATTTAAACCAGTGTGTAGAGATAGAAGATCTTGGTGGGTTGGCATAAGGCTAGGGGTTTTTTTAGGGATGTTTACACCAAAAAGCACAATCACCCAATTCGTTATAACGAGCGAAAAGGCTTTATTGCAACTCGTGAGACAAGCGGTTGTCGCAGCGTTGACAGTGGAGGAGGAATTTGCCACCTTGCTGCCAACTGGGCGCTGCGGCCGGCGAGCGGCAGGTATTCAGGAGGAACTGGGCTGTGACCTGGGGGAACCTGGGTGTCATCTAGAGGGATAGCTGGCGGTCCACCATGGGCAGCGGCAATGCCCAAGCTGCCGTTTCGGTACAACGTAGCCCACTAAGACCTGGATGAATCACCTACGTTACAAATGGACAGTTTACGCCGCTCAAATGGGCCTGTTCACCTTCGGGCTGGTTGGGAAGGCGAACATGAGGAGGAAGAAACTATGGAAGGGTTTGCTCCTCCCACATTCGGAGCTCTGCCATATCAGCTTCGGCCAAAAAGCGTAGAATAGTGTGTGGCGCTTTGTGTCATTCTGAGGCTTGACTGGGAAGAAAGCCTGCCTCGCTAGCATTGTTGCTTTTACTACAAGAAAGAACGAGCGAAAAGGCCCTGAATCGACTGCACTGGGGATCCTCCATCCCAGATGGGCCCGACGCAGCCTCACTTTAGCAGAAGCATGGCGACTGGACCCTCCTTTTCGCGCTGCTGTGCTGCTGCCATCTAGTTGTAGCTGACATGAACGTGGTCCCTGAAAAAGCAGTTTGTTAGCGCGTAGTCGGGATCGATGTGCAGCACACAGTATATGGGCATGCCTACCAGTGGTTCTGCGTGACGTCGCCCCGGTCCTCCATGGTCCTCCAGCTGTCCCACGACTTGACGCTGTCCTGGCTCGTTTCCCAGATCTTCTGGCCCCAGATGACGTACTTGAGGTTGAGGGTCGCTCGGTTGTTCATCACCCACTCTGCGATCTCGCGGCCGGAGAGGGTGGCGGTCTGTTCCGCAGTGGGCATCATGTCAGCCAGGCATAGTCAGTGGTGATCACATTCCGACAAAAACTTACACCGCCCGCATCCGAGCACATCATGTCCGTGGCCTTGCCGCAGCAGTGGTCACTGCCGGAGCCGCATGTGCAGTCCCTGATGCAGCCAATCTCGCGGACCCGGCCGGGCCAGGCGGCGACGATCTTCTTGGCGGCGTCGATGGCCACCTGCTTGCAGCCGCTGGACGTGGACGGGTAGCCCGGGGTGCTGTAGCCGCCCCAGCCCTGGGCCGAGGACGAGCAGCACTTGAAGGACGAGGGGCCCGGGCACTGGTTGGACGTTGAGGTGCCCGCGCAGTCCGAGGTCCAACGGCAGTTTCCGGCCGACGAGCCGCAGGTCGGCTTGCTGCAGCACTTGATGTCGTTCGCGTCGGCGGGGCAGGCGCCGTTGATGGTCGTGCCGCCCGCGCTGCTGCACGCCGAGGTCGAGAGACAGACGCCTGTGGGAAGGGAGGGGAGAGGATGTAAGTGGCTTGATTCGGTCTTTATCTGGCGGCACGAGGGGCTCTCTTACCTGCACGTCCTCCAGTGCTGTAGCAAGGCTCGTTGACGGCCGCATAAGTCCCCGTCAGGGCGCTCAGGACCGAGATGACAAGCAGAGTGGTCTTCATGGTGAAAAGGGGCTCGTGATTCAGGGGAGATAGTTGTGGGCTTGTAAGTAGCAAACAGATAATTCTTTCCTTGTCTGTGGCCTTGTGGTGAGGAGTATGCTCGGCTCTAGGAACATTGGGGTGCTGGGCGGCGCCCTTTATACACGCATCACCATGGCCTCATTTTCCCCAGAGTCCATCAATTAAGAGGCATATTAGCCTAGACGGCTACACGGCCAGATCCGCATCCATCTGGCCCACGGTGAAAGGATCCGGTGGAGGTGAGCGCCATGGAAAGGCAAAGGCCTTCGGGTGCTGTAGCCATTCAGCTATTGGTGGCGATGGCCGGATGGTGGAGGCACGGGACAACCCATGATTCGCTGCCCCACGACCAGCCGCAGGGTGGACAGCCGAGGACCACACCACCAGATGATCTTCAGCCGCACGGGAAGGCTTGGACAAGCTCAATGTTTGGTGGAAGTAAAAATAACTGGAAATTGGGCGCTGCGGAGTGTGGCTCAGTGCTGCTTCCCGACTGCAAAGGCAATTAAAGGCAGGCTAGCCGCAACCCGAGCCTGAATAGGAAGGTCGTTTTGGGGTAGGACAGGGCAAAGCTGGGGAAAGAAGCCGTAGGATCGCTCAGATGCCCGATGGTTCACGAGAAGAGGAGATATTGGGAGCTAAGGACGGATGGGGTAATTCTCCCGGCTTCGGCATGCATGCAATCGAACTATTAAAAGGAGAAGGAACAAGATAGTAAGCAGTAGAGGGAGGTTAAGTCGAGGGTAAAAAGGAAACAGTACGTCGGGCCGCCTGGTGTTAGCGACTGGCAGGTATAGGTTGTATCCGCCGCTTGACAGTGCGGTGCTTAAAGAAAAATGGTGGAATCGACAAGGCTCGAACTGACAACATCGGGGTTATCATTATCGGCCAGGTCCTACAAAAAGACTAAGCTGCGTAAAACAAAACCACTGGCCAGTGAGCGCAGCAAAAGATGGGATCGGTGAGGCTCGAACTCACGACCTTAGGATTGCCCTTTTTCAGGTCATATGCTGTGACAAAGACGCTTTTATATCGCCAGATGTTATAGCTATGAGACCTACGCGCTAGCCAACTGCGCCACGATCCCGGAGCCTTTTCGTTGTGGGGTGGCCGTTGTGGGATGGAGAGGGTGGTTATAAGTGTCATGGCGGGTGTGGTGAGTGAACAAACTTGAGTCGGTGCATGGAGAAGGGACAGGAGGAGGGGCGGAAGAAGAGTTGGAGCTTGGCGTAGGCGGCTTGTGTGGAACCGACGTCAGGAAAGCTGAAAAGGAGAGACAGGCTTTGGCTGGAAAGCGTCTCTCATCGTTCACGTCATGCCGGTCAGACTCTTGGGCGGGCAGACATGCAGGTAAGGTGGTATATAAGGTAGGTGGTATCTACTCTTGCTCCTTGATGAGCTATTATCTACATGTGAATATCCCATCCCGGGCCCAAACAACAAGCAAACATGGCGCGCGTTCACCTAGTTACAGCATCGCCCCCACAGCCTCCATGCCAGCGAGGCCCATGGCGAGGCCAACGCCCATGCCGACACCGACCCCGGCCATGCCGGTAGGCCTAGCCGCAAAAACACGTCCCGCAACCCCCGAGCTGGAGCTGGTCCTGACGCCG
>GL876968.1:3783886-3795680 GCA_000193285.1 Magnaporthiopsis poae ATCC 64411 | reverse complement strand
CCCGGGGTCGGACAGGCGGTGACGCACGGCAGCGCGGTGGTGAAAGGGCAGCACCGCACCGGCCCCCGTAGGTGCGGCGTCGGCGCCCGTGGCGCTGAATAGGGGCGGGCGCGACTCGGCCGTGACGTTGACGCGGGCGTCGGCGGCGGCGTCCGGGTTGAGGACGTCGTCGAGCAGGTGCACGATGCCGTTCGCGACGAGGAAGTTTGTCGACGCGACCTTTGCGGCGCCGATGAAGATGTCGTTGTTGTGCAGCGTCACGCGCAGGGCCCCCGCCCCCGCCCCCGCCGCCGGAGAGATCTCGGTGCCGTTGCGCAGGTCGGTGCCGTGCAGCACGCGCCCGGGTACCAGGTGGTGGCGCAGCACGCGGGCCAGCTGCTCGCGCGACATGGCCTGCAGGGCGCCGCCCACGCGGGCCATGGCGGCGTTGCGCGGCGCGAACACGGTCAGGTTGGCGCCGTCGGCGAACTCGGTCAGGACGCCCGCCGCGTACAGGGCGCCGAGGAACGAGTCGATGTCGCCGTTGAACGACTCGCGCGCCGTCCTCTCAAACCGCGCCGGCATGGCCAGTACCGAGTCGATCAGCTGCACGGCGCCGCCCTTGAAGGGCACGTCCGGGCTGCCCACCAGCGTGGCCCGCGTGGCCAGGCCCGAGATGAAGACGGACGTGTCGCGCTGGCGGTTGATGATCATCTCGGCGCCGCCCGACACGTTGGTGTACTTGGAGTCGGTCAGCAGCGTCGGCACAAAGATGGAGCTGCCCTCCCGTATGCTGCCGATGGACACTTTTCCCTGCAGCATGTGGTACTGCAGCAGCTTTTCCGCGTACGCGGCATCGCCGCGGTCCCACGACTGGAACTTGACAAAGGCGGCATCGGTAGGGACGAGGATCTGCAGCGCGGTGTGTGAAAAGGCCCCGTATTAGTTATAAGCCCCAGAAAAGATGCGTGTACGGGTACCACTCACTGTTACGCCAGAGCTCGGGAGATTCTCAAAGATCTTGGGGTATTTGCTCAACAGGCTGGTGTAAGTCGACACGTTCTGCTGCTTGGACAGCACTGCGGCCAAGTCGTCCGTCTGCGCATGGACGGCGGCGGGTGACAGCGCAAGGGCCGCAACGAATGCAACGGCAGCAAGGCGTGCGGCGGCCCGTCGCAGGGGGCGTAGCGAGCCCGGCATGTTCGTTTGTTGGCGGAAAGTGACCGAGAGTGAGAGAGAGAGAGAAAGGGATTGTTCGAAAGAATGCAACGTCCGTGTCACTGTAAAGGAAGGGAGTGACAAATGGACCAGGACCTCGAGACAACAGGGCGCGCCTATGGGATGGAGGGCAACCAACGGATCTTGGCCGCGTCTTAAATACCTACCTTCTGCATCCCTCCTGATGGTTGGCAGCCCATCGTGGTCCACACCCAGCGTGAAATTGCCCCTAGTCGGGCCGTCAAGAATGCGCCGTAAGAAGAGAGCCAACCAACATCCATGCTAGCCCGACCCTTACATGCCCCAGCGAGCCTGACGCCGCCGAATTTTCTCCCCAGTCCAAGTCATCCTGGCTAGAGGATGGAAGAGCGTGCAACCCCCATCATAATCGACGAAATGAGCCAGATCATCGTGGGGAGGTGCCGCCAGGCTCGGCTAGGTAAGAGATCTCCTAGCGCTATTGGCCGCCTGATCGCTCCAAAGTACGAAACAGGCGTCATGATTGGACACCGTCCACTAAAAGGTTAGGCAGCGGTGCGAGTGAAATTACAGGAGCCAAGGTGCTGACACCGTGGACCTGCATTTTGATTGCAACCTTGAAATGGCAGACGGTGTCCTGGTTTTATCACCACACCACAAAAAAAAAAAAAAAAAAAAGAAGCCCAGCAGCCGAACATGGTTGGGTGCCCATGCTGCTGCCGTGATATCCTTGGCCATGTTCACAACGTGCAGCTGACAAGGAAGCCAAAACCAAACAGAACCCATTGGCTCCTCAGACGCCTCGGATCAAGCCAGCGAGGGGACACATCCATGGAGAAACCAATTACGGCATTGTCAATGTATCGCTTCTCTCTAAACCCTACCCTCTCCAAAATGCAGCTGGTAGTTGCGGGTCGTCATCAAAAGGTGTAGTAATACATTACAGATACAGTCCTTCAGGCTCGCCCTCCTGCTTCGTCCGCAACACCCTCTCACGAGCGGCGCGGAAGTCGGCCATCTGCACACGCATTCTGCGTTCACGCAGCGCCATGAGTCCGGCCTCGGAGCAGATCGCCTTGATGTCGGCGCCCGAGAGGTCGTCCTTCTGCGCGATGAACTCCTCCAGGTCCACATCCTCATTCAGCGACATCTTGGACGTGTGCAACGTGAAGATCTTCCGCTTGGTGTTCTGGTCCGGGTTCTCGAACAGAATCTTGCGGTCGATACGGCCGGGCCGGATCAACGCCGGGTCGAGCGTCTCGATCTTGTTGGTCGCCATGATCACCTTGACGTCACCGCGGTCGTCGAACCCGTCAAGCTGGTTGAGAAGCTCCAACATGGTTCGCTGAACCTCGCGTTCACCGCCCGAGGTGGAGTCGTATCGTTTGGTACCGATTGCATCGATCTCGTCGATGAACACGATCGAGGGCGCGTTTTCGGCGGCGACCTGGAGGTTGGTTGACTTTAGCATCGAGGTCCCGGACGACAAGAAAGCCTGGGCCCGCTGAGACTATGATTGCTTACCTGGAAGAGCTGGCGCACCAGCCGGGGGCCATCACCGAGATACTTCTGAATCAGCTCACTGCCCACGATGCGTAGGAAAGTGGCCGACGTCTGGTTGGCCACCGCCTTGGCGAGCAGCGTCTTTCCTGTGCCTGGCGCGCCGTAGAGAATGACACCCTTGGGCGGCTTGATTCCCATCTCCTCGTAGAGCTCCGGGTGGAGGAGCGGCAGCTCGACAGACTCGCGCACTTCCTGGATCTGTTGCTCCAACCCACCAATGTCGGCATACGACTCCGTCGGCGCCTTGTCCAGCTTCATGACGCTGACCAGAGGATCAGCATCGTCGGTCAAGACACCAACGATGCTGACGCTCTTGTGATGCAGCAGCACGCTTGCGCCGGGCTCCAGCAGGTCTTTGTCGACGAAGCTCATGATGCTGACGTAGTACTCCGGCCCAGTAGTGCTAGAAACAATGGCGTGGTCGTCGTCGATCATCTCCTCGAGCGTGCCGACGCCCATGGGGCTGCCGCGCATGTCGTCTACCCGACCACGCTCATCAGCGTTCCGGTCCCCGGCGTCGACGTCCGAGCTCGGCGCCGCATTGTTGTCCTTGGCTGCCTTGGCCCTGCGCAGGCGCTCCTGGTTCTCGACGTATTCCTCCTCTAACAGCAGGTGATCATGTGTGCGTTGCATCCGCAGGAGCCTCAACTTGCACCGGCTAGTCGGGAAGACGGTCGGGAGCTTGGCCGCGGCGCTGGTGCCGCCTCCCTTTCTCTTCTTGCGGCCGATGCGCGTCGTCGGCCGCGGCGGGGGCTCGTACTTGGGCTTCTCCTTCTGTACACGGGCAGAAGCGTGGTTAGCGGCAGAGACATGCCAGTGTAGTGGCAAGCTAGGGTAATGGAGGGTGTAGTTTTATCAGGTCACGGCGGTTGAAAGGACTATGATCAGAATCTGCAGGGCAAATGACGCTGCCAGATGATGCCGATGCATGTCGTACCTTCTTATCCTTGTCATCCTTGCCATCACCTTGGCCTCCGCCCATTCCCGACTGATTTTGTCCCTATCCAACAAACCATGTTAGCTCGAGGTCGGGCGTCGACTCGCAGAGTTGATATATCAGCCATAACGGGCCATAACGGACTCACCATCTCGAATGGCGCCCAGAGCGGGGATCTCGGCCAAGTGTGGTCTCGTTAATATCACTGGATAGTTCAAGACGCTGGCGACCAGGCCGCAGGAGGTGGGGGTGCTCGTCGAGCAAAAATAGTTCCCAATGAAGCAACCGGTGTTGGTGCTTGGTGCTGGGCGTTTGGAGGAACCGTAGGTTCGCTTGATGATTGCTGCTTAGGAAAGCCAGGCCAGGCGGCAACAGAAACGCGACAGCTCGCGCACGGTCCAGATCTGTGGCGGCGGTTGGTTGGGGCTCAACTGCGTGGGATAATTGTGGCTGACCCCATAAACCAACCTAAGCAGCCCGAGCCACGCACGGGGCGCCGGGCGGGCAGGCGTTGCAGCGTCACAGTGCATTTCGACCCCTCTAATAGCCGCGATACTACCTGGAGGGGAAGGCTCAGCCAGCAAGCGCACCTGGAAAACCGAGGAAAGCGCTGCCAACGCCGCCAGCCAAACGCTACTGCTGCCCTCGAAAGGCCTCGTGTTGCTCAAAAATCCACCACTTCGCTCACTCTCCTGCTGCTACCTGTCTTTACCTTGCAAAATTGAAAAGCCAAACAGCGTCAGACGACAGCTCGAAAGGCCATTATCTCGACTTGATCAGCAGCACTTGGTCCTCTCTACATCTTCATCTGACACCAGCGCTCACCCTGGCACCGACGGTTCCGCCAACATTCGACATCTGGCCTGATAAGTGCGTAAATTGAGCGAAAGCCGGAGGCTACCCCTTCTTCGCCTAGCCAGCCTGCTTTGCACCTTCGCCTACGACGCCGGTGTTCCGAGCCGTCTGACGAGTTGACTAGGAACGCCCGACCAAACAGACCATAGCCTCGGCCTATCACCACGCTTTCCGTGAAAGCCTCCCCGCCACCCATCTTGCGCTCCTCTCCAAACTCCACAAACAACACCAGTCCTCGAAGCTCACTCTTGAGCAGCCGACGACATCCCGCCACGGTGCCCCGGTGCCTGACGCTCGCCGTCGGAGTCCCCCTCCCCGCACGACATAGACTTCCGTTGGGCAACTCGCAGCCTAGCGGCGAGGTAGTCGGGGAAGCCTCCCCACCGCCGTCTCATAGCTGCAATTCCGCAACCCCACGGCAGCATCTATTACGAGGCTCAAGACGCACCCGCTGCTCGGACCCTTAACAGCCGTTTGTTGCTACCGTGAGGAACGACCTCTCTGCCCGCAAGGTCAAACGTCCGCCGCAGTCATGAGTTCCTCGCGTCTGCGGCGGATCACAAAGGAGCTGCAGGACATCGCGGCCGATGCCGAAAAGTCGCAGATCATGGTGGTGCCCGTCAACGAGCAGGAGATAACACACCTCAAGGGCACCTTCCCCGCACCCCCGGACACGCCATACACCGGCGGCACCTACACTGTCGACATTGTGATTCCGGACACGTACCCCTTCAAGTCTCCTATCATGAAGTTCGACACGAAAATCTGGCACCCCAACATCAGCAGCCAGACGGTGAGCAGGGCGATTCTGGGCATGGCAGTGGCGTGAGCACTTGGTGGCTAACATTACTTTCCTAGGGCGCGATCTGTCTTGACACACTAGGTAGTGGCTGGTCTCCTGTCGGCACGATCAAGATGGCCCTTCTGTCGTTGCGCATGCTCCTCGAATCCCCCAACCCCAAGGATCCGCAAGACGCCGAGGTCGCCAAAATGTTGATGGAAGACCCGGAATACTTCAAGCTTGTCGCGCACGACTGGGCCGTCAAGTATGCCGGCGCTCCTCGTACACAAATCCCACCCGAGCAGCACCAAAGGAAAGTCATCAAGCAAGTCAAGCAACCAGATGACCCTCTCAAGTATGTCGAAATTCCTAACCCCCATGCATGTGACAAACGCGCCTTTTTTCCGGCGACAAAGATTGTTTTTGGCTGTCGACAACTCATAACTGACCTCTTCACTTCACGTTGTCAGATACCAAGGCTACAACAGAGAGCTTATCAATCGCTTTGTCAACATGGGATTTGAGCTCGAAAAGGTTGTCGAGGCCTTCAACTACGTCGGGATCGACCGAAACGGTGGCGAGGACTACGAACTTGAAGAAGCCTACATGGGCGATATTACCGCCCGGCTCTTGGGTGAGCAGTGATTCGGAAGGCACAACGGACTTGCAGAAGGGGTATACCACAGACGATGCACCATCTTCACCAGCTTTCATGGTTCCCGATCAGGATGGTAGAGTATAGCTATTCGTTTGGTGTGAATAGAGTGTGGCACGAGCGGGGTTTTAGTTCCGCACTGGCGTGGAGCGACAAGCGGCATTTCAGCATACATCTTTGGAGTTTCTCGGATAGCCTGTTTTTTTTTTCGTCTTTGGTTGCATCCTCGCTTTGGCATCCTCGCTTCTATCCCCTTTTATTTTTATAAGCCAAGCCAACGTTGGGTCTAATTGGGCGGCCGCGAGAATCACATTGTTCCGTGCCTCACATGCTTCTTGGCATCGTTTCACCGTGACATCACTTCTTGGAACAACTGGAGCCGGGTGCCAAGTTGTTTAAATTCGACCAACTGTGGCTCGGTTGCGGCCGGATGTATAAAATAGGTTCTTCTTAACCGAACACAGTTTGTGATGAGGTTCCTCCCGAGATACCTAGCTCATACGGACATGATGCATGATGAATATTGGCCAGATAAAGCTCGAGTAACGTGCTTCGCTTTTTTATATAATGCACCCCCAATTGCCCGGATCCAGACCGTTCTAAGTTGAAGTTATTTCACATAGCGTCAACAGACGAGAAAAAGAAATGGAAATCCATTACCCACAGCTTCATGCGCCGTTTGCCAAAAAGGGAAACCAGAAACCGCTCCTCCGTCCTTCCTATATCTGCCACCAGCCGTGCACGGCCCGTCGTCACGATGCTTGCTCAACAAACCCATAGCGACAACAACCAAACCGGCCTCACAACAGATCGCGCCTGACAAACTCATCACGCAACGCCTTGCCCAGGCCGGCCGGCGAGGGCTCGACGATAACGCCGGCGGCCTCGAGGGCTTTGATCTTGGAGTCGGCGCCGCCCTTTCCGCCCGACACGATGGCACCGGCGTGGCCCATGCGGCGGCCGGGGGGAGCCGAGATGCCGGCGATAAAGGAGACGACGGGCTTGCCGCCGTCCTTGGTGTTGTTGGCGCGCAGGAAGTCGGCGGCGTCCTCCTCGGCCGAGCCGCCGATCTCGCCGATCATGATGATGCCGTCCGTCTCGGCGTCATTGAGGAAGACCTGGAGGCAGTCGATGAAGTTGGTGCCGCTGAAGGGGTCGCCGCCGATGCCGACGACGAGCGACTGGCCGAGCCCGGCCTGCGTCGTCTGGTTGACGGCCTCGTACGTCAGGGTGCCAGAGCGGCTGACGATGCCGATGCGGCCGCGTTTGTGGATGAAGCCGGGCATGATGCCGATCTTGCACTGCCCAGGCGCGATGATGCCGGGGCAGTTGGGGCCGACCAGGCGGGTCTTGCTCTGCGACTTGAGGATCTGGGTGATGCGGACCATGTCTGTCGAGGAGCAGACGCCGTCAGCATATGGTGCAAGCCCAACGGTGTGGGAGAGAGCCTTTGTCTGCGCCGACTCACCATGTTGAGGGATACCCTCGGTAATGCAGACGACCAGGGGAATCTCGGCCGCAACGGCCTCCTCGATACCTGCAGCGGCTACCGGGGGGCTATAACGACAAAGATGTCAGCGGATGTGTCCACACCAAACCCCTTGTTGGCCATTGTACGCCGAGGCCGGCGCATGCGAGATATCAGAGGAGCTGATCTGGTCTTACGGGACGAAGATGGCGGTGGCGGTGGCGCCAGTCTCTTTCACGGCATCGGAGACGTTGGCAAAGACGGGGAGATCGAGATGGGTCGAGCCGGCCTTCTTGGGGTTGGTGCCGCCAACAACCTTTGTGCCTACGAATCAGGGGAGGGGACTGTCAGATCGCGGACGCGCTTCGGGCCTGGTGGGATGCGGGAGTCGCAATACCGTAGTCGATAGCTTGTTGGGCATGGAAACTACGTCGTCGAGTTTTAGCGTTGTGTTCCCGACGCCGAGGCTTTGTGGTCGCGCGCCAGCAAGTCTCCTGACTTCAGGCGAAACTGATACGAATGAGGTGGCAGACGAGCCGTGGGTCCTGCCGTGTACTCACGTTCCCTGCTTGCCGGTGAAGCCCTGGAAGATGACCTTGGTATCGCCATTGATGCGTAGGTTGTTGATGGTGCTAGCGTAGGGGCTCGAGCGGGCGGTGCTGTATGTCCTCCTGGCGACGTTGCGCAGGGAGCTGCCCAGGCGAAGCTGTCTCGAGAAGGCCTGCATCTTGAACCGGGTGCCGGGCGCTGGAGGGAGTGGAAGAAGAAAAGAAGTGAAAAGCGTCCCAGCAAACGTGATTTCGTGTGCTGGCCCAAGCCTGTGGGATTTCCAACGGCAATGCAAAAAGGAGGATGGCAGGTCGCTTGCGTCACACGGAGACACGGAGAGTTGTTGTAGCCACAGCAGCTCGAAGCTTCAAATTTCTCGAGGTATTATTTGGCACATGCGCAAGATGCCTGTCCGATTGCTGCACTGGCATTGGTTCTGGAGCCGCAAAGCCACACCCGACTTCGCCCGCAGAGACGGGGCGTCAGGCTTGCCCTCCCATGCCGTTGATTGGACACAGCGGCAGCGTTTGACATGCAGGGCCCAAATGCCCCACTGGCCACAAGAGTCCCACTTTCGTTTTTCACGCCGTTTGTTGGTGGGGTCTTGAATGGGCAACTCCGAATTCCCATGGCCGTGACCAAGCTTTTAACTTTTCCATATGTGACAAGCAAACACGCCTTTTGAACTCGATAAGTTAAAAGCAGCGTGGAGGACACCGCTAGATACCTACCTTAGGTATCCATGAACGTCGGCTTGGGACAACACTTCTCAAACCCAGCACCGACGCGGTCCTCGTCACCAGTCTCCCAAAAACTACTCTCGCGCCTGCAACCCCGCGACCATGGCCACTGTGACGATAACACGGCCAGTGCCGGCGACGACTGGGAAAAAAGATGCAACTTTAGCCCCGGAGGGCGAGCGGTTTTTGCGATGTTGCGCAGATGTTGCAAATGCTCTGATAGAAGGCTACGAGGCCTCGGCCAAGGACCCAAGCCGGCGCGCAAAAGACGTGAATCTGAACAGCCTACGGTCCAAGTTCTCAAGGAGACATAAGCTGAAGAGGATACCGCCCCTGACGGCAATTATTGCCGCTGTTCCAGAGCATTACAAGAAGTACATTCTACCAAAGCTGGTAGCCAAACCAATAAGTGTGTTTTTGCCCCCTTGTTCGGCCACAAAAAGCCCCTATTCTAACATCACGCGCCCCAGGAACTTCTTCTGGGATCGCCGTGGTTGCTGTCATGTGCAAGCCACACCGATGTCCCCACATCGCGTATACTGGTAACATATGTGTTTACTGTCCCGGCGGGCCTGACTCCGACTTCGAGTACAGCACGCAGTCGTACACGGGGTACGAGCCGACGTCGATGCGGGCCATCCGCGCGCGCTACGACCCGTTCGAGCAGGCGCGGGGCCGCGTCGACCAGCTCAAGGCGCTGGGCCACTCGGTCGACAAGGTCGAGTATATCATCATGGGCGGCACCTTCATGTCACTTCCCGAGTCGTACCGCGACGACTTCATCTCGCAGCTGCACAACGCCCTGAGTGGCTATCAGACCTCCAACGTCGACGAGGCCGTCGAGGCCGGCGAGATGAGCAACGTCAAGTGCGTGGGGATCACCATCGAAACCCGCCCAGACTACTGCCTACAGCCTCACCTTTCCAGCATGCTACGCTACGGCTGCACGCGTCTAGAGGTTGGTGTCCAGTCGCTGTACGAGGACGTGGCTCGCGACACGAACCGCGGCCACACCGTCGCCGCCGTGGCCGAGACTTTCTGTCTGGCCAAGGACGCCGGCTTCAAGGTGGTGAGCCACATGATGCCGGACCTGCCAAACGTAGGCATGGAGCGCGACGTCGACCAGTTCCGCGAGTACTTTGAGAACCCGGCCTTCCGCACAGACGGCCTCAAGATCTACCCGACCCTCGTCATTCGCGGCACGGGCTTGTACGAGCTCTGGCGGACGGGCCGGTACCAGAACTACACGCCCAACGGGCTCATCGACCTGGTCGCGCGCATACTGGCGCTCGTGCCGCCGTGGACGCGCATTTACCGCGTCCAGCGCGACATCCCCATGCCCCTCGTGACGTCGGGCGTTGAGAACGGCAACCTGCGTGAGCTGGCGCTGGCCCGCATGAAGGACTTTGGCACGACGTGCCGCGACGTGCGCACGCGCGAGGTCGGCATCAACGAGGTCAAGCACAAGATCCGCCCCAACCAGGTCGAGCTGGTGCGCCGCGACTACACGGCCAACGGCGGCTGGGAGACGTTCCTGGCCTACGAGGATCCCAAGCAGGACATCCTGGTCGGCCTGCTCCGACTGCGCAAGTGCACGGAAAAGTACACGTTCCGCGAGGAGCTGGTCGGCCAGCAGACCAGCCTCGTGCGCGAGCTGCACGTCTACGGCACCGCGGTGCCCGTGCACGCCCGCGACCCCAAGAAGTTCCAGCACCAGGGCTTCGGGACGCTGCTCATGGAGGAGGCGGAGCGCATCGCGCGCGACGAGCACGGGAGCGACAAGATCAGCGTCATCTCGGGCGTCGGCGTCCGTAGCTACTACAAGAAGCTGGGCTACTGGCTGGACGGGCCCTATATGAGCAAGTGGCTGGACGGACGGCCAGGGCCAGAGTCGTGAAAAAGCCGACAGAACCAGACAAGTTGTGCGTGTAGATGCTCAGATACTTGTTGCACCAAAACTTCGTGCAAGAGCCATACCTCCCTTTCCGTGACGGCCAACATTCTGGAGATGTGGCCCTCCATGAGTGATCGGTCATAAAGGCGCTTATTTTCGGGTCTTGCTGACATCCCCAAGTGGGGGGATCGCAGCTACCTAGGGTCAATCAGGGATGTTTCGTGATTGGCTAATTGGTTGATCCAAATACGTGGTGGTGCCGAGACGGGCGGGCTGTACCGCCTGGCTTGGCTCCCATAACCCTAACCCCACCCCTTTTTTCATGGGAAACCACCACTGCATAGCACCACCGAGAGCTGCGACAGCTGCAGTTTCGCAGGAAACATCTTTTTCGTATATACTGCTATATATGAATATGCCAACAGCGTTGAGGCCGTCGGCTCGATGGCGTTACGGCCGGCTACATCGCCGTTTCCTGCTCTCCCCGTCCAGCTTCCTCATAAACGAGTGTCAAAGAGTGCGGCCTCAACAGTCTTTGGGCGTTGTCCCAATGTCCGTCCCACTGCCTTGGAAGACGCCGAGCCAGCTCCTCTCCATTCTTTACCTATGTATCCATGCGCATGGGCACTGCAGGCCTGGCGAGGATGGATAGGTAGGCATTTTACTCGGAGCTGACCTCATCGGGGGTGATGAAGCCGTCGTTGTTCTTGTCGTGCCTGTTATTGATCACGCCCGTTAGTCTGTTGCACACAGAACGTGATGCCAGGGGCAGTGGGAAGGCTAGATGGAGAAAGAATAGACATACTTGGCGAACCAGTCCTTCCAGACCTGCGAAGCCTCGGTGTTGGCGGTGTCGACGTTCATGTAGGTCAGGTACTGGGGCAGCGTGATCTTGCCCTCGCCGGCCGTGTCGGCCAGGGAGAAGGCAGAGTCGGCGTCGCGGATGAAGGCGTCAGGGAGCGAGCGCTTGCCCGAGCCGCGGCAGTCTGTTTTGCAGTCGTGTTAGCCCCTGGGAGGAACAATCTTTGAGAAGTGGCAGGCTCGCAGCAAGGAAGGGGAGGGGCAGACGTACGGCCGCCGCAGGCGCAGCAGAAGATGTTGCACGACTGCGTCGCGCAGCAGGGGGTGCCGCGCGTGCCGTCGGCGCACTGGCCGCCGATGCTGGCGCCGCAGCAG
>GL876968.1:3759459-3783577 GCA_000193285.1 Magnaporthiopsis poae ATCC 64411 | reverse complement strand
CGTGCCGTCGGCGCACTGGCCGCCGATGCTGGCGCCGCAGCAGAAGGCGTTGACGGCCGTGATGGCCGAGACGAGGACGGCGGCGGTGGCGAAGAACTTCATTGTGGCTGAGGGGGAGCTAAGAGTGATGGGCTCTTGTGTGTTTGTAGATTTGGTTCTTGTCAAAGGCGTGTGCTTGGAGATGCCGAGGAGGAAGCTGCTGCTGGTCTCTGTCTGAGAGAGAGAGAAAAATGGTCTCAAGCTCGAGGAGAACGGCCGCTTTTATAACTTTTCGGTTGCCATGCCGCCGTTCCTCCTGGCTATCCCCATCCCCACACTCGTACGAGGCCTTTGCTGCCGTCCTTCCTGGCTAACCCCATCTCCACGCTCATACGAGGCTTTTGCTGCCATCCAGGCATCACATCTACCTCTTGCCCCCTCTCCATACCCACTGACGACGCTCTGTATGCCACCCTACTTCCACTGAAACACCACACATCGCTTGCGTCAAGCTGTGTGGTCGGCAGTCGGTCAGCTTGTCGCTGATGCCTCGTATAGCTCGACCAATAGCACCGCTTGCAACTCTTTCGTGATTAGTCTGCCCCCAGACTGATCGACCCGCCTTTTTGGCAATCCAGTCAGCGCAGGGTAGCAACTGGGTCAAAAAGCGGCGATATGTTGCTCGCTTGAGCACGAACCCCTCAATCCTCTCATTTTTATATACAACGGATGCCGCTCGAGATCCGAAAAGCTTGGTAGCGGCCCATTCCGCGCTTGGCTGTGGAGCTGGGTGACATTGCGTTGCTGACTGCAGCGGAAGCCGCTCTGTTGCCGGCTTAGCTACGAGGTTCTTAAGAGGTAAAGGTTTTATTCCGTAGTTTAGCATTACGAGGGCGCCAATCAACGTCGTCTTGAGCAGCCCACACCTGCTGTTCAACGCTGATCTGCGCCCTTTTGTGTTTGATATGACCATATTATTCCCCCAATGAGCGTATTCCATACGTGATGCTAGTTCTAGAGCGAAGTATATGGTGCTTCCGTCGTACTTTTTTCTAACGAGAACTTGATTATTCGACTTAAGAGATTGGGTTTTGAATACTTACTTTTACATCATGACTAGTAGAGTCGAACGGCAAATCCCTAATTTTTCTCTGGCCTCTTGTAGCTGTTACTAGGTGTGATACTAGGCATGGCCTTTAGGTTTAAACGAACATAGTCACGTTAAATACCGTGCATAAAGTCATTTACTTCCTAGTACCTCGATGAATACAAAACCTCCGTGGCCGTTGACACTAGCGCCGGCATGTGTTGCAGAGATTAGCGCTTACAACATCTTTCGTCGTCAGCTACAACCGGCTCTCGGCCGGGTCGATCTTTTCCATCCACAACATCGAAGTCACAAAGCAGTGGACGTCATTATTCTCCAGTAGGAATGTAGGACAAGGACCTAGGCAACCCGAAACAAATCCTACGAGACTACATAGGTACTGATGTCAGCAGCAGATTCTGGCCAATTAAAAGCCGCAGAAGCTTTTGCTGACATCAAGGTACAACGGCTGGGGGTTGGATTTCCATTATCAATGATACCCGCTATCTCACTTTAACCTGCATCCTATTGGTAGGCGCCTTCATTCGCGTACAGTACAGCAGCTTTTTTCGTGCCTCTCCCTCAGCAACATGCGTGAGAAAAAGTGGGCATGCTCGCTTACCGAGGGTCGAGAGCGGTCCAAAAGGCGTTACAATGGATCAGCATAGGCGAGATCGGTGAGACCGGCGAAGCCGGCGAGGTCGGCGATGGCATTGCCGCCAATTTTCGCGACCGGCAGCCATTGTGTAGGCCTATCGCACAGCAGAAAGATATTCTGCTGGATGTCGTTAGCTAAACCGGCTAAATGAGCATGCGGGCGTCGGAAAACGAGATCAATATGGCCTCCCACACCCAAACGCACCTTACCAATATCCAACAGGTTGCCGCCAAGACGCGGTCCTGTATCCTAGCTGCACGCCAAGGCTTTTGGCAGGACCACACAAGCGGCAAGGCAGGGGGGACTCGGCGACGATGCCGAGTCGATCAGCTCTCAGTTGTCATCAGCTTGGCGATCGGTATTCCTATTAAGGTAGTGGATACGTCGTCCCACGCAATGGCAGCTACGGATGCAGGCTGTAATGCTACCATGTGGGATGTCCCCCACTGGGCGCTGCGGCGCAGGCATGCTGATGTAAAACCATTTCCTACCGTGCCACGCAACCCAGGAAAAAAAAGCAATACACCAAGGGAAACAGGAAAGGAAAGGAATTAGCGTGAGAAAATAAATAGGAAAGGGAAGGAAATAGGAAAAGAAAAGGAAATAGGAAGGGAAAGGAAACGTATAAGTGAGAACTGTGGGTATTATCGGTTGTTTTTTTTTCCCAATGTCCCTGATGAGTGGTCTTTTGTTGTATTGCTTTTTTTTTCTGGTCTATGTGCGTGCCTACACAACAGATGCTACATGCATCCCATACAGCCTGCCATTCGACATAATTCTTGATCCTTGCCCATCGTTTGTTAGGCCTCGATCCTCGTCACGGGCCCTTCAGTCTGTCAGAGATCGACACGGCAGGCTTACTGTACCCAGCTCGACGCCCAAGGATCGACACGGCGTCGTCCAAATCTGTCTATATCATTGGTACTTTACTACTGCCAGCGCACTCCATCATGCAAGGAGGCCAGATGAGGAAGGTGCTCGGGCTCAGATGTCGCTGGCTTCGATCACCCCACGCTGGATGCCTACAAGGCATCCCGACCCCGAGATCCCTTCTGCCTTCCCAAGGCACTCAAGGGCTGACGTGTTGCTTGCACAGCATCACACGAGCGTCAAAAGAGATGACACCCTGGGCGAGATTGCACACGCGCGGCAATAGTTACGTAAAACTTGCAAACCTAGGTAGGACAGCCGCCATGGAGAGACAGAGTACAGGTGGGAACGAAAGCTCCGGGCGTCGTCACATACACACAGATACAGTCATGGCGAAGTCCGATCCCTCCACGATATTCGCCCCCCACGCTTCTTAGTGCGCCATGACCAGTCGATCAGGCTTCCTTGGCTGGCGCCGTGAACGGGAAGGTGCGTGGATGTGATTGGGCAAGTGGGCAGTCAGCAGGCCCTCGATTCCGGCGTGAGGATACTCTTATTGCGGTTAATATGGGCGGCTTATGTTCGCGGCCCAGGCGGCCTTTCTGAAAGGAGGGTGAGGTTGAGCGGGTGGCGTCGGGACCAGCGCTAGCCAACCAGGTACATAATTATCAAGGAGGTGGCTGCACGTCCAGTTTTTGTTTTCCAGCCCAGACAGCGAAGAGTCAGATCGAACGGGTGACGAGGAGGTTTTGTGACGTCAACATCATACCGGATCCTCCTATGGGAATCGGAGAGGCTGCTATAAAGCTTGCTTGGTTGCGGTGCCGCCCACCGACCGTGGCACCTGTAGCTGGGCTGCTCGGGGAGACAGCGACGGGGCGAGAGATGAGTATAAGGTCATGGACACTGGCACTTGGGCAAATGGACGGACAGTACCCTCATCAGGCTAAATTGAGGCGCGCCTCGGGGGGCGGCCAAGTGCGACAGCTGTCGTTTCTGCGAGTTTGGGCGCCACGCCGCCCAGCCGCAGATGCATGCTCCATCAATCACCGAAAGGCTGGTCGGAAAACTCTGCGTTACATCACAGACGCTCGTTTGTGGCGTGGGCGAGGTCATGGAAAGAATCCGAGTGCTCTAGATCGGTTTTGTGAAGACGCCGAAAGGAGGGATGCCAAAAACGCCGTGCAGGCAGAGCGTTTGAGTGTCCAGCCATCAGACCTTTAAGGCTCTAATGAAGCAATTTGTGGTCGTCCATTAATCATGCCATCGCTTCGTGGCTTTGATTTGAACGAGCTCTGAGAGATGGTCTTCGGTTCATCCATTGTTTAGCACCAATTGAGCGTATCTTCTGCCTGATTCCCTTGCCTCTCCCCCGATATGTACCACCGGGAAGCTAGCATAGGTCACGGGAGACAATGTGAACTGAGGAGTAGAAAGCTTCCTTATCCATGGACAACGTCGGTCGTGACGGATCCTGAACAGGTCAATTTTCACTAACCACTGCGGCACCCTGGTGTCAGCGGCCGACGGCGACGGCTGATAAAAGATTGACCTCCGGGACGAGGCCAATGGCAAGTACGCTGACATCCGTGGATGCTTCTCGCTGTCTAATCAGCGTGATCCTCGGCTTGATGGCCAGCTGCTCCAATGTCCACCTCGGCCTCCAGACCAACCTCACCTCGAAATCTAGCATGTTCAGCACCGTTTCCGCTACAGCGTCATCAAATTCATGGTCACTACGCCCAAGGACCTACCCGATCTGGGATAGAGCAGTTCGGCCCCTAGAAGAAATCTGCTGTTCGGGCCTCCACCGCCAGCGCCGGCGACCTGAGCGGCGGCTTCGTCGCCGCCCTTGCCTGCCATATTTCACTCCGGTTCTTCATTGAAGGAACTCAGGCAACTATATCATTATCGCTGAGAAATGGGACTAGGTCTTCGAATGGAAGCTTGCTTTTTTTCGGGCCCGGAATGCTGGTTAGCGCCAACACGTGTATTTCCATGCATATGTGCTTCTCCTTCGCATGCGGATTAGCTGGTAGGACGTCATCCCTGCGCTCCCAGACACGAAGACTCCATGAACGTAGCTGCAGTACTCCCTCTGGTGTACGCTGAACTGGATGAACCAAAATCGGACGGGACGGTCAGCCATCATTGGAATAAGAAACCTTGGCTTCCATGGTGCGGGTTGGTCATTTGCCTGTGTTGGATATGAAATCGTATCTGGTGTCTTTACGATTAATATCTGGCCCTGTTGTATGCCCTCATTTCATGATGTGGTCCGTGCTTGCGTGCGAGCGTTCTGGCGCTTTCGACATGGATTGCACGAACCTGCAAAAACCTCTGCTGCCGCGCGCTGCTTTTCTTATATACCCCGACCGTGGTCGGATTGTCAACAGCTCACAGCAGCAAACCGGGTGGTTGAACAGGTACAACCGTGGTGTTAAAAAAAATGCCACAACCTTCTTCCACGGGTGAGGGCCAAGAAAACCCCAAGCTCGCTGTTTCGAATCCGTCCGTTGGCGGTGATTCGACTTTAGAGCTACCGAAGTAAAACCTCCAAAAAGTGGGGTTTTCGTAACTCGACTCCCCCTCGAAGGGCAGTCGAGTGAGCTTTTGTCTTTTTTTTTTTTTTTTTTTATTCTCTCTCTCTTTTCCTTTTGATAAAGTGACGTTCTAGGAATAGGGGATCCGTCCACTCGGCCCAACACCTGCGACTGTGTCAAAGCCTTCGTTCGTCTCGAGCCGCGGCGGCATGCCCTTCCTCACAAGCCAAAGGGCCGAGGAGAACAACGAGAGCAGTTCGGTCTGGAGACTTTGCCCGTGCGAAGCAGCAGGTCTCGATACTGATCTGGTCTCCCGGGGCGGTCCTCCTTGTGGTGGCGACCTGCATCATCTGTGAGGCCCAGGAGCACAGGGGGCGGATTCGCCTTCCTGGTCATTATCTTTTGTCTTCCTCGGCGCCGGCGCTACAGGTGTCCTCGGGAGTCTCCGTTCTGTTCATGTAAACCACTATTCCCTTCCCTCCTTACCCCCACCTACAAAGACTCGGAGCCACGTGCTAGGCAGTCCGCCAATATCAGATCTGCACTCGGTAACCGATTTCTGCGCCGTCGCCAAGCCCGTCACGTCGCCCAGCATGCCGAACCCCGCGCAGCCCGTTCATCTCTGACATCGTCATGGGTGGACATTGCCGTGCTGGTTCACCATGTTCGTCGAGGCCGGCACACTTCCCTGGTATACACGTCAAGGCACTCAATCATCACAGCCGCATACGAATGCACCCTCTGGAATTACCAACGCCAATGCAATGTCACTAAAAACCCTGTTCGAGTGGTTGTCCGTCTAGGTGATATGCTCACCCAGGTAGAGCTAGGTACAATGAACAGGACCAAAACCTGCCGCCACCGGCCAGCAGGCGGGTAACAATCCGATGCCGATAACTCCTCGAAAGACCCAAGCCGAATGACGACGCGCCCGTTTGATTTTGCGGAAGAATCGTGTCTCCGTCCTTCATGTAAGTTCATGTCCATTGGGCCTGCTTCTTTCTTTTTTTTCCCCCTTATTTCCGAGGGTGATGCAAAACCCCTGGAGGGGTACTTCGAAAGAGACAAAAGCCATCCCCCAGCCATGCCTTCCGTCGCAGATGAAAAGTGTTGATTTCCCGTGAGTCACCACGCCAATCTAGAGATAGAAACGCGAAAAGAACGACAAGAAACGAGCGGACTGGGCCACAAATTAGTAGCCGAAGGCCTTGAGGGCCTCCGCCGTCTTGTCGTCGACAGTGGCGTTCTTCTTCGACTCGGAGACTTGGCGCTGCGCGAGCTTCTTGCGCTCGTAGTAGGCGGCGCCCTTGGCCTTTCTCCGCTCCTCAAGCCTAGAAAACGAGAGTCAGTCGTGTTGCTCGCGATGCTGCGTTTGGGCCAAAGCAGCCAAATTGGAGACAGTGGCAGGCTCCAATGCCCAGCCCAAGGCGGGAATTCGAGGCGGAAAATTGTCTGACGCTGTTCCGACAAAGAACCCGCAGGACGGAATCCAACGTACCTGGCAACGACGTCCTGGTACTTCCAGCCAACCTCGTGGCTCAACCGACCGACGGTGCAGTACTTGCGGCCGGGCTGCAGTCTGAGGACACGGAGGGCCTGGGGAACGACCATCTTCTTCTTCTTGTCGTACGGGGGAGGAACACCCTCGAAGACCTTGAGGCGCTCAAGAGCAGCGGTACCACGGGCGGTCTTGTGGGGGATCATGCCACGGACGGCCTTGTAGAAAATGCGGGATGGAGCGCGGAAGTGGAAGGGACCTAGCAGGTGGCAAGAGAGTCAGACATCGTACAATCCTAGCAAGCCAAGTAGTCGGGGTGACTGTATCTGGCGGATGCATTTCGGAATGTCCCTTACCTCCTCGTGTCGGGTTGTACCGGGTCATCTTGCGCAGGTAGGCGTGATACTTGACTGTTATAGCCTTAGCACGTCAGTCTCGCTCCGTCCAGTGACGTCGTCTTTGCCCCGCAATCTTCGAGAAAAGCGCCCCGGTGCACATCGGCGGCGAATGCCCAATCCAAGCTGGCACCCTTGCGGCCCATCCCATACTGCGCGGTAGACATCGGAGCAAGGTTGGCACGTACGCTTGGCGCGGAAGAACTCGCCCGAGATGTTCAGGGCCTCGCAGCGGACAACAACGATCTTCTGACCACTGAGCAGCTGCTTGGCAACAATGCTGGCCAGGCGGCCCAGCAGGTGGCCCTTGCCATCGATGACGACCTGCAAGCAGACAAGGACGAATTAGCGACCGGTCCTGGATGGGACGCGCCCCGAGCAGAGCGTCATGCCGTGCCGCCCGTCCACGATGTTCCTGTGTCTGTCTTCTGTCTCGGCCTTGATCGGTTCAATGCTGCAGTCTCGCCGCCACTCTCTGCGCCTCTGCTGGTCGCATATGTCTAGCGCGTCTTTCGGTAGCCGGTTCGGATCGCATTTGAAGTCGCGGCGGGATGGGCGTGTGTGACCGGGGTAGGATCCCGCAATGCATCAGGGCTGAAGGTCTGAGATGATCGACTGAGGATGGCACCGGGGCGCCAGAGGCTCGCAACGCAGAAGAGTCGGACAGGACAGAGCAGGACAGGACACAGGCATCGCGACGGGGCGGCCCCAGCAATGTCATATCGCAGGTGGTGGACAGGACGACGCTGGCGGGAGAATGAACTCACAACCGACTCGAAGCTCGACATGACGGCGATGTTGGGTGGCCCGAGGGAAAAGAAAATAACAAGTCGAGTGAGACCAGAGACCAAACCTCGTGTCGGCGACGAAGTCTGCGATTCTGATTCCCAGATACTTTACCTCTGCAGTTTGTTGGTGAAGTCGCTGGCTGCTCGTCCACTCACTCGCAAAATTATTATCACAGTCACGGCCCGCGCAGTCCAGCCTGTGCTGTGGCTAGGGCTACCACCTAAAAAATCGGATGGGGCAGCGACGGGGTCCGGCGGGGGCCTGAGGCACAGTAGGGCTAGAGTGACCTTGTCAGGTGATTAAGGCGGGCTTCATGCCTGTGGCTGGTATCTGGACACTGAACCCCCACGTCGCATTGGTGTGGCTCGTGCATGCCCACTTTTGCCAGCCTTGTGGAGGGGTTGTGCACCGCAGCCAGAGCCCGATTGACTGTCACCTGCCCGGGTCTCGCATCCCCGCGAACGCAGGCTCGTGGAGCGGATAGCGGCCAAGCGAACTGTTGCACGAAACCAAGAAGCCATTTTATTGAACGATGCTCTAAGAAGCCTGGATGATCCCACCACCAGTCCACTGAGCCTCGTCTCGGGAACGTAAAGCTGAAGAGTCCATGCCGTGAACCCCATCGACGGAGGACTCGTCTCCCAGACTGTATCGAATGCCCGTGTACCCATTCCAGCACACACGGACTTGACGATACTATACAAATTCCAATCCACGAATGGCTAAGCCCATGTCGAAGGTCTAGGTCGTAAAATCGCCGACAAAGCTGACGAGGTATGCGCCGAAAAAAGCAGGCCTGCACAGGTGTAGGGCTTCAAGTACAAATAAAGCAAAACAGAGCGGGGTACTGCGACGAAGGGATACCGCTTGTCCAACGTAAAAAATGAAAAAATTGAAAGCACCCAGCCGGGGCTTTACAGCGAGCGGGGCTCACCGGCCGGTTCTGTCGGCTTCGGGCACCATCTTGTCCGCCTCAGCCAGAACCCCCTGCACATCCTTGACCAGCTCCTTTCTCCTGGCCCTGACGGTCTCGTCACCGCCTGTATCAACCTCGTCCAGCTTGAAAATGACATTTCGCAGGATCGTCTCGGTGATCTTGAGATACTCTTCTTTACGCTTCTTCTCGTCCGCCGGCGGATTCGTAACAAATTCTTCGGCCACCGAGCGGAGAGTGTCGTTGAAGTTCATGGCGATCTTGTTCAGCGTCTCCATGGCGCTGCCGGGGGCGGCCGGGGGATAGGTGTACTCCTTGGGCGGCGCCGGAGTCGCCGGAGTCCTCGGAGTCCTAGGTGGTGCGGGAGAGTGCGACCTGCTACCCGAGCGCGGCCTGAGGTCGATGGGCTCGGGCACTCCCAGATTCGCGTTGCTGTCGCGAGGGCTGGTCTTGCTCCTCCTGTCGCCCCTCCTCCCGCTCTTGTTCTTGGACTTGGGTTTGGATTTATCCCCGTCTACAACGATGATCTCCTCGCCGGACTCGCTGCTCCCACCGCCTCCGACATCGTCCGGGAGGATGGCTAGAACCTCGCTCTTGTTCTTGATTCCATACCGGGCGGCCGGCATCTCGTCTTCCCTGAGCTCCTTGCCCTTGTAGTAGAGCCTCAGCCGGTCCGTCTGCTCGTCGGTGAGCTTCGTGATGAGTTGGATGCGCTCGCGGATGTCGATAGCCAGCACCTTGCCGTCCGCGATGGAGTACGCAGGGAAATGTTCGGGATAGTAGATGTCCTTGAACTTGATCAAGATGATGTCATCGTCCGGGATCTCCAGCGCCGGGTCGGAGCGTCCGACGCGGGTACTGCTGGCGGTCGGGTTGTCGTTGTAATACCGCGACTGGTCTTGCAAGTCCTCCGAGGTGATGTAGCTGAAGTCTTCATCTTGCACATCGGGCGGCTGTCCGTCGTGCCCCAGGCCGGAGCCGAAAGGCGAGATAGGGCCCCGCGGCCAAACGGACGACCAGCCGTACCGAGATCTTCCAGAATCCATTTTGCTTGTCGTGACAGCTCTGTTCTGAGTGGCTCGTGCGGCAACCGTCGGGAGGGCGCCGAGTAATATAGCCCCGGCTAGAGTTCCGTATACAGTGGTGGGAGAGAGGCCTGTTGTGGAGCGGATGTAGTCTGACGACACTTCGGCGGCCGAAGCCAGGTGGAGGACGGTCGCGTCGACGTAGGACTGAAGGCCAGGAGGGAGTTTGGGGAAAAGCGAGGCGGTCAAATTGGCAACGTTGGCGAACGAGGCACCAGTGGATGCCAGGATACCCTGCCCTGAAGCCACCTTGACGGAGTTTTGTCGTCCTCGTGAGGACGCTGATCGAGGGGATTCGAGTGAGCTGTGTGGGTTGATCACGATCCAAATGACTGGATGGCGAGGGTTCTCCTCAGTCGAGGGGTTCCTCGAGCCTGACCAATTACCCGCAAGACCTTTGCGGAGTGACCATAGGGCGGAGATGGGCGAGTCCTGGCCTGCACGGCGGTGGGGGGTTGCGCTGTTGGGCAACCTAGCGACAAAGAGCCTGGTACCACAATCAGCAGAGAGGCGAGGAACAAAAAAATAATACTTGTAAAGGGGCTTTGTCGTCGGGCAGGCCGAACAGACAGAAGTGAGGGCGGCGCGGGGGAAAGGCCACGGAGGCGGTGCGAGAGAAGCAGGCTAGTATTGGCGGGGGTTCGACCTTGGAAGCCCCAAAATGCGCCGGGGTGGTTAAGTTTGTTTTCGCTGCGGCCCGGGCCAAAGTGCTTGAATGACGATTTTTGGGCAGAGACGATCAGCCACTCGAGCTGGACAGATGGCAGGGCCAGCAAGGTTATTGTGTTTTTATTTTTTTAATGACTGGGTCTTTGGGGATGTTGTCGCTCTTCTGTTGGCGGCAGTGGTCGCGGTGGAGCCACAAGGAGGGAAAGGCTCCAGCAACTTGGAACATGCAGGGAAAACCCAGGCAGTTCGCCTCAAGGCCTAACGGGGATGCCGCACGAGCAGGGGACTGGTGAGGAGCCCAAGCGCTGGATGATGACACGCCGCCATGAAAACGTGGAGACAAGACAAGCCACAGCAACGCCGCTCCCGTGATCCCATCCCTTGCATGCCGTGACAATGGTCCTTCTGGTTCTGTCTTGCTCTTTTTCATCAGGCTCGAAACCCATCACGCCTCATTTTATCGCGTGCCTTTTGCCGTTTACACTCACTGCCTCGGGTTTGGCTTCCACCTCAGCGCGCGGCTATCGTCTCCAGCCAAGAGCGGCCTCGTATCATGGCCCCGATTGCAGTTGGTCACGCACCTGCTCTCGGCATTCCTTTCAGGGAGGCCCTTAGGTAACCGCCACATTGTTATTACGTGTGGTTACTGAACTCCAGTTAGCGCAGTAGCATCCACCCTGACTCGGCCAAGTTGTGTGAGGCGAGCTGTGGCGACTGGGCTGGCAAGAGTGCCACAAGCAAAGTCTTGATTCAACTTCGACGGCCAGTTTTGGATTCCGATGTGCACGCACGGATTGAGCACTGGGCGGTGTGATCCTATATACAATATCGGCGTGCATATGAATGCCGTCGCGCGAACGCAGTGTGCCAGGAGCATCCGTGTTTGCCTAGGTTGCCCGAGCCTATGAAATGATGACAGCCACACAGCCTTAATGCTGTGCTCAGAGGCTGACATGGGGCTGAGCGATCGCCATCCCCGGATGGAATGGTCCTGAGTTGATCGTCGGTAGTCTAGCGTCATGAAAGGATGGACGAAGGACGACAGCATTTTTACCCAGCACTCTATGTTGCATCTGGTTCTATCCTGACACGCCTGATGCGCCTATAATGCGAGGCATATCGTGCAATTAACCATTTGGTGGAGAGTGCTACCATCAATAGCATGGAATGAGGAAGGAACGGGTTCGGAACGGGCAAGTGATGACCGATCTTCGATTTTGCCCCAGGGCAAATGGATCTCCCAGATCGACGGCAAAAAGTACAACGAGCGCGGGATGACGAAGTTCCAAGGTTGACAAATCAACACATATGGATCCATATCCAATCAGAAATCCTGCGCATATGAGGGGCATGCGTCTGCTCCTCCGGAAGCTAGAGTCGCCCAAATTTGGTTACAACCGCTCATGCAGTTGCCGTCGCTATTTGTCGTCTACCCGTACATCCGAAGCTCCTTCCACATGCGCTGAGCACGCCAACAAAGCGCATTGCCGACGTCAGAGCTCCGCCATATATAACCCCGACAGATCTTCCGCCCCTCTCCACGCCTCCCCGCGTTTCTGGCTTCCCACTCGAGCCAACCCCAAACCTTCCATGATCTCATCCTTCTTCAGATCGATATTCACCGGCAGACCATCTCTCGCAATGGCGGAAGCCGCAAAGACCAAGGCCCAGCAGCTGATCGATGACAATGCTGTCATGGTCTTCAGCAAGTCGTACTGTCCATACTGCAATGCGACTAAGCGCAAGCTGACCGACCTCGGCGCCAAATTCAACGCCATCGAGCTGGATACGATAAGTCAGTAGCCCGCATCCTGACGACTGCAGCGCTAGCGAGATGGTCCTACTTGTATCTTTACTGACACACACCCCGCTCCTCTTTTTCGCAGGCGACGGCAGCGCCATCCAGGATGCCCTCGAGGAAATGACCGGCCAGCGTTCCGTGCCCAACATCTTCATCGCGAAGAAGCACATCGGTGGCAACTCCGACCTGCAGGCCCGCACGGACCTGACGACTCTGCTCAAGGACGCCGGCGCTTTAGCGTGAGGGAATTATATGGCCCAACACAATTACGTTCGGGTGGACGCTAGAGCTGTCCACAAACCTACATAGACTTACAAAGCGCCACCCATGGCAGGCATCGTCGTGGGGAAGGGCCGTCCCTTTGAGCGGAAGACGAAACTCTCCAGAGATTAGATTTGCCGAGGCGGACAACATGGAATAGCTACGTTTGCTATTAGACCTGGTCACTCTTTCCCCCAAATTCCCCAACGGGGAGAGCATGAACTATGTACAGTTGTGGTGATGGGCAACGGCTCGAAACCATTCGTAGCCGATGTTTGATATACAATTCCTGTGTCTTTTTTCTTTTTTTTCTTCGTAGAATTGGGTGCCTATACAACTTGAGCAGCAACGGTTCCAACCGGGCGCTCGACAAACTCCATGACGCCGTCAACAATACTTGCGCGGGCGGGCTCGCTAGCCACCTTCTTGCCCCCAAGCCAGTTGAGCCATAGGGCGCGCGATACTCTCTCGTCGTCCACTACGCCAATCAGCTCCCTCTCCCGCTTGGGCCTGCCATCCGAGTAGATAATACCGAGCTTGCCGCCGCCCTCGCGGACCAGGAGGAGCTCCTGGGCCTTGGGCACCTTGCCCCTGTTGAAAACATGGCGGAACTGACGGACAGACTCGCCGAATTTGTCCTTGACAGCCGCGCTGTCGGCGCCATCCCCTCCCTGGACCGCCTCGGCCTGGATCTTATCAGAGCGTGCCTGGATGGCCCTCACGAACCCGTCGCGGAGATGGTGGAAGTCGGTATCCCTGACGGGCAGGATCCGGAAGGCGGAGCGGGCGGGGATGCCCTCGCGAAGCAGCTCGTTCCATACCTCCTCGCTGTGGATGGGGTCGAGGAGCGCCTGCCGCAGCTCGTCCTTTTCGTTTGAAATCAGGGTCGTGGCTATCGGATTGACCCGTTTCACAAGCCGGGCCTGCAGCGCGGCGATGTCGGCCGTGGCGACGTAGAAGCCCACGACGTAGACGTTGATGGACAGGAAGCTGACGGAGCGCGTCCCGAGCCCGACCAGCGTGTACTCGGTCGTCTGCTCCGAGGCCAACGGGTTGACGATGGCCGTGGCCGAAACCGGGGCGGGAGCGGGAGCGGGAGCGTCCGAAACGGACCGCAGGCTTATCGTCCTCGGGAAATATGGCACGGTCGAGTTGCCCGTCGGCACGATCTCGCGGCCCTCCTCGTCGCGGGCCACCACCTTGCGCCTGGCATCGGTCAGGAGGGGGTCGTTCGGCGGTAGGGTCGAATCGAGCTTGGCGGGCTTATCGAGGGCCTGCTTGAGCTTGACGGAGGTGTAGATGACGGAAACGACGCCCGCGATGGCGCCGGCAGCCAGGAAGTTGCGGCGCATACGCTGGTAGTCTTCCCGCTCCTGCGCCAGGCGCCGGTGGCTGAGCCGCTCGACCGCCCTGCCCGACGAACCCTTGCCCCGGCTAAGGAACCTCCTCGGGGCGCATCCTAGATGCAGCAAGGGCTGGCGCTGGAGCTGCCGCAGGGCTTGTTGGCGTAGCATTTTGAAATCGCGGAGATCCAAAGCGCGGCGTCAATAGATCACGGCATGAGTAGGGCAACTCCGAAGTCGATAGCGCCCGGTATTTGGCTACAAGAAGCGTGCCGCCCAAGCTGCCGGGTCGGTCGGGGTATGGATTTTTTGTGGTCTGAGCTTCCCCCATTGTGTTTGGAAACACACGTCATTCGCGGATCTAAGCATGCAAAAGATCCTCGTTTGGGAACCTCCAACCGCATGCCCTGTCTGCTGCGGGGAGCACGAGTAAGGTGGTCAGTGCGCTTTGGGGCCAAGCAAAGGGGCCGTATCCATTTAAGCCATTGTGAAGGTCAGCTCCATTAACAAGGTGACCAGCTAGCGAGCAACCCACGTGCAAGGCATGAATAAGGTGAAGACATAGTGTTGATGAGATAGGTAGCTATCTAGGCCGCTAGGCGGCAGGTAGTTGGTCAGGTCTCAACAGCGCAGGTCTCGTGGTTGCTACCCAAGTACGCTCGGACAGCAGATTAAGGGCAACGCGTGACATCTGGGCAACCAAAATTCCTATTCGCTTGATTTCCCAGAAGATGGCCCCCAAACGAGGAAGAAAGGAGATGGAGTCGATGGGGGCCGTTGGAAATAGGAGGGCGCTACGAAGACCAGTAAAAGCAGCAGCTATAAATAAGATGTGCTGGTGCGCGAGGCTTGCAGGTTGGTACTACGTAAGCCCTTGGCCCCCGCCTGCCATTCCCGCAGCCGAGTGCGGAAAAGAGAGATGGGCGGCTGCGCGGCGCGGGGGCGAGCGATTGATTATCTTGATTTCCCTGGAAGATGTTGTTACTTGACTCACAGTGTGATGTGAACAACGAAGCCAAGCTGATGCAGTCAAGTGCCGGTCCACCATGGCGGCCAACGAGCGATCTCTGACGACTTCGGGAGTGGCATTAGTCGGTGCTGCTGGCGGTGAGGCAGGTTGCTGGGCGTTGGTGTCTGATCCCGCAGGGACCGCCCCGTCCCCGTCTGAACAGTGAGGTCTGCACAGGGCAAGGCCTGCCGCTCGACGCAGCTTTCAGTCGGGATTTCCCAAGTGGCCAGGCGGGATCGCCGTCTCCGCCTGCGACATCCCCGCCAGGGTCTCGGAATTCACCCTAGCTGGGCGCACGTGGCGTGCACCAGCGAGCTTTTCCATCCCGTTGTCTTGGACTCATGGGTTGAAATGGGAACTCCCTTGGTGCACGCGGGGTGGATGTCACTGGGAGACTGTTTTCACTGGTTTGGTGGTCGGGAGGCCTAAGCTGTGCGGTGTGATGTGTGTCTGCGTGCTGGCTTCTGTGTGATGTATTAAATGCTTCGCCTTCGCTGTCCACGAGCAGAAGCGGCGTGAGCTCAGAGTTTGCTTCATTCGTTGATCAGACTCTTCCCTCTCTGGCCAATTTTGGGCTCCTCTTCACCGAGTGGAGTCCTGCATTGCACCAAAACGAGGCTGAAAGCGGCAAATGAGCCCCACTTGCGGCGGTTCCGTTTCGCCTCCCACTGAACCCGCCTGCTGTTGCCCGTCCAAATAGGGAATCTTAGCAGGCTTGACCCATCACGCAACTCAATCCAGCGACAAGTACCCAACGCTGGATTCGACACCTGCCGGGCAGCAATCATCCAGAATCTCGACACCACCCGGCCAAATAGCACAGCTGCTTTCACCAGCGCAGCCCAAGCCGGTTTGGGCTGGTTGTTGAGGTGCGTGGTCGGACTCGCTGACGTGCGTACGTGCTGGCGACTTTGGCCTCGGGCTGTCCTCCCTTTTGGTCTTTGGTGCATGCTAGGTCTGGTTCCCTCCCGCGACCCGGCGAGCGGGACCCCGCTTGTGTCCTCCATTTGAACCGACCAGGCCTTGACGTACCTGATCATAACCGCCCACCAACCTCCATCGTGTTTTTATCCGCCTAACCCCTACCTACCGCCAAAACCACATCTCGCTTTGACACGCGCTTCCGCTGTGCTTTCGACCTTCTTTTTTTGTTCATCATCCGCCGTCTCGTCCTTGCGACTTCTGCAAAGGTTGCCTGTCGGCTGCTGGCTGTGATTCGACTGCCTCCATCGGGCTCCCCAAACGCGCGCAATCAGCGATAGAGTCAAGCCGCGAGAGTCACCACCCGACGTCCCGCCCATCGCCCGCCCATCCCCTGGCCTCGCTGCTAGTCCCGACTATTGACGCCCTGCCGTATCCGGTCATCGAAGCCAGCCATGTCGTCCGCCACCGGACCCGGGCCTGGACCCGACGCCTCCCAGGTCGCCCTCGCGACGCGACCCGAGAGGAGACAAGCCCAGCCACAAGCGCCGTCGCTCGACGCTATCGCGACACAGACGGAAGCCCAAGACTCGCGGTCTTCCTCGTCGACCAACTCGCCGGCGCCGAACGAAATCGAGGAGTCCGACTTCTACCTCGGCTCCAACGACTCGCAATCGTCGCTTGGCGTCCCCAACATCCAGGACATGCAGGTCACCGACGATGTCAATTGCCTGCCGCCCATCAACCGTCTGCCCAACGAGATTCTCATCAGCATATTCTCGCGCCTGTCATCCCCGGCCGACCAGCTCCGCTGCATGCTCACTTGCAAGCGCTGGGCTAAGAACACGGTCGACCTGCTGTGGCATCGTCCCTCGTGCACCAGCTGGGAGAAGCATTCGATGATCTGCCAGACGCTCGGCCAAGAAGCTCCGTACTTTGCGTACCCTCACTTCATCAAGCGTCTCAACCTCGCCGCTCTCGCCGACAAGGTCAACGATGGAAGTGTCATGCCCCTGTCCGTGTGCAACCGCGTCGAGCGCCTCACTCTGACGAGCTGCAAGGGCCTCACCGACTCGGGCCTGATTGCCTTAGCCCGGGACAACAGCCACCTGCTGGCGCTTGACATGTCGTGCGTCGACCAGATCACCGACGCCTCCATCCTCGCCATCGCCGAGCATTGCAAGAGGCTTCAAGGCCTCAACGTCTCGGGTTGCACGCGCATCTCCGATGAAGGCATGGCAGTCCTTGCTCAGAGCTGTCGCTACATCAAGCGGGTGTGTATTCCTTGCGGTGGCCTCCACAGCCACCACAGCGTAGTAGAATTTCTTTTGCTGACGGGTGACGCTCGGAACAGCTCAAACTTAACGACTGCAGGCAGCTTGGCGACAAGGCAATCCAGGCTTTCGCAGACAACTGTCCCAACCTTCTCGAGATTGACCTGATGCAGTGCCGCCAGGTTGGCAACGCCGCAATCACCAGCGTCCTGTCAAAGGCCCTGTCGCTCCGCGAGCTTCGCCTCGTCTTCTGCGAGTTGATCGACGACGCCGCGTTCCTGTCACTGCCGGAGACCCGATTCGAGCATCTGCGCATCCTCGATCTGACGTCGTGCTCGCAGTTGACTGATCGCGCTGTAGAGAAGATAATCAGCGTCGCCCCCCGTGTGCGCAACCTTGTTCTGTCCAAGTGTAGGAACATCACGGACGCCGCCGTGTATGCCATTGCCGAACTTGGGAAAAACCTGCACTATGTGCATCTCGGCCATTGCCACCACATCACGGACGAGGCTGTCAAGAAACTGGTTGCCAAGTGCAACAGGATCCGGTACATCGACCTCGGCTGCTGCACCCATCTGACTGACGACTCGGTGACCCAGCTGGCAACGCTGCCAAAGCTGAAGAGGATTGGCCTTGTCAAGTGCTCTGGCATCACAGACGAGAGCATTTTTGCCCTAGCAAAAGCAAACCAGCGCCACCGTCCGCGCCGGGACGCGCAGGGAAACCCAATTATGAACTCGTACTACAGCCAGAGCAGCCTTGAGCGTGTTCATCTGAGCTATTGCACAAACTTGACCCTGAAGGCAAGCCCTCCGTCTCCATTACTGTCTCATCGGTCGCTACTTTGCTCCTGGGACGACCACATGGACGCTAACATTTTTCTGCTTTTTGCTTTTCAAACAGGGTATCATAAGGCTTCTAAACTCGTGCCCGCGCCTAACCCACCTCAGCTTGACTGGCGTCCAGGCGTTCCTTCGAGAGGATCTGAGTGCGTTCTGCCGAGACGCGCCACCAGGTACGAGGAGATTTTGCTAGGTTGCAAACGAGTACATCCCGGTCGTCCGGCAGAAACTAATGGTCGTTGGGGCTGCTCCTTGTGCAGAATTCACGGAGCATCAACGCCAAGTGTTCTTGGTATTTTCTGGCGATGGCGTCAAGAACCTCCGGCGGTACCTTAACTCAGGTGCCTTCGCGGAGTTCCACGATGGCAGGGGTCCTACTTACCAGCCCAGGAGACATTCCCTGCCAGGCGGTGGGCCGCTTGGCCCGGGAACGAATCATCTGCAGGCCACGTTGGACGCATCGTTTGATACCGAACAGGAGCCGGATGCGATTGACGATGACGATGGCATGGAAGACGGGGACGGCATGGTTGTTGACGCACAACCATTCATCAACAACAACATGCCCGTGAACCATGGCATTCCGATTCCACCTTTTACGCACTATGCGATCGCAGGCGCCGCAGGCGCCCCTCAACCGCCTCCGCCGCCCGCGGCTCCGGGAGCGCCCGGACCGCAGTATGTCCCCGCTGGTGTCTTCACCGGCGTTGGCTTCGCTGGGCCCGGATATCATCATCCTTTTGTGCTGCCCGCGAACTCAAGCACGCCCATCCCTCCATACTCTCACGGCGCCACTCTCGAGGCGGGATTGGCGGGGCCTTCCGCCGGCATTTCCGGCCCCGGCACGAGCGCCACAGATGCCGGCCAAGCGCAGATGAACGGCGACCTTGGGATCTCGACGACATCCACGGCGTCAGGGGCCGGCACTACTGGCTCCAGTGCAGGGCCAAGCACGGCGCCCTTACAGAGCATTGCTGCTCTCTCCAGTATCCGTGAAGATACCCCGAATGAACTGCCGGACGCGGAGGAGAGCCCTGCCAGCTCGAGCGGCAATAGTCCTCCACACGCCTGAGCTAGTTCATTCCCGATGGCTTCGCGCTTTCACGGTTCCATGGAGGCTGATAATACTCCATACACCCTCTAGAGATTCGACACAACAGGTCCGTCGCTGTTTATCGATACGTGTAATTTTTTTTTCTTCCTCACGGAAGGCTCACTACAGGCCACAAGAACTTCCATCGGATTCTTAACCGACACAGATTTCCTTGGGGATTATGGGAAGGCACCATAAAATCGTACTTGTCCAGCATTGTCGTTCTTGTGAGACTGGCGTCTCCTACCCCACTGTTTTCAACCTCATCTGTTTTGTTTTGCTTTTACTTATCATCTTGCATATTCCTTACATCTGACTTTGCCCTCCGCATCTGTTGGGTTTGGGCGATCGCGCGTGTTTCCCAGAATAGGGCGGCGGTTCGATTTGGCAGAGGTGGGCGTCAGCAGATGCGGCATACGAAGGAAGGATAGATGTCTGTATACGCCATGTGGGCCGGGGTCGTATTGATTTCTTGTTTTTTTCTTTCCTTTCTGTTATTGTTCTGTTGATGGCGTATACATACGGCTGCGAGGCTTGCGCAGAGGAGAGTCTGACTCTTATCCCAAGACGCGAGTGTTTTAACGGTTGTAGTCATATTGGTATCGTTGTTCTATATTTCCTGGCGGTATAGAGATCGGTCTTGTGTTTGGGCGTGGAAGAGAAGGGCCAGGATGGTCATGCGTATGTGCACAATGATCAAGAAGAGCCTTGGCGGCTCAGAGTTAGGAGGTAGCAAGAGAGCATTCCCAGCATCAAGCCCAATGTCTGAAGAATATTTGCTTTTCCTTAGCAGGGTGCCCCATCGCCTAGCTGGCTGACGCACGCCGTTTCGGAGACATGAGAGAGGGAGTGGGCCAGCCCAGGAAGATGGCAGGTGGCTTTTGAGACGAGACTGCTCGCTCACGAGTTGCGCCCGGATATCCGATTTGGGAATTCCTCGAGGAGCTAGCTACCTAGGTGTAGGTACCTAATCCAAAGCCTTGTCCTACACGCGCCCATGTGCCCGTCATCTGCACACTGACGCCAGCCACCCCGGTCTCTTGGCAGGGGGTGTGAAATCGTCGTCGTCGTCGCGTCGGCGGCACATTGGCTCGGGGCTGGAATTGTGGGGGCGGAAGCAGCAGGTGGGGGGATGACCTTGACCTGGAAAGAACAAGCTTTGACGAGGCAGTGCCAAACACGGGCTTCTGACGCCGGGCCAACCTGGCTCGCACCGGGGGCCCAGACCAGAGCCTTGATATCACTTCACCTGTCAACCGGCCGTCTCTAGATTATGAGCGATATACAAACACGCTGTTACGCCTCCACGCCGCGCCCGCTAATTTCAAACCGCCGTTGCTACCCTCACCCGCTGCGTCATCCGCCCACGCCCATCCAATGGATTCTTCGAGCCGTCTAGACCAAAAAAAAAAAAAAAAAAAAACAGAGCAGCGACAGTCCGCGTACGCAAATTGCGCCTGTTTCCTCCTACTGCCGACTCGCGCGCACGCTGGAGCCATGGCTTCCTGGCTAAGGTGTCCACCAGGTCTTCCCCTTTCTCTCTCTGTGCCTCTCCGTCGCTCGCCTCCCGCCTCCCGCCTCCGCAGCTCGCTCTCCGCCCAGGTCCCTCCCTAATCTCTCGTCGACCTCGGATCGCCAGTGCTGCGTTGCATGCATGTGCTTCATGTCGGCTACTGTAGGGACTAGAATCAGGACGAGCTGTCACAGGGGCCGAGGCCTCCTGTTGGCTCCACGATCCCACTCTGTTGCTGCGCCTGGGACGAAAAAACTGGGCAGTCGGCCATTGGACGGCCGCCTGCCTCCCTGAGTTTCTTCTACCTACCTACTGTTGTATGCTCTGCGCCCCCTTCTTGAGCTCGATCCGCTCTGGTCCTTGGGTGGGCGGCAGCCGGCCGCTGGCGTCTCAAAGGGACTGACCGCCAAGGACCCTCACAGATGGAGGAGACGACGTTATTTCCCGTTCACCCTTCAAACATCACCAACGCAACGGGAATGTGGGTATCTGCTTGCCAGACGGAGACTGGGACTGCTGGCCGCGGGCGGCCTGAGTAAGACGGTCGCCGCGGGAATTTCTTTTGCTGGAAGTCTCGGCCACCTACCTACCCTCGTGATGGGGACATCAGAACAAACAGTATTTGTTCGGTACCGGCGCTACCCCCTGGAGTATAAAGGGTGCCGAGACGCCAGCGCCTTCACGGCCTTGGTCTCGGGGCCTCTCCGCTTTCAACCTTGTTCCTAACGCATGTATCATCACGCATCCGGGTCTTCTTTTCTATTTCTCCTCCCTCTGTCTTCTCGGAATGGATCGCATAGAACCCGCCACGTCCGCCTCTCCTAGCCGCCAGGGAATCAAATGGCAGCCCACAGACGAGGAGGCTGGGCAGGGCCAGAGAGGGCGTCTGCAGCTGCGAAGAACGCACTCTCGCGGCTCCATGTCGATCTACAGCGCCCACTCCGCAGCTGCCTCCATCGACCCGTCTGCGGCCATTCCGATCCAATACCGCACTCTGTAAGCTTGCCCAGATGACATTGATATTGTATATTCACGGGCAGGTCTCTGTTGCATATGCGGTCTATCCCTTGTCCTATTCTTTGTCTCTACTTCCTTGCCTATTTCCTCTATCTTTTCCTGTCTCTTTCCCTGTCACCTTTCTTATCTTTTTCTCCTGTCTGCTTTCATATCTTCTTTCCTGTATGAAAATCTATCATATTCCTGCATTTTTATTTACACTTTCTCTTTGCGGGTGCGGCGCCTCAAGAGAACTGATATCCTTTGCTGCACCAATGGGAGTACCCACATACCTTTTTACAGTTGCCTGAGTGCTTGTTGCCTGTTTGGTTCTGGGTACACCATTTGTTGGTTGAAGCTTATTCTAACCAGGCTGGCGATGGCTGCCCAGGTCCATTGACGTCGAGGATTACCAGGCCAGCGCCGCGCAAGCAAAGAAGAAGGATGCGGTGGCGACAGGTAAGAGATTTCTTCCTCTTTCCTCCACCTCCTCTTTCCTTTTTCCTGTTTCCTGCTTCCTGTTTCCTGTTTCTTTTTCCTTTTCTTCTTATACATAATAAAAATATGGGTTTTCTAATATTTCTATCCCCTTTCCATAACTTTCTAGATCTTGCCCATCTCGAATGGCATAGGATAACGGTCGAGGAGCTCGTACGTCGGCTCTCCAGCTCTATCAAGGACGGGCTCTCGGAGGAGCAGGTACAACGGCGGGTTAAGCAGTATGGCAAGAACGCGCCTACGCCGCCGCAGTCGCATCGCGTGCGGCAGACGCTGGGCTATTTCTTCAAGGGCTTTGGCCCTATTCTTCTTGCTGGCTCTGTCCTGGTCTTTATCGCCTGGAGGCCCCTGGGCAGCCCACCGCAGACGGCCAACCTGGCGCTGGCCATCGTCCTGCTTGCCGTCTTCTTCATCCAGGCCGGCTTCAACATGTGGCAGGACTGGTCCAGTTCCCGCGTCATGGCCTCCATCAAGACCATGCTCCCAGATGAGTGCCTGGCGCTCCGCGACGGCGTCCAGCGGGACCTGCTGGCCCAGGACGTCGTGCCTGGGGATGTCGTCGTCATCAAGGCGGGGAACAAGCTGCCGGCCGACGTCAGGTTCTGCCAGGTCTCGTCTGATGCCAAGTTTGACCGCTCCGTTTTAACCGGTACGACTGACATTCGAATCAAATTCGTTGCATCTTCCGCTTTTACGACTCTTGAAGAAACTAAAACCAACTGTTTTTCTCCCAGGTGAATCTGTCCCGGTTTCCGCCTCGGTGGACTCGACCGACAACAACTATCTGGAAACACAATGCATCGGCCTCCAGGGCACGCACTGCGTGTCGGGGACTTGCCTCGGAGTCGTGGTAGCCACTGGAGACAGGACTGTCTTTGGCCGGATCGCCAAGCTCACGAGCGAGCCGAAGAAGGGCATGACCACCCTGGAAAAGGAGGTGGCCAACTTTGTCTGGATCAGTAAGTGGCTCCCGAGATGCATAAAGGTGCCCATCCAGTGAGCTGACAACTAACCCTGTCACTCCCAGTCTGCTCTATCATGTTGCTTATGGTCGTCCTGGTTGTGGCCCTCTGGTTAGTACAAGATTTCCTGGACGCTCTCGCATAGGCTCTCGCTGACTATGAGTTTTGATTTGAAACTAGGGCTGGCTGGCTGCGGAAAGAGCATCCTGACTGGATCAACGTGCCCAACCTTATCGTTAGCTGCGTATCCGTCGCCGTGGCTTTTATCCCCGAGGGCCTGCCAGTGGCACTTACGGCCAGTTTGACCATCAGCGCCAACATGATGCGCAAGAACAAGGTCCTTTGCAAATCCCTTAAGACGGTCGAAACACTGGGGGCGGTCTCCGTCATTTGCTCGGACAAGACTGGAACACTAACGCAGGTAAGCATTCCGCGATATGGAGCCCCTGAAATAGGGACTTCCGTTTGCTGATACTGCCTTACAGAATAAGATGATGGTCACTGAGGCGGCTGTCGCTGGCCAGATTATGACGGCAGAGGAGGCGCACGACATGCTCCTCGCAAGCCACGATGCCTCGGAGCTGGCGGGCAACGCTCTGGAGCAGCTCCGGACGGTGGCCGGCCTCTGCAACGCAGGCGAATTCGACGCGGCCACGCAGCACCTGGGGCTCAAGGAACGCCGGGTCCGGGGCGACGCAACTGACCAGGCTATTCTGCGCTTCGCCGAGAGCCTCGGGTCCGTGGCCGAGTCGAGGCGCTTCTGGCACATGTGCTTCGACTTGGCATTCAACAGCAAAAACAAGTTCATGATTAGAGTCTTCAGCAATGCCAACCGCGCTGGGCTCGCCAACGCCATCCCCACCGATACCTGCGCTATATTCGAGCCGGGAGACCTGCTCCTCACCATCAAGGGCGCGCCTGACGTCTTGCTGCCCCGGTGCTCCCGCTACGTGGGTAAGTCGGGTGTCTCCATCACCCTGACGCCGACCATGCTGGACAAGATCGAGAAGACCAAGAACGACTGGTCGGCGCAGGGCCGGCGCGTGCTCCTGCTGGCCCACAAGCCCATCTCGCGGAGCTCGCTCAAGAACTCGGTCG
>GL876968.1:3743402-3759206 GCA_000193285.1 Magnaporthiopsis poae ATCC 64411 | reverse complement strand
GGTGGCGGGTCGGACATCGCCGTCGAGGCTGCCGACATGGTCCTTCTTGACTCGTTTGGGTCTGTCGTTGAGGCTGTGAGATATGGACGGACAAGTGAGTCTCTTTCTTTTGGATCCCCGTTGATGGTTTAAACATGGATTTTCTTTCTCCTCGGTTTCCTTGCTATTGCGATCAAGGGGCCATCAATCTAACACGCCATGGATCCGCAGCGTTCGATAACCTCAAGAAAACCATCGCCTACCTACTCCCCGCCGGCAGCTTTTCCGAATTCTGGCCTGTCATGACCAACGTCGCGTTTGGTTTGCCCCAGATTTTGAGCAGCTTCCTCATGATTATTATCTGGCAAGTATTATTAGTTTGTTCGATATACGATGAAATTATTCCTTTATACATATAAACTAATTTTCCCGTCCCTCCAGTTGCTTTACCGACAGCCTCGCCGCCACGTCGCTCGCATACGAAAAGCCCGAGGCCGACGTGCTGCTGCGCCCCCCGCGCCGGGTCGGCGTCGACCGCCTAGTGGACTGGAAGCTGATCGTGCAGAGCTACGGCGTCGTCGGCATGATGGAGACCACGGCCTCCTTCGCCATGTCGTACTGGTACCTCGAGCGCCAGGGCATCTCCTTCTCCCGCACCTGGTTCGCCTTTGGCGCCCTGCCGCCCAACGTGGACCCGCAGTTTTACGCCGACCAGCTCAAGCTGGCGAGCTCGATATACTTTGTCACCCTTGTCGTCATGTAGGTTCTCCAGGTTCCCTCTGCTTCTTTTTTCTCTTTTCTTTTTTCTCTTTTCCTATGCCCCTTCCTATCTCCTTTCTTTTCCTATCTCCCTTCTTTTTCCTATTTCCTATCCTATTTCCTGAATTACTACGTTACCCTTCTCTAACCCCCTTTCCGATCGCGTCAGGCAATGGTTCAATCTCCTTGCCGTACGCACCCGCACGCTGTCGCTGTTCCAGCACGCGCCCGTCGGCAACAAGGAGACGCAGAACCTGTGGCTGTTCCCTGCAGTCGCCTTCGCGCTCGTCATGGCCTTCTTCTGGCTCTACGTGCCCAGCCTGCAGGCCGTCATCGACACAACGCCGGTCCCCGTCGAGTACTGGTTCCTACCCATGACGTTCGGCCTGGCCATCCTACTGCTCGACGAGGCTCGTAAGTTCTGCGTCAGGAGGTGGCCGCGCGGCTTCCTCGCCAGGGTGGCTTGGTAAATCAATGGGCGCATGTACTGTACATGGTGTCTGACTGGCTCCTCGGGGTGGGGGCTTGGACTTGAGATTTTGGGCCAGGCTGGTGGGTGGGTAGATGCGCTTGTTTGGCGTTGTTGCGTTTTTGACTTTGGAAGCAGACACGGGTTTATTTCGTATTTAATACATATTTTCACGTTGATACGCCATGGGCTCCCACAGAAAGCCGTTAGCTTCCTTGGGCCGCATACATATCAGAAAGAAACCAGTACACCAAAAGGAAAGGTCAATAGGAACGGGAATAGGAAAGATGATAGGAAAAAAAGGAAAGGAGATACGAAAAAGGACAAGAAAAGGGTGGGAAATGATATAGGAAAATGGAAAGGAAATAGGAGGGGAAATAGATAAGAAACAGGGAAGGAAAAGGTAAATAAATTTATCGGTTTAATTTTTTGCTTATTAAACGGTGTAATCTGCTCTTTTTTGAGAAGTTATTCAATGTTGCTAATGTACCCAAAGGGAAAAAAAAAAGGCAGGACAAGTCTCTCACTTTTGCGCCTTTTGGTGTATTGCTTTTTTCTGATCTGCGTGGGCCATAAGTTAACTCTGGGCACAATGGAGCCCGTGGAATTGCCGAAATAGAACAAATAAACGTCACAAACAGTCGTATGCATCATTAGCACGCATCCCGGTGCTTGGGTATCTAGGTATACGTAGAACTACTTCCTTGCTCCCCGTTATTTTGGTTCGTGAAAATGTGCTCTGAAATCCCAATAAAATGATCAAATGCCAAAGACAGACGTAACCAGCAAAATCAAGTCGCAGGTACAATGTTTAAAAATCATCAGTGACCGGCTTCACCGAAGGGGTAGTTGAACTTGAGTAGTCCGTTAAGGCCGCCGACCCAGCCGTCGTCATCATCGCTGATGCCCTGAACGTCGGCTTTTCCAGGAGCACGGATGACGCAGGGGACACCGCCCCTCCAGGAGCCGTCGGTAGAACGGCCGACCGTCTCGCCCTCGACGTGAACCTCCATGCCGATGCCCACGCCGGCGCGGCGCTTGCCATCGATGCTGACCTCGAGCTCACGACCGCGATTCCTGTCGCTGAGCCGCAGGGTGACCTTTGTGTTGAGCGGCAGGACCAAGGGCCGGAAGCTGAGGCTGCGCGGGCAAATGGGGGTGATGAGGAGCGAGCCGACGAGCGGGTGGATGATGGACCCGCCCGCGCTGAGCGAGTAGGCCGTCGAGCCGGTCGGCGTGCTAATCAGGATGCCGTCGGCGACGGCCTCGGTTAGGAAGTGGTTGTTGAGGTAGATGTCGATGATGGCTAGGTGCGGGTGCGGGCCGCGGTGGATGAGAAGCTCGTTGATGGCATGTATGCCCGCTGGAGTCGCCCTGCCATACGTAGGTGAGGGATAGGGTGAGGCCGAGGAGGGAGGTGGGCGCGTCGCGCTTTCGTCGCGGGGGTCGTCATGATCATGGCGAGGCTCGGCGGTCGAGGTGGGCATCAGTTGGTTGTTGATGTTGACGCCGTGCTCGTCGTAGACGCCCACCTTGAGCCGGTGGCGCAGGAGTATCTTGGATGTGCGGCTGGGCCCCATGGACCTTCCCGTGTGTCCCTCCCAGCCCGAAGGCGGGTGAGGGGATGCGTCTTCGCCGATGCGGGAGACGGTGGGCGTGGGCGAGGAGAAGCCGTTGCCCAGAACGCCGGCGGCCGTCTCCGTGTGTGGCGCGTACAGGTCCTCGACGGCGACGCCGCTGCCGCTCATGTAGACCTCCCTCCAGGCGCGCTTGTACTCCTCGAACTTCCATTCGCCCAGGAAGCCGACGGACCCCATGCTGAAGGAGAGAATGGGAGGGACGCTAGCCTGCAGGGAGAACAGGCTTGCGGCGCGCAGGATGGTGCCATCGCCGCCGAGGGTGGTGACGAGGTCAATCTTGTTGGGGAACTGGAGGCTCGGGTCGCCGCCGCTAGTGGTGTAGATGGGAAATGGCAGACTCTCGTGGATGGCGCTGGCGATGCGGCTCTCGAAGACGAGATTGAGGTCGGGATAGTTGCTGTGCAGGTGTTTGGCGAAGGCGACGGCCGAGAGGGTGACCTGCGGGGCGTGTAGCTTCGGGATCAGAAGGATATTGCGCGGCGGCTGGGGCCAGTGCAAAAGCAGCAGCGACGAAGCCGCGCTCTCCTGGTACTTGGGGATAATGCGGTCGGGGAGCGCAGACACGTCGAAGATCTCGAGCCTGGGCCGAGTCGCAGAGAAGTGCCGCCTTGGTGGCGTCCCTGGTGCGCGGAGCCCCGGAGCGTCCCAGCATACGGGTCTGCGGCCATAGCTGGCAGTGGAAGCAAAGCGAGTGGCCGAGCCAGCGGAGCACTTGAGGAGGGGTCGAGCGAACAGCAACGATTTCGAGCCTACTTGGAGGCATGTCGCAGGCCGCAGAGGCATGGTAAGACGTTGGAAAATAACAGCTGGAGGGCTGGCTGTTTTGTTGGCCCCGGACGGGCGGAGAGAGGTGGCGTCAGAGTCGGTACCTGGCAGCTCGGGGGAGCTACCATGCGGAGTGCGTCATAGCTGTGCGCACCCTCTTCGCAGCTTGACGCAGAACGAACGGACACTGACGATGCTGGTTGGCGCTGACGACAGGAGGCCGCAAGCGGCCGCGGGAAAGCACGTCCGAGTGGGAGTCGGAGCTAGTAGTCGTTTGATTTTTTATTCTTTCCTTTCGAACGGGACGTTGCAGACCAAACTTCCAATGAACCTTGCCCAAGCTCCCTCCGGCCACTCGGGCCGTGTGGGGAAACCCCACATTTGATCGTTGTGGTGCAGCCTGGGGCGGGGGATGGCGCCATCCCAGGCTCGGCATTTCTTTGCAGCAGTTTTCCGGCTTCAGCTGCCAGCGTCGGCACTTCTCGTCAAAGAGAATGCGCTCTGATGGGTTGGCGAGATGACGATGTTTAACGGATCCTTAGGTAGGCACATTCCTTGATAAGCCTATAGCCAATTCAATATGGCGTGCAAGTTCACCTCAGATGGTCGGCCGCCAGTGAGTGACTACCTAGTTCAAACCAAGGTGAGTTTGCGAGAGTCAGCAGACAAGGTGGTGGGGCACTTGCGCAAAGCCAAAAGTTTGGCAGCAGTGGCATGCCCATGACGATGACCCGACGGACGGCGCGATACATATGACCGTCGCAGGGCTGGGGAACAGCACAGCGTCTGCGTAGCCCAGCACTCCCCTGCCCAGTCCCTACGCCTTGTTCTTATCCTTTTCGACTCTCCTCTTGCGGGACGTCAAATCCGCTCCACCAACGGAGTTCTGATTGCATCCTTAAGCGTTGATGTAGGTGTGTGCGGGTGGGCGGCGACGAATGCGCCGTTGCCTGTTCTTTATTCCTTGTTCCCGCAAACGCTGTCGACAACGGTCAACGCCTTGTCGGCAGCAGCCAACAACGCTCGTCGACGTCAGCAGAGCCTTCCGATCGCCCCGTCACCAAAGGCACTCTGCCCCGCGCACGCGAGCACCGCCAGGGGCCTGCCCGGCCCCACCTCCTCGTGCCTTAGCGTAGGTTCTGCCTAATCCGCGCCTGGTCTCGGGCTCCCGCTAGCAACCCGCGAGTGTGGTAGGTGGCCTCCGCCGTCGTGGGCTTTCCTTGGGGTTCAGCTGATATCCACTCTGTTTGCCCAGCGGTTCGTCTTTCTGCAACGTCTTATCGTCTTCGCAAGCTGTCTTTATAGCTCACCTTCCGTCTCCGTTTCCCGCAGCTCCAAACCCCTTCGAGCCGCTACTCCCGTGCGCTTCCGCCGCCGCCGACGCATCCTCCGGGCCTGCCGCCGATCAGAGGAAGCGAGACCTCGACCTCCCTGTCCCCACAGCCTCCGCAGCCATGACGACGGAGCTGCGGCAACGCGTCAGGCCGCCGGCCCAAGCTCCGGATGCGCCGACAATACCCGCTACGAAACAAGAGCTCGACCTCGAACATCCCTCCGGCGAGCAGAAATATGGCCGCGCAAGACAGATGTTTAGGCAGATCTCCTTCGGCCTCTATTTTGTCATATGCGTCCTTGGGTACGTCTGAGAAGCGGTGACGGAGCTGTTGCGATCCCAGGGGGTCAGCCGACATGCTGGTATGCTATGTATCGACGGTGCGCCGCTGACTTTTGACCTTCGCCGCGTCGGTTCTCGGCCCCTTCTAAAGCATAGCCACCGCCCAGTTCATCGGCGCGCCGCTCTACTGGATCAACCGTGACCTGTATTACGCGTACATGGCCGTCACCAAGCAATATTTCGGCATCACAATCACCACCATGACCAAGTGGTGGGGCCCTACCATCATCCGTGTCAGCGGCGATGCCTCGGTTGCTGGTCAGATCACCCAAGCCAAGGACGGACGGGTCGAGTTTGGCTTCCCCAAGCGCCTAGTCCTGATCGCCAACCACCAGGCACGTTTGCCCAAGCCCTAGGACAAGAGAATGGACTTGACGGTGCAGAGTCACTCTTCCGTGGCTAGGAGCTAACATGAAGACGATACCCCTGACAGATCTACACAGACTGGCTCTATCTGTGGTGGGTGGCATATGCCAACGACCCACAAACGCACGGCTGGATCTACATTATCCTAAAGGAGTCGCTCAAGTACATACCCATCATCGGCACCGGAATGATGTTCTATGGGTTCATCTTCATGTCGCGCAAGATGGCTGTCGACCAGCCCCGCATGGCCCATCGCCTGCAGAAACTCAAGGTCAAATCTGTCGACCCCTCGACCGACGAACGCTCTCTGAACCCCATGTGGCTCCTCCTCTTCCCTGAGGGCACCAATGCCTCGGACAAGGGGCGTATAAAGTCGGCCCAATGGGCGGAAAAGATGGGCATCAAAGACCCCCAGCACCTGCTCCTACCCCGCAGCACCGGCATGTACTTCTGCCTCAGCGAGCTGAAAGGGACAGTTGATTACGTCTACGACTGCACCGTTGCCTACGAAGGCATCCCGTAAGACCCTACCACCCACCTGTGTGCTCCTACGCATCCCCGCTAACCGCAGGCGCACCCCCCGCCACCGAAACCCGCAGCCGCGGTAGGTTCGGCGAGGAGTTCTTTACCCTCTCGAGCACCTACTTCCAGGGCCGCCCTCCAAAGTCGGTCAACTTCTACTGGCGCCGCTTCCCCGTCTCCGAAATACCTCTCGACATGCCGGAAAAGTTTGACCTTTGGCTCCGCGAGCGCTGGTACGAAAAGGACGAGCTCATGGAGCAGTTTGTGGCCACCGGTCGCTTTCCCCCTCTCGGCAGCAACGGTTGCCTCGGTACTGACGCCAGCGCCGATGCAAAAACCGATGGACCCGGCTTTATCGAGACCGAGGTCCGCAATCGATATCCCGGAGAGGTCCTTCAATTGTTTACCATCCACGGCACTATCTTCCTGGCATGGAACTTTGTGCGAAAGGCTTGGGCCCGTGTTGCGCTTGGAAGGGGCTGAGCCCGCATGTGCGGAGACCAGAGGGAGATATGGTCTTGGCTTCTGGAGAACTCGGTGTTTCACACGATGCTGGCGTATGGTTGGGATCCTTTGCTTTTGGAGTTTGGTGTCTCGCGGTCAAGGAAGGCGGATAGCTCAAGGGGCTGCTATCGAGGGGTGTGACGATGTTTAGCTTCGTCTCTGCCGCGTCACTGTACAGGCCTGGGGATATTTTTGCGTTGCGTTGCTTTTGCGCTGTATTATAGCCTCCTCGTCGGATCACATCGGTCGAACGCCCAAGACTGGCAGTTCGTCCGGGTGCCCAGGTGGCTATCTTTGTGGACTCTCGATACCCACTCTTGTTATTCGGTAGCCTTGTAGCCTTGGTAGTATCATAGCATCACATGTGTTACTCCCGGCGATTCGTAGGCCATGGTTGCGACCAAGCAGGTCTCGGGGTCGACATCAACATGCTCATGTGCGCTTGGGTAGGATGAGGACAAGAGCACACTCTTGACTCCGATTGTCCCCATAGGTCTAGTCTGTATCAAATCAATTCTTCCATCCCTTGTTCGGAGCGCACAAGCGCCCGTCAGCTCCATATTAAACCCCTTATGACTGACCCCTGGCAGATAAAAAGCAAAGAGACGAAAAGAATATTGAGACCCTGGCTTCATTGTGCAGCATTGACTTATTAATTGGTGGCTTCTCTCATCTTTTCCGTCCCCGGCTGCGCCACCACCACCGCCGTCCTGCCGGCAGTAGCGACTGTGATTCACATTGCATGCGCAACCCACACCCGAGCAGGTAGGTAGCCCTCTGAGATTGCGCTACCCTCAGCGGCCAGCAGTTTTCGTCGGCCTCGTCCTCGGACCCAGCCATGGGAACCAGACTCGGCATCCACCTGGTTAGGCTCACGACTATTAAACGCCACATTTCTCCCAGCCCCCGGGTCACTGGGTGCTTTAACATTGTGATGATTTTATAGCGACCTCTGTTTGCTTTTTCTTTTATCCACACGGACTTGATCGACACCCATTCGGAACAGAGACGGGCTAAAACAGGAAAACAAAATTCCCCAGGAGCCTGAGACGGCCGCCGCCGCTCAGGGGCAAGCCACGCCACAAGCCATCGGCAAACGCAGCAATCACAGGTCTTGGAGCATCAATATCACGATCATGGTCACCCGAGATGGGCTCGGCGTTCTTGTTCTCCTGTGGCACAGGATGTGTGATGCGATCTGGCTGGTACGGAGCTGATATACCTATCCAAGGCCACCCACCACCCACTCCCACTCCCGCAATCCCTGCCCGGACACCCTGCTATCCGGCTGGAGCTGGATTTGGCCCTCCAGGCCTGTCCACCAATCCCCGACCTCTCTGATGTCAGCCTCTCGCCCCCAGATCCTCGCGCCTGGTAGCCAGGCTGGAGATCGGGCCAAATTCTTGTAGACACCCGTATTGAGTTCGAGAGCTGGGGGCCCAAAGCAAAACCGCGCATGAACTCCTCTTCCTAGGCTGCTATGCACGAGCCTCGGCCGCGGGCTCGACTGGTGCACTTGCAGCTTTTGACATAGGCATTGGATCTCCCTGATTCCGCCACTGTCATGATCTCGCGACTTTGTATCCGGGCTTAGGTATCTATCAGTCAGCTGCTCGTCACTCGCTCTTTTTTTCATTAGGAGTGATATTCTACAGCCTATTACATCCATTGTTATTCAGCCATTATCCGTCCTCTAATCATAGAGGTTTTTCTTTCTACGAGGAAAGAGGCCACGGGGAAAAGCACGCGCTACTCCTGCTAATATATTACACGGCAGGGATTAGACAAGCACTCAGGTGAAGGCTTGCCCGTCGTTTAGTAATACATATTCGTTTTCTTCTTCCCACGGGCACCATCTAGATCAAGAACCAGGTGAAGATCTTGAGAGTAGCAATACCGCCTATCTCCAGCGCAGGGAGCCCCTTACTCTTGCGAATCTTAGTGGTTCTATACCTCCGTCCGGACATCCCTGTTTATACTAGAATATGTGGACCGTCTCTATCCTCAACTGTTACTAGAGCGATCTCGTTCCCGCTCCAATCACATTTCATACCTTGTTTTGCTTTCACCTGAATCCCAGGGCAAAGATTTTTCTCTATATTTTCCGTGGCCCCAAGTGCCAGAAGCCCGTATTCTGGACGTGATTAGATCCACTATAACAAGCCATCACCCAACCTCGTTGATATTGGAGAGCATGTCGTTGAAGCTCGGCTCCCGAAATTCACCCTCGTATTCGCAGTTCATGAAGATGCCAGTTACGGAAGCTCCCGGTATCGCGAACACTCCCTCGTCGTACATCACATCGTGTGGCTTCCTCTGGGTGACTGACAGAACCGACCTACCTGTGACGTGGCCGAATCCGGCAATAGATCGCCCGGTGGCTTTCCCCTCTCAGGCCCCTCGCCGTAGCACACCAGGCGTGACAGGTTAGAGGCCCCACCAGATGAGGCAGCTTATGCTACCCGCTCCTGCGCTGTGTGTCACCCGTCCTGGACGCCATGGTGCCAGCTGCTCCTGGCTCTTCTGCTGCCATTTTGCCCTCTCGAGCCCCCTCGGGAAGCAAACGAACGTTCAACCACGCATTGCCGCGGCTTTTGATGCTGTGTTACCCCTCCCTCTCGTCACTTGGGAACGGCGGCAGTTCAGCGACGACGTCTGCTCGTGCTTAGTTACCATTATCAGCCAGCAGAGCCTCTCTCGTACGATTTCCTGGTCTAGGCCCAGATGGTCCCGACAGGATGGCCCGATTCTTTGTCAATAAATGATACCAGCCGCCCGTCCGTGGTGTAGCGGAGGGGCCTTCCGGAGCATTCTTCGCGTCTTTGTGCTTCTCTAAACACTCGCGAAGCTGACGTGAACTCCCGGGTTTTCTTCGAGACCTCCAAGGGGCAAAAACATCAGCCACAAAAAGCGGGGATGCGAAACGGAGCAGAAACACCCGTTCCCGCTGTATCTGTGGAAGCGAGGCCGAGAAGGCGTTGGCGATGCTGTGGGACACTTCCCGCGCTCAATCCGGCCCCCATGATGCGCGAAGCAAGGCACTGCGTCTTGACCAAGTAGCCGCCGGGGCTGTCATATGCAAGCTAGACGCTGGTAATGGCTCTAACCTCCACGTGGAACGGCAGGACGACACTACGGGTGACGAGGGCTGGCATAGGCCGTGAGATATGGGCTAGGATGGCGTGCTGTTCGTCTTTTTTCTTGTTCGTCTTTGCATGCTCCGTGTTACGTGGTACAATACAAAGGCATAATAAGCACCAGTCACATCCGTGGTTACAAGAGGCGCAAAGGAGAGCCTGGGATCCATTCGGCATCAGATACTGGCAAAGATTGAGAATACTAACCCTTCCGGGAGCTTGTGATGGTGGGCTCGCGGTAACATGGCTTGGATGGGGAAGTTTGGTCTCGGGGCCGGACTCCTTGTGTACCCGGTTGTATCATCACATCGTGGATGGCCGGCAGGCGCTGCTCTCTCTGTTACGGTAGCGGCTGGGCAGCAAAGCCATGGGCGTATCTGATAATACAAAAAATATGAAGAAAAGCGCCTGCGGTGGGACGACGATGTAGTAGCCAGAAACGGTTGCTTGTGGAACTGGATGCGGCGTAAAGAAGGCACAGAAGACACGCTACTGCCACGCTTCGTGGTTTTCCAAGTCCTGGCGGCGCCAGCCACGTACTCCCATGGGCTACGGTCTGGATGGTCAACATGGATGGGTGGATGGGGAAGCGACCGCTTGGGCCTCGTCTTTGTTCTACCTTCCCACGAGCTGGTTACCGGTTCTCCGTGTCTCAGCACAGGCGGCCCGAACAAACACGGAGGGTGGCTTGAAAAGGCGTGATATAATCAGAAAATACCAGAACGAGGAAGCGTGGGAGGGAAGAGATGGTGGAAGGGCCAACAAGAAATGCTCATGTCCACATGGGCGCCACGTGCTGATGGCGAAGAGGGCGGGCGGCGGTGGCCACGCTCGCGCCGGCTTCTAACCCTGCAGGCTTGGCGAGCGCGGGCGTTCGGCTATTGAAGTGCTGGACCATGGTTGATGGATGTGTGGTAGACGGACGAAAGCAGGAGGATGGCAGCCTCGTCCGGAGAGTGCCCTCCCACTCTTTGGCCTTCCCCTCTTGTTTTCTCACCCTTCTCGCCCCCCTCATGGCCCGAGAGAGGCGAACGAAACAGGCGCGCAAACCGCCTCATCCGTGCTGGCAAACACCCTCGGCGCCGCTTTTGGGCTGCCCCTTGTCTGGGGTGAGGGGAAGGAGGTGCGTGCTAGCCGACAGCTCCCGGGATAGCTGTGACCTGCCTACCTGCCTTGTTCCATGGAGAAGGGTATTGGTGTATCCCCATGGCTTCAGGCAGGGGACGCGAAGGGTCCGGAACCCAGCGTCACTACCACTACCACACACACTACCGCCCATTCTCGACCGAGATGAAATGGGAGGCTCTGCAGCCGGGCAGCGCTGATAGCGGTCGGTGGCGATTCTGTGTGTGCGTGTCAGATTGTATAAGTACCAAGGCATAAGGGCCTCTTTCGGGACGAGATGGTGGGTGGAGCATCGACGATAGCAGCGAGCCATCACGCGAACCAACATTCCACCCATACAGTCACCTTTTCGCTAGCATCATCTTGCTTTGGTATTTGGAACCAAGTGCCCTCGGCATATTCCTGTAGCCCTTACTTTCCACCGACTTCCCCTATCGCCCTCCCAGCCGCTCTTCCATATTCTCTGGGCCAGCAGCATATACACGCCGAAGACACTTAAAGGAGGGCTTCCCCCGACAGAGCCGTCGCTCACATATCCATATCTCCCGCCCGTACGCAACCTCACGGCCTCATACAGCAGAAGTCGCCACAGTGAGCAAGACCACCAGGTTGTCCCCAGTGCTGCAATATAATCCACATCCCGCTTCAAAGAATCTCTCGTCTCTTTACGATATTTCCCCGTCCCGTGACCGAGACCTCACGCGCCTGCAGGGTTAAGGCACAGAGGCGGCTGCAAGATCGCCGTTGGCTGGCTGTCAATCCAGCCTGCCGGGAGTAGGGGGCCCCTTTCTCCATCAAAGGCCTAGGGCCAACGAGCCAGACGCGGTGTCACCGGCCAGCTTCCGGCCACTTCCTCAGCTCCTGCCGGAGGCTCGTGTCCCTTCGGGTAACGGCACCACACCGGCCGACCATACCGCCGGACCCATTACTTCCTTCCCGCCGGGAGGAGCAGGCAGCGCGGCTATCACTTCGCTATAATCACTCAGCCTCTCGGCCGTATGAGTGGTGCCTGAAGACGGTACCACTAGCACCACACAACACACCACTTCTACGCCACAACGAGGGCCATATCCCAGCCATAGTTGCGTCCACTGAGCTAACTCTGGCTCTATCCTCCTTCCTTGGACAACAACGCCACCACCAGCCAGCAACGTCAGGAGCTCAAAGCCGCCCAACCCAAGAAGCTGGGAGAAAGTGGCGCGTTCACCTTTCCCACAACCGTCCTACAGACCGCTCTAGACCTCTGCTCTGTTGGGTGTTGTCCTCTCCACGCCTCGTTCGCGTGCACCGTCCAGCCGCACCTGAACCCAAGAATCACACCAGCGGTGCCTCTTCTCTTTTTTTTAAGCTGCCGATCATGTGCACCTACTACTATCTACACTACCACCATCTGGCCCCCTGCACACGCCCCATTGACATAGCGCTGTCGTACGCCTTTTGCCAAGACGCCACATCCATTATTAGCAGCTCGGAGCAACAACAAACAACAGCAGCATCAACAGCAGCGGGGAGTAGGACCTCATCCAGCAGCCAGCAGCAGCAGCAGCAGCAGCAGCCGTGCCAGGAGCTATACTTTGACCCGTCGCACTCGGTGATGGACTGCGTCAACCCCTGATATCATACTCCTCTTGGAATTACAATCTTAATATAAGACCCGCGCAAACATAACAAACATCAGCTGGCGTTTGACTACTCCTGCAGGAAGTCGGTCACGTACGGCAGGCCTTACAAAGAAAACGGATGCGCGTAACAGTCAGAAACCATCAACCGTGGGTATCTTGATATCAGCCGGGGGTGGCTAACGGCGGGGCAGCCGGCATACCGCAAGCGCAAGAGCCCCGACACCTTTTGCTATCACACGTGCTGCCACAACTGCACGCGGGATGCCGCTGCCACCGGTGGTGGCGGTGATGGTGCGGTAGCGTAGGTGGCGGTGTCGTCGTCGTCGCCGCCGCCGCCGACGCCGCCGAAACTTCCCGAAGCAGCATGCACGCACGCACGCATGCCACAGCGTCAAAAGGGGAAGTTTATCTCGAGGTTGGACGGCGCGTTCTGGGTAAGTAAGTAGGTAGTCAGCTGCTCCGGGATTGTTGCCCAGATGCGGACATTGTAATCACTCTCTTTCCCCTTTTTTTTTCCTGCTCTGTTCCTTCTGCTTAGGTGTGCGCGCGTTGGCCGGCGATCTTTGCGGGTCTCGGCGCTCGCCGCGTCATTCTGTGCGACGTCTTGTATGGTGGTGGGTGGTGGGTGGTGGGCATGGGCACGCGGAGATCGATCGAGGGCGATTGTGGAGGAAGACCGCGTTCAGCCTCAGCCGATCCGGCGGTTGATTGGTTTCCTTTTTGTGTGGGATCTGGCCTTATTTTTCTTGCGTTTTTCTCCTCCCCATAGATCTATTTTCGCCATGGCGGATGACTGACCGCTTCCTTCAACATGTCAGGGTGGGCTGAAATACGCATCGGTCCAGATGGAGGTTGACCGGGTGAGAGTTGAGGTGGAGGAAAGGGGACTCGGAGTTCGCGTTTGCTTTATTCAATACTTCCTAGCAAAAATTCGACGCCACCCCTCGGCTGGCCACCAAAGCTGGCCGCCTTCTCGGGCACCGGGGAGTCGTGAAGGCGTGTCTTGAGGTCGGTGTGGTCACACCAGATTCGGCACCGTGGCATCTCGTTCAGCTGGACCAGGGTTTGCGGGCAGGTCGGCGGGCAGGCAGTTAGGGCTCGCTACCAGACGCGCGGGAGCCAGACCTGCACGGCAAACAGACGTATGCCCGAACACCCAGCGAGACGGCTTCTTGCAGGTGCTCCCCTGTCCCGTGGTGGCTTCTCTCATCTTAGCGGGATCGTGTTCGCAAGCTTTACCACTCCGTCGGGTCATGATCCGTAATTCTCGGGGAATGCAAGAGAATCCGCGGGCGTTTTCTGCCGAATGCTCCATCTCGGCCGAACGAACCCGGGCTGGCCGCAGATTTTCAGGGGCCAGTCAGTCCATCGATTCGAGCCGACCCGGACGAGAAAGCACATCGAAGTGCCCGCCCAGCCTATCACCATCATCACCTTCTTCTACAGCCGCCGACGGCTGGCCTAAGAAATAAGCATACTAGCCCGCCACACACCCCTCAAACCAGCGTCAGAGCCCAGACGCAGACGGTCCCCGGTGCCACCACACTGGTCCCTTTGTCCCGCTCGCTTCGAATATTCCCATCCCCACTGCTATGACGGGTTTGGGCATCACACATGCGCCCCGTCCTGCTTGGCAGGCTTGCCGAGGAGGAGAGGGACACACGAAAGTCGCCTAGCCTGGGCATTACTACCGCCACTGTTCCCCCAAAAGGAGGGCGGAAAATCATCTCTGCGGGCTGTGAACCCAGTGTTCTTGGCAGGCAAGGGAACAAGGTGTTGTTTGCTCGATGGCCGGGCGTCATCGAACCGCACCGCCGCACACCCACAATCGCCGATCTCGGCGGCGACGGGAAGATGAGACACCACCGACGGGAAGACAGGGGAGAAAACAAGAAAAAAAGACTGCATTCTGTTAAGCATTCTCGTCTCCCTCTTATGGTTACCCGTACAGGTCACCGCACGAGCAAAAAACTGCACTATTGGGGTCAAATACCGGAATCCAGACATCACTTTCGGCGTGGACCGGTCTGCCCGCGCGGCCCGGCCTATCTCCATCAGCGATTTTGAGGATATCGGATTACTGAACGTCCCAACGGTGTTATCGCCATTTCACCGTATATAAAGTCTGGAGGCATGTCCATTGTGTTATCTACATATCTATCGAGGACAACATTGCCATTGACCAGCACAGAAGGACGCCGGCCAGAGGCCATCAATACCAAATATTACGGACAAATTATCTTGAACTCCTTACCTTTGTTCCTTTCCTGTCTATTCATCCACATACTGCAGCTCGCTCAACCCACAGAGAGCGACGTATAAGCTGGCCGTTAACGGTACCCAGCGATTCCTTTCTGGGGCGGCTCTCATTCACGTCGCCGAGGGAAGGCTGTGGCGCCCAGTCGAGGGAGGGGATTAGCGGTCCAGATAACCACTTCCTCTTCAAGTGCTGCCACGGGGAAGGTGCTACCCGTTAGGCAGGCTAGCAGAGCGGTGCAAAGTCTCCGACTCGTCAGGTCGTTCGTGTGGTACAGGCACGACCGGAATCAGATAAGGCACACGAGAATACGGCGGGGGCGGTAGCAGTTTCTCGGTAAAGCGAACAGGCTGAATACGCAACCAGGGCGAGACAAAGCCACACATCATCACACCGAAACTCCCCTCGCATATCCTGCCCGCCGCCACCACAGCCGCCACCGCTCCTGTTAACTCGAGCTGAGGGGGCAGGGAAAGAGTGCGCAGCGACTGGGCTCACCGCGGCCTGACCATCAAAAGCACAGAAGAAGAAGAAAGAAAAAAGGAAAGAAAGGAGGACGGAATCATTTTCTGGACAAAAAAAAGAAAAAGGCCAATGTGTTACCAGATCAACTACATGCTCCCGTGCGAGCACGTCCGGACGCACATTGTCTACTGCGCCGACGCCCCTCCCGCATCCACGGCCTCAGAGTTGCCATCCTCCACGGCGGGACCCCGGTCCGAGAGGCGCAGTAAGGGCCCCAAGAGCTCCTCCAAGTCTCGAGGCGGCGGCGGGGGCGGCGGTTGCGGCAGCAGTAGCGGCAACGACAACAAAAACAGCAACAACAACAACCAGCACACGAACGGCACGGGAGCAGCATGCTGGGCTTCGACCTCCTCCCCAATAACGACTCCCCGGCGACCGTGCAGAAACCTGACGCAGCAGACGCTGCCGTACCCGACGCCGCCGAGCTTCGCGGGCAGCCCGACGGCGGCGGCGAGCTCG
>GL876968.1:3706574-3737246 GCA_000193285.1 Magnaporthiopsis poae ATCC 64411 | reverse complement strand
GCGCCATCTGCATGCCCAGCGTGTAGAACTTGACGGCCTCGGCGTAGCGGCCCTTCCGGAACTCCGAGTTGCCGCTGTCGCGCAGCTTGGACACGTTGGCGCTCCGCTTCGGGTTCACGGGGATCGGCGGCGGCGGCACCTGGTGCGGCGTCTCGAGCGCCAGGATGCTGCGGTGCAGCTGGTTGAGCGTCGCGAGCTCCGCGTCCAGCGCGCGCGAGGAACCCGGGCTCAGGCTGGACAGGGCCTTGGTCTTTGGGTCGAGCCGGATGGGCAGCTGCGTGAAGGTGTCGAGGTCTGACATTGCGGCGGCGGCGGACTGCCTGTTGCCTGGTGTTGGTTTCGTAGGCGCGCGGGCTGCGCCTAGGATCTCCAGTCCTGTTTTGCCCGGGTCCCACGGGACTTTCGAGAATGCCGGCCGAAGTGCAAAGTTACAGCTTGGTATGTTGGTTCTCGAGCGTCGTTTGGTAGTTTGCGGGTTCGTTGTACGCTGGTTCTGCTGTTTGGTCTTGAGGGACGCGCAGGCTTTTTACAGACTAATGGCTTTAATGTGAGGAGCACAGCTGTTCTCTACTCGGTGGTCTGGTTTGCACGTTGGAAAGCGAATGCGCCAGCAAGTCCGATGCGCGCATTGCACTTTGATGCATCATCCATTGAGGACACCTACCCACTCCGCCGCTTTTGCGGCTATCGACACGTGGCGATAGCCGCGATAACGATAAGCTGAGTACCGCAAGATCCACACAAGGCCCACACATTCAGCCAGGCTTGCCTCTTTTTGCGACTATCACGGGCGGGGAAGTCAACTAAACTCAGGCTTTTTCTCTTAGCTTCCATCCGTGGCGACAGAGTTTTTTTATTCTCCGTCCTAGTATCTCCCAGTTCTGTGTAATTGCCTTGATGCTTTTTTCGTCACTCCATTTCACAGGCTAAAAAATGCCTGAGCATGGGTCTCTTGGTCACTCGGGAAACCGAAGCCCCTAGTTCCCCCAAAGCTCTGTCCGTCCAAACCTGTATTTTTCCGACCTCTTTTCTCCCTTCCTTTTTTCTAGAAAACGAATACAAAACCTCACGTAGGTCCGCTTTCCGCAAAGAGCAGCAGGTTTGACATGCCCATGTGAGAGTCGGCTGTCCGTGCCGGCACTCGGGAATGTGTGTCCCGAGAGCTGCATCGACGGTTCCACAACGTTGGGCACATGTGCAGAAGACGGACCTTGCAATCGACAAGTCGTCACGTCCCCTAAAAATGGACCCCGCCTCGGTCGGGTTCTAGGCAGGCGGGTGGGCGCCTAAGACGGTTCTGGTTGGGCTGTGTTTGGAGTCGTATTCTTCCACAGATGATCCATGCTCCTTTTTTTCATGGCATGCACGCATGTGGATTGGACTGATGACGAATCCTCAGCAAGCACGAAGCGAGGGGGGACGCTGGCGAGGGAGTGGAGAGAGGGGTGATGGCGAGTCCGCGGTCGTTTTGCTCCGCAGAGGTGTCGGGGAAAGCCAAGAAATCTGGACAACTGGCCGCCATGCCCATCATATCGAACGCGCAAGGTTCGGGTTGACCGTGTAGTCGAAAGGTATCCATGCAGAGAGCCGGGTTGTGGAATGCACCCTCCCGAATCCGGTGCGCAGCACGCTTGGCAGCAACTCTTCGCCAGTTTTTTGCTGTTTTTATTGTTGTTTTCAGGCCAGGAATCTCTGTGAGAACAGGACTTTGGCATTTGACCCCAGGCCTCGCCGTCCCGTAGACGTAAATCCCAGACTGCTGCTCTCTGAACGGCTCTTGGGGAGGCGGCAGCCAGAGCAGTAGACGATCCAGGGCTAATTAGTGGAACATCCTCGCAATTCTGTGCCGAGACCTGGGCGATTTAAACCCTAGGCGATGGAATAAAAACCGGCTCTTTTCAGTCTAATCTTTCGCCAGCCCCAGGCCGTTTATCCACGGGCGGCAACGCACATGGCTCCAAGCCCGAGGTCCCGATCGGACATCTTGCGGCCGCCCGACAGCTACCGTCCGTGAAACCGGTGACAGCAGGTTTGTTTTTGCTTTTTTGGGCTGCCCCGACAACCATCGTGAGATCGGCCCGCCCGGGCTGGGCTAGGCTCACCGGTTTCGCTTGCCCAGCAGACTCGAAGGTTATCGTCCGCTGCCCCCTGTCAGCCCCTGCCAGCCCCGTTTCAATTTCGTGTTTTTATTTCCTCTGCTCTTTCTTCTTCTTTTTTTCTTGTTGGATTTCCCGAAAGCTCCCACGCTTTGAAGTTTAGTAGAGGCATTCGTATGTTCTCTTCTCATCGGTCTTGCCCCATCGACTGCCGGAAGGGAGCGAAGGAGTAACTCCAGACGAAGCGGCCGCACTGCTGGTGATGCGGGTTTACGGGGACCTGAGAATTCCAGGTTTGTGGCTATGGTGCCTAAAAAAGGCCTGAACTGGAAAACGTTCCTCCCGATGCAGTTGTAGTCGACACCATAAAACAAAATCCGAATAGGACGGAAACCGCAAAGGCAGGAAAAGTGCAAATTGGCTTTTCATAAAGTTGTTTCTTTTTGGTAAAATTTGCTGTTTTGTTCAAGGCCTGGTCGGTTGAAATCGTTGGGTTGAGGTGTATGACCCCCATTTTACAGTCCAGGCTTTTTTTTTTGGACAATGTGCTCGCCCCAGATGGGCACCGTTCTACCCCTGTTTGTGAGAAAGCGTCGCGGTGCAACCACCACCACCGGGCAACGAAAAGATGAAAACGGGGGAAGGAAGCAGTCTACGCCCAGCGGCACACAGTAACAACCGGCTCAAGGACATACCGACTCTAGCAGGTTCACGCCCGCCACGCTTTGAAGCTTGGTTAAAAGGCCTGTCTTATTCGTAGGCTACATATACATCGGCCTGTTTCTGCCAGTCCGCAGTCAAGCCAGATTATGGTCATCAAGTCGTTAGATCCTCACCGCGACTCCCGGTCGATCTCGCAACGAGCGCTGCGCGAGGGAAACGGAAATCGCAAAGACGATCCAGAAATCGGAGCGACTAGACTAGAAAAAAAAAAAAAGCAAAAGATCAAACAGAGCATAACGACACCAAAACCCGTGTATCCGTTATCCGAAAGAAAAAACAAACCGAAGATAACACCCCCCTGAAGAAGCCAGATACTTACCGACAGCCAGATCCGTCAACACATGCACCATCATTTTTCTTTTTCGTACGAAAAAAAAGTTCTCTCCCTCCAGCTGGGCATGTACATCTGGCAAACGAAGTAGAGTGGCTCCTCCCACTGAGCCATCTGCTCCCGCTCTTCATCGGGACACAATCTTTCAATCATGCCTGTGTCACCGAGATCGGCAAGTGGTCAGCTGTCAATCTCCAGATGCAGGACTTTTTTTGATGGAGACTGTTGCGCAACTCACCGGGCTGTCGCATCCAATGCCACCATCGGAACACAAAGTCCTTCTGCTCCTCGGTCAAGCAGGCCATTTTAGACTTGTGCATCTTCCAGGGCTCGGTGCTGAGCGGGTCCTTCTCGGTCTTGTAGTATTGCCAATGCGCAAGAAGGTTGACGGCACCAAAATGCTGTTTGCTCACCATCTGTGGGATAGAAAAGCGCACCTTTGGAACCAGAATACAAAGTATTTTTTTGGGGTTAGAGACATATCGTCCGAGGTTCATGAGGCCTCCTTGACAGCACGAACTCACCGCAAGCTGATTGTCCCGGGCGTATCTGCCTCGATCTTTAGTCGCCACGGAGATCTCGTGCAGGATAATGAAGATGGAGAGATAGAGCACGAAGAAGTTCTCGGGGTTGTTTTGCTTCAGGGATTTTTCGAGAAACCTGGTGACATGAGTGGTCCCGGGCTTCAGGAACTTTGTCGTCAAAATACTGTCAAACTGCGCCGTGATCATACGAGGCAGAGAGATTCTGTCGCCAAGTGGATAGTCTGGATGCGTCTCGGGAACCATGTCCAGCTTGTCCGGTCCGGATATGTACGCCGATCCAGTCGTGAGCCCTAGATAGCGAGAGTCATCCTATCAGTTTCTTTGTCCCCTTGAAATGCCGCCCCAGCCACCCGACAATCTCAACCTATGTGATGAGTGGCGTCGGGCTGAGAAAAAGGTTGAGAGACAACTTGCGTTGTCAGCAGAGATATTGGCATCACTAACTCATTGCGAACCAGAGTCGAAAGAGATGACTCAAATAGGTGTGCCTCTCATCGCCGGGCTTAATTACGACGAGGGGTAACGGCAAGTTGTTAGCTTCTGTGCCCAAAAGGGGGCTTGGATTTCTCTAAGAGGAGGATGAGTCACAGTCTTACCTCGAGTGACTGGAAGTAATTGATGGCCGCTTCGTACGTCTCCCTGACGATGGCGTCGCTCTCTCGCACCGCCGTCCGCATGGCCTCGAACACGTTTTCGCTGATGAAGTCGGCCAGTTCCGCTGCTGTCTTGTTGATGTCGTTGAGCGCAAATGGGGTCATTTCGGTAGTCATGGGCAAATTGTCCCTCGTCTTCCACCTGCGACAAAGCAGATCACCTGCTCGGGGGCGGAACCTGTGGACCTCGAGCCTGATGGGACGGTGGTAGAGATCCAATTGCCGAGGATGGTGGCTGTAGAATATCTTGAGTTCAACAATTCGGACGACGTCGTCAACCCGGTCGCCGACGTCTTTCATCAGGGTCCCATCCCATCTCTTTGTCATATTGAGCCCTCCTTGGCGGGAAAGCATCATGTCCGTCAGCCGATAACGGCGGCAGACGGGGGAATGTATCATCTTCTTGGATTGCGTGTTGACATCAAGACAAGATTGGCAGTGACCCTCCGGGTCGTCGGGGTCTTTGGGATTGCACTAGAATAAACACCAGACGTTTAGTTCGGCTTCTTGAGTTGACCTGACTTTTGATTAGACGACATGGGGCGCTCACTCTGATGCGCTGACACTTGCAGCGAATGCAAGCACCGTACTTGCGAGTTACAGCTGTTCCCTGTCGCTTCTCTTCTGTGAACTTGCCCCTTTTTTTCTTTTGGGCTTTGGGATCTTTGCCACGGGGAGCGGATGTCTTGGCTGGGCGAGGCTTGACACGGGCAGCCCGCTCCATTTCATGCCTGCTCGCGTCCACCGAGTTGTCTACCCATTGCTCCATCTGGCTGTGCTGGTAACCATTTTGGTCCGAGGTGTGTGGCGGATGAGAGTAACCATTTTGGTCTGGAGTGTGCTGTGGAGGGGAGTCCTCTTCGCCAGAAGACGCCCCTGGAGCTGCCGCGACCCAGTATCCCGACCCGTCTCCCACGCCATGTTGCTGGTCATGATCTGGATATTCCCGCTCTCGAGAGGTGCGGTGTGAGTCGGTAGGAGACAACTGATAATTGTCGCTGGGACTCGCCGTACTGTAGTTCGGCTGCCCGTACGTGGGGGTAGCTTGGGTTACCACAGGGACTGACGCGGCGCTGATCGAGGGGAGCTGAGACCTGTCATGCGAATGATCGCCGTATCCATGACCATATGCCGACGTGACAGGAGGATGAACCGGTGATGCAGCGAAACCGGGAGCGCCGGAAACCATTCCGGCGCTGCTGGAACTGGAACATACAGGCCCGGTCGTCTCTGCCCTGGTGTGAACCGGATCACTCAACGGGGGCTGGCTGCTAAAGGGGGCGGGCGAATGGTTCAATGGATATCTGTAGGCGCGAACTGGATCGTACGAAGTGACGCCGAAGTGGGATTGCCGTGCTTCGGTGGAAGGTTCGGGAGCCCTGGACTCATCGCTGTGATGGAGGATATGAGACAGATCCCGGGGCATCCGGGGGCTGTGTGGTGCAGGCTGCTGAGGGGGCGCCGTGGCCATTTCGGAGATCTCGGCCTGAAGAATCGGCATGTTGAACGGCGGCGGCGATGCCGGTCTTAGAGGTAGCCTCCTCGGATAAACGCTATCATTGTGTCCATCGCCGGAAGTGGTATGCACGTAATGAGATGCGGCAGGGGCTTGCTGGGCCTGTGATGCCGAGTTGCTGTACCACTCTTGCAGGCCATTCTGGTGGCTGTGGTAATACGAGGCAGGGCTATGGCCGTGCTGCTCATGAGATGGCTGGTTGTGTCCGTGGCCTTGAGATTGGGCAGGATAGCCGTATGTCGAGTGCTGCCCGTAAGGTGGGTGACCGCTTCCGTTGACGTGGGAATGAAGATGAGGGTTGTTGTACGCCGCCTGCTGTCCGTGATGTCCAAAGTCGTAGGTTGTGCGCACCTCGAGCGGGTGGGGCAGGCTGAATTGGGGTGCCGTGTGAGCATGGCTCGGGCCGGCAGGCCTTGGAAGGTACTCATGCCGAAGCGGGCCGGATTCCGTCCTGTTGCCCAAAGCCAATTTCTCCCTCCCCGGAGCCCCTGAGCCCTGGTGGCCGACGTCCACGCCATTTCTGCCCGTGACGTCTGAGCTGTTGTGGCCCATGTCAACGGCCGGAACGGTGCCCGCGCCCCGAACGACCGTGCCATGAGCAAGAGCAGTTGCGAAAAAGGCTTGCCCCTGTCCCTGGCCGCGATCCGGCTCGGCCCATGGCCTTCTGTCCGGCCAGGCCTCTATGCCAACTGAGCTAGTCCGCTCCGTCAACTGCCGCCTGATAGGACCAGGCTGGGGCGCTTGTTGAGGCTGGATATTAGAAGAGGGAGCGATAGGTCAGCCATGTTTCATACGATGCGACACATGCTTGTGGCTCCTCCAGGGAGGTGTGGTTTCATTGCAGTGTAACCGCCGGAGCTCCAACAAGTAGCGGTACAAAATATTGAGTGTGCGTGCGTGTCAACAGCAATATGGTCGAGTCCGTCGAAGCTCAAGAGTTACAAGGTAGCCGGAACGTTACATGCAATCAGACCCTTGAGGGAAACCAAGTGCTGGTGGGCAGCATGTCGTCAAGTGAGCGGGTATGAATATCCTGGTTGGTTGTGCCCTTGTGGCTGGCACGTGTAAGGAACGAAGGCAGCTGGGCAGTGGGGGCTGCAAGGCGCTGGAAGGAAAGGGATGAAGAGACGCAAAGCCCAGAGAAAAAAAAAGGGCAGAGACTTCGAGTCCAGCGGGACTTGACAGCGTGGAGGGCAAGGGCGCCAGAGAGAGGGAGAGTCTACTCGGCAAACACTCGAAGATAGGCAGGCGACTTACCAGGACACTCGCGTAGGGATTCATCGCGGGCCCGGTTTCTGCTCGGCTGCGTCCTGCTGCCGTCGTGGCCGCTGGCCAGGTAAGGGCTTCCGAGAGAGGGATCCGTCGGCAGGTTGCCGTGTGTCCAGTCGTCCAACTCTGATCGCCCCCTCCTCTGGCTGCGGATGGAGTGTATTGGTGCCGTATGTGTCCCGGCCTGATGCAGTCTCGCGTCGACCCACAAATACAGTCCTCTTTCGTGCCTTGTCCCTCTTGGGCCTCAGCACCCCCCTTTTCTTCTATTTTCTTTTTGGAGGGGCGTTTGCTTGCTCTCTGTGTCTCCCGATTTAGCACGCCCGTCACACATACACGGGTGCGTACGAGCCCGGCTGTGCACAGTGCGGCGAATTAGGAATCTTGTCGACTGACCAAAAGCCGCGACTCATTTGGGAGGCCTGTGGATGCCCGCTCCAACTTGGATCGACTTGATTCCAGAGCATATGGATGGTCGGTCTCTTGTCCCACCAGGAATCGATCGCGGCGGCCAGCCAGAGTGGAGCGACAAGCACAGAGCGCAGCACTCACCTGGTTCTCAGCCCTGAAGCTCAGCAGAGCACTGACGGGGCTTCGATCAGTTGACAGCGTCCACCTAAAGCCCGCTTCAACAGCCCAGACCAGACAGCGACAGACGAGAGAGAGAGAGAGACGGTAGGTAGCTGTGCTGTGCTGTTCCGATCTGTGATCCGTTTGATTTAGCCGACTGGTCGTCCGGGGACGGAACGGCAAGCCAGGCGAGGTAGCGGATGGGGACTCTTGGGAAACCGGTGACAACGGGGTGGCGGGCAGAGCCCGTGTCCTCCAGACACGACGGCTAGGCAGAGCCGTGACTCGCGACGCAGGAACCCCGAGGTAGATGGACAACGAGCGACAGGACAAATCAGGACGAGTGTGCTGGTGTGGCTGGGTGCAAACTGTTCAGTTGGTGTTGTGTTTTGTTGCTGTTCGTTGTCTCTTGTCTCTCTGTTCCGACCCGTCTCTTTTTTCCCCGACGTGGGAGGATGGAGACTCGGGAGCCAGAAGAGGGCAATGGACGGGGGAGATTGTTCCTCCAGCCCAGAGGCTACCTACCGGGCCTGGCTGTGTGGGTGTGTCGAATGAGCAAAGCAGCAGGGGTGGTGGCTTGGATGGGTGGGCCGACCAAGGGGCGTGGGCGTGGGCGTCCTCCTACTCTGCTTGGCCCGCGGCGCCGTGGGCGGGGGTGCTGAGGAACTGGTTGGGCAGACCCAACCAATGTTTGCTCATCGGCTTGCAGCTGACCGGTTACCCTTTTGATATGGCTGCGTCGCCTGGGCCCAGTTATGTAAATTGGATGCGGCCAGGTCGGTATCTGCACCTACCCCATTTTCAATCGACGCCCGCTCCTGCCCTCGCAACTCCAAGATGCCCCCACCCGCCTGCCCGGCTCGCCAGTCTCACTCAGCCGTGTGTGCGTTTTGTGTGGTTGTGTGGTTTGTGTGTGTGTGTGTGGCTATTATGTGTGCTTCCCTGCCCTGCTCCCCCTCCAGTCTGATGACTGTGCTCGACGTCGGCAAACAGACACGACTTCTCAGTATCGGGCTCCAAGGCAGCAGCACGGAGGTGTAGCGGGTAGACCGACAGTGGCGGGGCCAGGCTGTCCAGGGTCCACGTACACAGAGGCGCTGCTGGAGCGCCCCCGTCTCCAGAGGCTTTCCGCCCTCGCGATCCTCGCTCCAAACGCCATCCCTCACGATCGAGCCTAGTGTGCCAGTTGGGCAGGTCCTAGCAATGGATTGCACACACAACTCATTCTTCTCGTCGTGCCCGAGTTGAGTGACGCAGGCCCCCGCGGGCAGCTTGTCAAGATGCGTGAAGAGTCTGCGCCCTGCTCAGTAATTCGTCGGTCTGGTCGTGCCTCCCACGTAGTCCTCGCTTGGCATGACAAAGCGTCCAAAACGCGTGCATGGACCGGAGAAACAAATGACGGATCGCAGCCTCTTGGGACCTCGGGGAGGGGTGACACAAGTCGTCTTTTCTCACTCTCACTCAACCTTTCAAGCCGTCCCTCGACTCCTCCCATTGTTGGGCTGGAACAAAGGTGCCGAGCACCCGATCAGCATCTGCGGTTGCTTATCCGGCCTGTCTGTCGGATGTGGGGTTGCAACGAGTGGATGAGAGAAGGGACCCAGACAGCCCTCAGCCTCACACTGAGATTCAATCCATCACATCTCACAACCCTTGGGTGACAGGTCCAACATAGCCGCCACATGCGCAATTGAGAGCTTTATTTTTTCTTCTTCTTTACTCTCCTTCATATTGTTCTCTTTTCTGCATAACTCGTTCCTGCCTCCATCCTCATGGAAATAAATGCGCGCGACGACCAGAAAATCCTGTCATTGGTCGCTTTCGATTTTGACATTTCACATTTGTGACCAAACCTGGCATTGGCCGCCTGCCCCCCGAGCTAAGGCTGGCCACCCCATGCCACACCCCACCCACTTCTCCAAACTGATCCTAGCGGCACGTGAAGATCAACCTGCCACCCTTGCCAGTTCGACAAGAAGCGACGACCTAGCAGACATCAATCTCGGCCAATCTCGCCTGTGCCGGGAACGCGTCGGCCACCTTACGGCGCCGCGAAAGAAGGAATTTCGGGGTTTCCAGGCCGTAGCTTTCTCCTTCCATTTTAAACTCACGTCCGAGCGGTGGCGGGTTTGCCCGCCGCTAGTTGCGAGTCCCGAACGGCGTTACAGACAAGCTCAAAATAATAATTAATTACAAAGAGTAGTGGGGGATGCGAACACAATAAAACAAAACGTCCCGGTTGGATCCCAACACGGGCGGCTCCTCATTGCCGACCCTCCACGTCGACCGAGTTCGCATGAGATTACCTACCTCAACTGCCTACGCGTATTGTTCACCGGTTTCCCGTCGCAGGTTGTCAAAGACTTGGCTAAAAACGGGAGGTCGATCCGCAAGCCAGTGGGTCCGGCTGAACCGAACCTTGTCGGAGCCAACCAAAATATATGTCCGTGACTGTGACCAGAAAAAAAACCCAAGTGCGTGCTGGATACGCCAGGAATGCCTCTTCCCAGTGACTCAGACTCTTGGTCTCGAGAAGGTATATGTGTGTGTGCATGTATCCATGGTTGCCGTCGCCGTCCGCGCCGTGTCCCCGACGAGGACGGTCTGCCAAGAAGGCTTGCTTGTGTGTTTGTGATATCACCACTGCGACAACACCACACCACAGCTGGGATCTCGGCTCTTCTCGCCGATGTCGATAAGGATATGAAGCTGCCATGGAAGGTTACATGTGGTCGAAAACCCCAAGGCCCATCGCATGGAACGGAAAGAAAGAACGAAAGAGAGAGACAGACAGACAGACCAGACAACCGTTCATGTCCCCAATCAGGTACGGAGGCGAGGGTAAGCAATGATACTCCCCAAGAGCATCATACCCGCGGGTCGTTCGGGTCCGGTCGAACCAACCAGCGGCCGTCACATCTGCCTGTCTGCGTGATAGATATCGACGCCCCGTCCTCGGCGGCTAGCTCGTCCGCCATGGTCAGGAAGCAGCTGCTGACGCTATAGTTGGGGCTTGCGTTCCGCTGTATTCTCGGCCGTCCTGCAATGCCAGCTGCAATACAACCATGCGGTTAAGCGTCACAGATTTTTTTTTTTTTTTCTCTTCTTCTTTTCTTTCTTGACCGCACACGACCGGCTTTTATGTCTTGTTTCCCGCCGCAGCCGTGGGCGCCTAGCCGCTGCAAGTAATCTTGGCTAACCACCCTTTTTTTCCTTTTTTTTTTTTTGGGTCGCCGGGAGCGGCTGTATGGAATATCCCTCAGTACCGTGGGGGCAGCAGTGGATCGGAGCTGGCCGGCTCCGTGGTGGGCTCCGCAAGAGCGTGCTGGCCAAAATCGAAACCTGCAGCTAAAGGCTGCTGCAGCAACAGCAGCCGCGGTGCCAGACCATTCCTATTACGACCCTGAGCTGCAAGTGTCGGTGGATATTGATCCCAAAGAAGGGTGTGGGAAGTGGGGAGTGCCTTGATTCCCCATCCGTGTCCTCTAGACTCACTTCTCTTCTCCTCACAGAGCCCCTCACTATGACACGCGTGTTCCGTCAACCGGCAGAGGGAGGGAAGAGGGGAGGAGCCACCCAGAGAGCACAGCAGACACATACGACAGACGCATCCCCAGCAGCTTTTCTCCACAGAGCCGACCCGTTTCCCCTCCTTCCGGCCCCAGCCCGACCATGGCACGCCCCGCAGCCGAGCGAGCGGCCTGGTGTTACGCGGGATGTCAGAACCTAGATTTTACCTACAAGGTGCCACGCATCAAGAGCCCATTATCATGTTTACGATGGCACAGTGCTGTGTGGGAACAGCAGATCAAGGGGCAGGCAAGCCTGTGGGTGCTTTGCTGGCTGGCTGGCTGAACCGAGCTGGCATGCTTCTTTTCTCGGGAACCGGCAGCTTGCCTCGAGCCGCTCAAATAGAAAACCACCGGCTGGTCTTCCCCTAGTGGATATGTGTGATGGGGCATCGATCAAGGCAAGTCTTTATCTGCCAGCCGCTGCTCCCACGTACCCACTCCTTTATTCCCACCGTCTTCCCCTCCGGTTCTCCCGCTCCCTTGATTTTTTTTTTCACTCTCCACCTCCTCCACCACGACGACCAACCACAAGCCAGCATATGTGGCCTATGTGTCTGCCACATCATTCATGCAAGACCTCGCAGCCAGCAGAAGCAGCGTATTGACAGCCACAGACTCCTCCCTCCTTCCAATAGAGGATGGGATGTTACATAGGGTGCGGCCATTTAATGTGGAGTAGCGAAGCGCCCGCGGCAAGCGTGCGCGGCTTGCCACTCGCCAGCTCAACGTGCACATCACGTTGCGGCCCAACCCACAATCCACGCCCTCTTTTTTTATTTTTATTTTTCTTATTTTCTTCCCAAACACCCTTGTCACCCCAACCCTATTCCAGGCACCAGCGCGCCAACCGCTGGCTTTTCTGTGTACTGGAGTGGCGTGTTGTTGTTGTGAACACCCGGGCACATCCACCCCCTGGCCATCGATATGCAGCCCTCAAAGCCATGATACTCCGTTTTGCCAGCTATCTAGCCAGTGAGTGCCCTTGCCGCCGAGACAACCCCGCATTAGTTTAAGCGAGGGGCAGCCAAGGCCTGTGGGATGAAGGATTTTTCCCTCTCCTTTTTTTTCTTCCCCTCCCTCTCCTTCTTTCTTTCGTCTCTCCTCGCTCCTCTTGCTAGTTCTGCCGGCCAGCCCCTGGCCGGCCTCCACGACCCACTGAGCCTAGCGGACCAGCCCAAGCGGACGACCGCTGTGCCCAGGTATATTGACGATCAGCCGCCAAACCTACCCGTGGCCGCCGCTGCCCGTTGCGATCTTATATGCCTCGTCATCATCTTATCGTTTGAACCAGCCGATCGGAAGCCCAGCCGGTTTTAATGAAACTGGAAAATCAGGAGGCCACAAGCCGGCCAGGCCGAGCAACGTCACAGTCCAAAAGATCCACAACAGCGGCGGATGTTTTGTCCCATCCTACCGGTTGCCATATACGGCTGATGCATGGAACCTTTCAACCTACCCTTCTGCGCCTGCAGACTTCTCCTCCTCCTCACCCTCTGTTCCATTCTCTTGACTTATGTCTATTTTCCTATCTCGAGCGTGCCAATCAGCACACAGGACTATAAGCGAGGGACGGCAGGGAGGCTGCATCCTGCTGCGAGCAGCATGCCTATCGTGGACATGATGTCGTCGTTATGATGAGACCGGACTATTTGCTCCTGCTGGCCATGCGTGCAGGAGGCCCTCCGGATCCCCGAACCATGCCCGAGCCAGACGTCTTCCTGACTCCATCGTGCTTCGTTTCCTTCTTTTCAGCTCTGAGGTGGCTGCCTCTTGGTTTCGTCCACGCCCCCTCCCTCTTCGCTCCCACCCCCCCTCGACGGCTGCCGTCCCCTGGCTCTGCCTATCTCTACCCGACCCGATGATCTTCATCGACCTCCCAATATTGGAACGCCAGGTTGCGGTCGATGGTATTACGTTAAACACCCTTGGCACGCTTTTGGGGATCGCAGCCGCCCCTTGCCGACGGCGCCTTGTCTCCATCATCTCGATCCTTGCCTGCAGTCTCTGCCTATCCACGCATGTGGTCGTCGCCCTTGCCAATACTTAGTCTCCACCTGGCGTTCATATCATTTCTTTTTCTCGCTATCCGGTAGCATCCGGCCGGCCGCCCGGCCGAGCCCACTAAGAAAGCGCCCTCATCCCATGGCCTGGCGAATCACGAAGATACCAATCTGCTGAGAACACCTGCTGTGGCTACCGGAGCTCGGCCCCCTCCATCCGTGTTGCACTGCCCGGCGCATCTCGCGTCTACGTCTACCAAGGTACCTACTACCTACCGTACGTGGCTTCCACACACCATGCCTTTTGTTCGACAGGCAGAGATAGACAGCCGCCACCAAGCACCAGCCTGCGTTGCCGGAAGAAGTAGTCCCGGCAATGCGCTTGCACCTACCAAATTCCTCGATGCAGCAGGAGGGGCAACTATGGTGTTGTCCTCTGCCCAGAGTCCCCCTCCTCCATTCTGGCCTGTCTTCCTTGGGAGTTTTGTTTTTATTTTATTTTATTATTTTATCCATGCGTATTTTTCTCTACCACTATTTTTCGTGCCGCCCAAGTCTACTTTCTCTTCTAGCTATAATATGATGCCCTGTCTCTGCCCGTCGAGTCCTCTGAGTCTCGATCACTTCCCTCTTTTACTCATGCATCATTATACATCAAGCCCATCTTTCCGCACTGCCAGCCTCAACCCGCATCAAAAGTGTGCCCGCCAGCTACGGCACTAATCTAACTCCCTATCTAGTTACCAGCAACATCCCTGCCCCTCAAGACCCAATTCCTTGCCAAAGCCGCTACTGTTGTTGCCCACTTCCGCTCGTGGCACCTCGTCTTTAAACAGCATTAGCGCTGCTGACCCGAACTGGAAACATGAAGTCCAATCAAAACCCGGCAGATTCCCTTTCTGGGTGGCCCAAGTCCCTGGAGGGTGACCTAGTCTGGTCCGGAACTGGTTCCTCTCCAGCCGAACCCCACATCCTTCAGCTCCAGCCAGTTGACATTGCCGAAATTGAGGCCGCCCTCAAGGCCTTCAAAGGTAAGCGAAAAACGCAACAGCGGAATTCTTTCCGGGTGGCAGCCCGTTGCTGTGGCTCTGCCCCGCGTCCTTTTTGTAGGCGGAACCAACAACCAACCTCTGCCGGCAAAATAACCCAGTCACATAGCCCATTAAGCGAGACAAAGAGAAAAAAACAGACTGCATTTCTTTACATGGCTCTTATGTCTCCGTCATCGTCGCCATATTCATAGCACCGTTTGTTCCTCTACTGCGATGGCCGTCTTTTGGCCGAAAGACGTTCGAAACCAATCTTGGTGGCCCCAACCAACACAATCAAGCAAAAAGATGTTGATGAGCTGACAACACCGGGTTGAATTTCTAGAGCTTGGATTCCACGGCGACAGGGTCAGCTGCGACACCTTCCGCCTCTCCGATGACCTCCGGTCCCGCCTCAGAGAGGCTTCTCGCGATGTCCACAACAAGCAGGGACACTGTATCCTGCGTGGGCTTGAGCCCAACAAGTACTCCGCCGAGGACAACGCAATGATCTTCCTCGGAATTGCCAGTTACATTGGCGATGTTCGCGGCGTGCAAGACTCCAATGGAAGCATGCTTAGTAGGTCCAAGCACTCTCTCCCCTTGCCCTGGTATCCACAATGACTTTTCTTGTCCAAGCGGCATGAACGTGAATAGCCTCTAGAGATGCCGGGTGCGGATCTGGGCTTGCGACGGAGCTAACCGACGCCAACCAACCAGGCCACATCACGGTTGTCCGGCAGTGGAAGGCTGTTCCGGACAGGCTTCGTCATGGTGTTCACACGGAGCAGGGAATGGTGAGTCTCTTTCCCATCTTATCTCTTGGCAATTCTGGCATAACTCCCAGCCCCGATGACGATAGACCTTCCAAAGCCAATTGATTCTTTTGGGTAATTAACGACGAGATAACCCACTTCAGCCGTTCCACAATGACATGGGCACCAGCGTGCTCGCCCTCCACTATCGCCAGTGTGCGACCGAGGGCGGGTTTACCCACTTGTCTTCAGCCTGGACCGTGTACAACGAGCTCTCGGTCAAGTACCCGGACGTCCTCGAGACTCTGGCCACTCCCGACTGGCCGATTCAAATGTGAGCAATTAACACACAAAACCAAAACCCTTCCTCTCTGGCTGTGGGCCAATGCAGAGTGGATATCTAGAGCCTAATTATCCGGTTGTTTCCCTTGGCTGATTAATCGCCCGCAACTCGCACAAAACAGCACCAAGACAAAGTCTCGATATTACCTGGCCCCTCTGATCGAGTACCACAACGGCAAGCTGGTCATCAGCCTCGACCCGGGCCGTCTGGGCCGGCAGACGCCCAACAAGGAGTACACGGCCACCACCAAGTACCCGCCCTTCCTCGGCAACGGGAACAACAATGACAATAACCAAAACAAAGACAAGTGCGACGGGGCTTCCGAGGTTCCGATCCTCACGGACAAGCAAAACGCGGCTCTCGACACGCTGAACAAGGTGGCCAACCAGCACCGGCTCTCGGTGCCCGCCCGCCCCGGAGACATGCTCTTCGTCAACAACTGGGCGCTGTTGCACGCCCGCGACCCATACATGGACGGCGGGGCCAACGACCGCCGCCACCTGGTCCGCGTCTGGCTCCACGACCAGGAGCTGTCGTGGGACCCGCCCGACTCGATGAAGACGCCCTGGGCCGCCGCCTTCGGCCACCGGTTCCCCGAGGCCGTCGAGCAGGTCGGCGGTGGGCCCCACCGCCGCAACAAAGTCAACCACAAGTATCCGATTATGCCGGCCGTCGACTACCACGTTCCAAAGTACACGGCCGGCTCGGCCGCCTTCACCATCGACAGTAGCGACGACGAGGATGACAGCCACCTCCAGTGATGGGCGAAAAAGGGGTGCTCAACCCTCAAGAAGCCGCACTGCCACCTGGTGAGCTGCAAAAAGCTTTGGCTGTTCTTCTGGCCACGTTCTTGTGTGCTATTTTCCTTTTTGTATACTGGCTACCTATTTTATGATTTTATCCACCAAAATCTCTCTTTACTGTACTGCGCTGTTTGCTTGTCTCTTCTTGAGTCCACAGCCCAGCTACGGTTCTGAATCGCTTCCACCCCAAGCAGCCCCGATAAAAAAAAAGTCACCTCAGCAGGAAATATTCCCAGCTCTCCACCACCACAGGTTTTCAGTACTGTGTCTCTTTTGCTGCTCTCTCTTACCCCTCACTTGGCTTGGGCGATCTGCGCTGTGAGGGCCTTTACTTCCATTCCTTTGGGGTAAAATCACATGGGTTTCTCGGTTGGCAGCTAGCTGTTCCGCTTTTTCCCCTCTCTTGAGTCACAGTCTTAGTACCAAAAAAATTGCATGTATGGTATCTATCTTTTGTTAGGCCTTGGTGAAGCGCTGCCTTGAGCGTTCTTCCAGGTACCTTGGGTGTAATTAGTGGCTGAACCAGTTAAAAAAAAGTTGACCGCGATCGGCGTTCCTGTAACCTATTGATTGCCCTTTTTCTAATTTTTGTTTCTCCGGTTCTCGGCAAGTAGGCACGGCTTTTCCTCCGCTTTTGCAGTCACCGATCGGCAAGAGGGATCAACCAACAGATGCCGTCCAATACTGAACAAAAAAGTCGAAAGCCAAGAGAGGATAACCTAGATAGGTAGGTAGATACCACCCGTGCCACCCAGCTGCATGCTGGACCATCAAGTTCGATTTTTTGGGCGTAATCACGCAACAGATATTGCCCGTCCCACACGTCCTTCAGGCCAGCAGTGGGAGGGTGGTGTTGATTCGCCAGCGCCCCTCCCTCGCTTGCCTGCTGTAACCTTCCTTGCTTCATAGTGGCTTCCACCTGCAGATTGTTGAGATTTCTCCAGAAAGGTGGGATGACAGCGACTCCGCGCGATTGCCGTCGTAATTAAAGCCGCAAATAATTAGCAAATGACACAGCCTTCATCCTGCAGGCAAGACCACAGGGGGTGGCCTTATCAATGATCAATAACGTAGCACTCTGACCACAAAAAAAATGGCAGTCCCAGCCCTTTTATTGTTTGGTGGGACTGCCATTTTTTGTGGTCGGGGTGCGTAGGCAGAGTCGGAGCAATTACTCCGGGGTTTAGTACGCGCCTCGGCTCAATGCAGGTCTCCTCATTTGCCGTGGAGAGATAGGGAGCCGCAAGAACTTCAAGAGCATCTGCCGAAGTCGCAACATCCATCCGACGCCAGGCTCATTGGAAATGGGTAGTGGCTTTGTAATCAGGCCGGGGATGTTGACCGTAAATTATTCTGCATCTGCAGCGTCGAGAAAAGCGCACCAAAGAGAGTCAAACCACGCTAAGCGCCGTGAGAATAAGACACGACGGCGTACTTTCCACCCCATGCCCATCTTCTAGCCGCGGGGTCTGCGTCTTTGTCCTGCTGCCGGAGTTGTTCGTCTTGGCCTGCCTTCAGGCCAACCACCACGTCGGCCTTGCACGTTCGCAACGCGAGAACGTTGACGTCAGAACCACGGCCGAGCGGCCCGATGGCCTCCGCGAAAGGTGTGGTGGGGTCCCACGCAGCCTATTGAGGTACAGAACCAAATGGCGGTCAGCTCCGCACCGTCCCAAACTAGAGAAGGACAGGTGTAAACAAAACGGGGAAGAGAGGACAAATTCTTCTTACATCTCCAGTTAGCTTTCTGTAGTTGAGATCGCCCTTGAAGATGACCAACTCGCTGGACTTCAGCTCATCGAACAAGAAGGGGCACTGCGCAGGCAGGCGCCAGTAGCTGCCGGCCTGGGTCCAGAAGCTGTTAGGTCTCAGTAGTATCTTGCCCTCGGCGTAGAGCTCGGTCCACTTGGAGAAGAGGAAGGCCATGTCGGTGGCCTCGCGCTCCGACAGCGGCTCAGGCTTCTTGTCCTGCAGCGCCTCCTCGTCCGACGGCGTCTCGTAGAAGGCCTTTGGGTTGGCCAGGGCGTTGAGAAGCGCGGCGAAGTCGGCGGGCACCACATCCGAAACGAACCAAGGGATCTCCTTCGGGTGCAGCACGATCTCGGTTGCGAACCCAGCCTCGAGCAGGTAGCCGGCCAGGATGAGATCGACATATAGTTCAAAACCGGCGTTGTCGAGCACGATATCGACGCGGCGCCGCTCGGTCGGGCCTGGCTTGGCGCGCCTGGCGGCGACAAGAGCGTCGAAGGCGGCGTCGAGGTCGTCGACAAGGATGTTTGCCTCAGCGGCGCGGCGTGCCTCGGAGCCCTGCAGCTTCTGGATGTCGTCGTACGAAAGCGCCGTCAGGAGCGAGAGGTCGGTGGCGTTGCCCCAGAGACAGATCTCGCACATTTCGCGGAACAGCAGCTTGTCCGCCTCGCCGTCACCAGCCTTGTGCTCTTGCAGCTGCTTGACCAGCTGGCCGTAGCGGGCCGCGAGCTCGGCGACGGCGGGGCGGGAGGAACGGAAGGTCTTGATCTTCTGTCTTGCGAAAACGTCGTATCCCTTCCAGTGAGTGGAGAGGGAGAAGTTTGTGCTTATGCGCCTGTATAGGGACCGGGTGAGGAGCTAAGTTAGCACTGTCGCCGGACGGCGCCTGGATAGCCAGGCCCCCGAGAGTGCCGCTCACCGGTAGAGGTAACATTCAGAAAATAGCCAGTTCGCGTTCAGCCAGGTAGGGTTTCCCCGCTGCTCAAGCTCTTTGTTGTAGAGCTCGACGTCGGAACCGCCATCGTCTGGGATCGGCCTGACGGCGGGTCAGCGTGGGGCTCGGGACCGGCAGGGGTGAGTGCGGCGAGGAGGGTTGGAGGTTACGTGAGCTGTCGGTCGTGCTGGACTTGGTACTTGAGCTGGGCGAGCTCGTTGATGATGCTCCTGCCCTCGGTGGTCTTGGCGGCGTCGTCGGTCTGGGCCACGGAGCGGTACACGTCGTCGATGGCTTGCGTCTGCGGTGAGGGCGGCGGTCAGATGGGTCGGGATGAAAAGAAGCATCGAGAGGGAGAGGACATACGATAATGATGGGCCATCTCTCGCGGGCAGATGTGTAGGCAAACGACGTCTTGTCGCCCGTCGAGTACCCCGCTATTCCCAGTCGTCGGAGGGCGGGGTCGTGGCCATCAGCACTCGCACGAAAGTCGCGGGACTGGCTACACGCCAATGTTTGGAATCTTACGCGTTTTGCAGTCGTGCTCCATTCTCGCAAGGTCGACGAACAGTATAAGGATGCTGCGGCTACACTAAAAGGCACGAGGTGTCGATGGGAATCGGAGCAGCATCAAGTTCGGGTGCTTGGGCGGAGCCGTCTGCGGTGTTTTGTGCCTGGAGCGGGGCTACCCGATTCAGAGCACACGAGTCAATGCCATGAGGTTCAAATAAGCTACAAGCTCGTTCGTCCGACGTTTCCGACCGGTTTGGATGCCGTGCAGCCATATCGCATCTGCAGTCGTGCATGGGCATCAGAGCGCTATGCTTTAGAAGCGGCAGCCCCAAGGTACACCCGCATGTTGTGCCTCAGCATTGTGTAGCCCTGTCGGCCAAGTGAATCAGCGGACCACCACTTCCAATCCAGGCAGCCATGTGGCAGCGCCCCGGCGATCTTTCGCCATCAGCTCGTTCTGTATGGTGGTTCTTGGGGTGCCTGGTCCCAAGCCTTAGGTCGCGTCTCGAGGTTCAGAATTTGCATGACGTAGATGGGATGACATAATATGCGGGCACCAGCCAGCGCTGACGAATCCGACGCCCGATCGGTGATTGCGTCCGTGTTCCATAAAGTGAAGTAGACGCCGCAAGAAAACAGATAAATGCGATCTTCAGGAGGCGGTCGCAATCACGCAACCTGGTCAGTGCCGGTATACACGCCACGACGCTCCAAGCTTCATCCTAGGGGCCGACTCCCATCGCGATGCCCACTGTGGGCCCTTGCGCGTCATGATCTGCGCCTGCCTCTTTATCCCAAACAATGTCGTCAATTGAGCCTTCGTCTTACGCACGACGGGGCGTCCTGCCACCTGCCAGGAACAAAGCGGTCCCGTAGTCGCCCAAATGTCGCCCTGCTGATCGATCGTTGCGGAACAAGGAAAAACCCGTCCAGGCGCCTCCAGTTTGGACCTGCATGATGTTGATCATTTTTTGCGCACAGTGATGCCGTTCAGTCGCGGCTACCGCCTCAAAGTACGGAGTTTTTGCCTTCTATCTTTAGCAACACCCGTGCCGAATCCCGGGAGGGAAGTGTACATAGGCTTGTAGCACCTCCACCTTAAATCTTCCACCATTTGAGTATGGGTGACAATACAGTCTCAGCCACAAGCAGCCCGCCGATTGATCCCGTTACGGTACGAGGTGCTGGCTCCGTAGCCCTTGATCTTGCTTTTGATCCGGCAGGCTGATGGAAACAGACTTGAACAACGAGATGCTCGCCTCGAGGCGCAAACACTTATTCCATTGCGTGCCAGGATGCCTTCTCATGCCTCCAGTGCCTTTGTGGTCGGGCTCATACAAACGTCACAGATACCACCTCGTATCGACTCCCCCGTGTTTCCCTCGAGCTGGGATGCGTAATTGTGTGGTCAGTGTGTCGGGGTCTGGTATGGAGGGGCGAAGGCTGCGGTAGCTTGTAAACAAGCGGGCAGGCCCCGACTGCCGAGACAGCCCGCCCGGCCTTCCCACGACCGCTTCAGACTTCATTGGCCATTGCGAGCATTGGCGATGTGGCGATGTTGCCGTGGTAAGTGACGACAACAGAACACCCCATTGGCGGTTGGAAGGATGCCCGAGACATGGAGCGGGTCCCGCCCCGCACCTAGACAACGTCATCCATTGGGCGGCCTCTGGTCTTTTGTGATGTCGATGCCGATGAGGGCCATCCAACTCGTTTGCGCCGGAGGCACTGCCCTGTTTCGGCACCCAAGTACATACAGTACAATCCCGTATTGTACGGCCCGCCCACCGCCGCCATCAAGGCTCCAGACGGGTCGGCGGCTGTGCCTCCCCCTTGGCCGGCGCTGCATCATGCCAAGACTCTTCCTTCCCGTATTGAATGTCTAGTTTAGCAATGCCGACGACGATCCTTTGGAACCGGTCTCCTAGGGTTACTCACTGCCTCTGCTTGGGAAGTGACTTTGATTGAATGATGAGGGTGTGTTTTTCTCCACCTGGATGAGGCGTCATCTGGGTTCCGTAAAGTGATATAAAGGAAGCCGGATCTCGTCTAGCCACATCCATTTTCTCTGGCACCGCACATCCATCACTTTGATAACCACCTTCGCTCGCCATTGCCTGTCTCACTTTCATTGCAACCAAAACACAGAAAAATCACGTCCCCATTCAAGATGAAGTACTCCACCGCCCTCGCTGCCTTTGCCGCCGCCGGCCTCGCCTCGGCCCAGAGCCTCAACGATGTTCCTCAGTGCGCGCGTCAGTGCCTGGGTCCTGTCATCAAGGAGACCGGCTGCTCCGAGACGGACGTCAGCTGCCTCTGCAAGGCCGAGAACCGGAGTAAGGTCATCTCGTCAGGGACCGCCTGCGTCGTGCAGAGCTGCGGGCAAGAGACCGCCATTAGTACGTGGACACCCCTGGTGATTGGATACTTGAAAACATGCTTTTGCGATCTTACTAACACACAATCACCTCCCACCCATCAGACGAGGTCCTCCCCGCCATCACGCGCATCTGCAGCGGGGCCGGCGGCAACACCCTCCTGCCCGGGACCACCAGGGTGTCGACCACGGGCGCCGCCACCGGCACCACCAGGTCCGGCAGCGTCCCGACCACCACCGTCCCCACCGTGACCAGCACCGGCACCACCTCCCTGCCCATCGGCGTCCCCACGACCCGTCCCGGCGGCACCAACAACACGTCATCGACCTCGACCTCGACCTCGGCCTCGACCACGGGCACCGCTCTCCCTGCCGGCGCCCCCAAGCTCACCGGCCTCGGCGGCGCCGCCATGATGGCCCTGGCTTTCTTCGCCGCGTACTAAGCAGACGTGGGCTCTACCTACCTAGCCATGTGAAATCTATCCCGTCCAAGGTCGTACCGTGTCGCCAGATGGGGCACCCCGACTCGGGTATCAAAAGGCAAACGGACCCACACACTGCACTTGTCCGCTCTCATTAGACAGCAGATGTTTCTTTGTATCTATTTCCACGTCCCATCAGGCGTGCCGGCAGACGCAGCCATTAATAATAATGATTTGTATCATGACCTGGCATTGCTTTCGAACTATGTACTATTCACGTCGACCGGGCTCACGGCAAGCTGTGGAACGCACGTGGCTGGGTTGGTTTGGGTATAAACATGTGGCGGGGCAGACAAATGTCCTAGCTATCTACCTATCGCACAGGCGCACTGCGCGAACTAGAGAAAAAGCATGCCGGTCGCCACCATGACCATGGCAAGGCAGGCGCCACCCAGGGTCGGCTCCAGCATGGAGCTTTCTGCGGTCATGGGCATGGTTTTCCCGGCAGCAGCCGTGCTCTTCTCATCGAGGGCAGCTGGAATCGCCGGTGGCGATGGCTGCTGCTCGGGAGTGAACGGATCGCCGCCGCCTCCGTTGTTGACTGGCGCCGGGGGCGAGATAGCAGCCGGGCTGGATTCCTCGTCGGATGATTCCAAGTTGAAGGTATCGGTAGCCCGGTTGCCGCCGCCACGAGAGCCTCCACGAGCACCACCGTTGCCGTTGCCGTTGCCGTTGCCGTTGCCACCGTTGCCGCCGCTGCCGTTACTACCATTCGTGCCACCGCCCACGCCGCGGCCTGCACCACCTCCTGCTGAAGCGGATCGAAGGAGGTTCGCCACGGCCGTGTAGGCTGGCGTCTTCTGGTAGTTCTGATCCAGCAGGCACGCCTCCCCGGCACCAGAGAATGTCTGTGGAATCCACGAGAACTTGTCCGTGAACTGCCACGCAACCACACCAACACACTTTGCTGTGTCCAGGCAGGCGCCAACGACGTTGGTGTAGTCGGTAGCCTGCTGCTGGCGGGCCGCGGCACTGGCGGGCACCTTGGCATGGCGAATGTCGAGCTCTGTGTAGCTGACCTAGAAAAAAACAACTCTTAGTAAAATTGTCACGGCCAGTAGGGCCTACGGACTGCAACGGCCAGGAGGGCCCGCAGCTGGGCGGCCACGTGACCTAGCCACGTGACTAGGTCGCGTACGGGCCCTGCCGCCTACGTGCTTTGATAATAATAATAAAAAAACGTACCTCCACCCCCAGATCGGTAAACCGCTTGAGGTGCGATGCCAAGTCCTGGCGGCTCGGGGTCTGTCCCACGGTAAAGTGGCCCTGGAAGCCGACGCCGTCGATGCGCTGGCCCGCGTCCTTGACCAGCTTCACGATGCTCAACGCGGTGTCTGCTTTCTTGCCCCCGAACTCAATGTTGAAGTCGTTATAGTAAAGCTTGGCGCTTGGATCGGCCGCGGCAGCTATTTTAAATGAAAGCGGTATGAAATCTTTGCCTAGCGTTTTGAAGAAGACCGAGTTGCGGAACGAGCCGTCTTCGTTGATGGCCTCGTTGACGACATCCCACGCGTAGCACTGCCCCTTGAAGTGGCCCATGACGCGAGAAATGTGAGTCTCCATGACCGTGGTCAGGCTCTCCTTTGTGAATTGCCCGTTGGAAACTGTGGTTCAGTGGTGTTAGTGACAAAATCAAGGGGAAGAAAGGCTCGAGAGATGCAGCGACACATACCAAAGCTTGGCAGCTGCGAGTGCCAAACGAGCGTATGACATCGGAGCAGTCCCCCAGTCGAGTTTGCCAGGCCGGCGACCTGGTCCGCGGATTGGAAGTTGAACTGGCCGGCTTGAGGCTGAATACTTTGCCATTTCTGGCTATTCTCCGGCACAAACAGGCCAAACTCTCTCGTGTCCTTGACGATGCTCGTATACTTTGCATCGTTGAAGTTGTTGGAATCCGTGGCCGTACCGAAGTAAATTTTGCCCGCCTTTACGGCGAGATCGTGGAGGCCTTCGCCCGTCGCTGCACCACCACCTCCGCCGCCGTTACCACCACCACCGCCGTTACCACCACCGCCGCCACCCCTGTTAGGACCGTCACCTCTGTTGCCGCCATTCCCACCGGCCTGGCCTAGGGCGCTAGAGGCGGCGGTCAAGAGTATAGTAGCAAGAACAGTCAGCCTTGCCATCGTGGAAGGTGCTTCGAGATAAAAGGCCCTGTCCTGAGGGTGGGGGAAGAAATGTAGAGAAAGAGAATGACCAAGACACTGTCAGGTCCCTGAGCAGATGATGAATAAAGACAAACAAGAAGTGAAAGAGCACGCAAGCGAGCCGGGGAGCTATACGGCCAGTGAGGCGAGGCGCATTGGGTAGGTATCCAGGTGTTGTCGACAGATTGCAGCCCTGGTTTTGCCGGACCCGATCACAAGCTCGAATAGGTAGGGGTAACCGGAGAAAAATGAATCAAGTCCAGAGAAGGAGGAGGGGACGACGACGCAGCTCGAAGGGGAGGACCAAATATAGCGAGCCTTTCTTGTAAGATGGAGACCTATCGGTCGCCCCTGGCCCGCCTGTCCGCAAACTGCCGAGTGCCGCCGCGGCGCATGTCCATGCATAGCTATCCGGGAGAAAAGGTGCTGTTACGGCTTTGGGGAGGGAGCAATGCTTAAGGCTCGGCTGGGTTTCAGCATGGTCAGATCAGACCAACAGGGATGTGGCGAGGATCCACGGCAGGGTTAGGACCCATCGAATCGGCAGAGACTCGCGCGAGAGTGGCTCTTTTTCTGGTGCCACCGGATCGACATCAAACGGAAACGGCCCGGCGCAAGCTTCAAGCTTTTATGGTAGAATGTGTTATTGGTGGTGGCCGTTGCGCGCATGACAGAACGTCGAAGCGGAAAGGCCTGCCGACGCTGCCAGGACCCCGCGGTCCCCATAGGATGATGTCCCCACGACATGGGATTTTGATTCGGACGAGGCTCCAGGGCTGCTGTTCTCGGTCTTCTGAGCAGCGTGCAATCCGATCATTTGAATGGCCTTCGCTGGGCCGTTTCCGAGATGATGACGGTTCTGGAAAGAGCTGAGCCACAAAGTCACGCGCAGAAGGCGCGCCTTGTGACCCGCTGGCTCCGCAAATGCAAATAGGGGCTCGCAGTCACTGCGCCGCCTTGCCCAGCTTTTTGTCCGCGCTGCCTGCCATCAGGAACGCAGGCAGGCGTTTGATGTGTTTTCGAAAATCCAGTTCCATTTCCGGTGCCAATTCGATTGTCAATTCACGTCAGATCCGGCCGTGCGCGGAGAATTGAACCAATCTCTGGCAGAGGTCATGTTCGGTTCTTGACCCGGCAACCCTAATTGAGCATTTCCCACCCCGTGACGATTTACATTACTGGAACCCTCCAGGCAGCGTCTCTATTTAGACTTCCGCCTTGCGCGTGCGGCTGCCATGGGCCTCGATTCGTTTCACAAGAAGTTCACCAAGGCTACTAAGGCCTACATCACAAAGAAATGGTGCGATAGCCCTCATGGCCCTCCCCCCTTCTCCCGCCCTGCTCGATCGCGTGGCTGCCGCCATCTCCCGCAGCCAGCTGGGGCAGCAGGAGCCCGCCCCACATAAGGCGCGCTACCAATCTTCATCACGCCTTGGCCCCACAACTATTAACGACCACGGCTGCCACAGGGAAGAGGTCAAGCACCGCGCAGCAGAATTAGACCCCGAGGCGGCGGCGGCGGCCGAGGCCGAGCGCGCCCTGGCCCGCGAGCGCAATGAGTTCCTGGCCCCCATCGCCGCGCGCCTCGAGCAGAGCCGCAGCCCAGACGCGGCCTCGGCAGACCCGGGTGCCGGCGTCAGCGAGATGGAGCAGCCGCTGGTCTACACGCGCGGCACGGCGCAACGGGCCGTCCTGCTCGTCACAACGCCCATCGAGTTCGGCCCCGTCGAGCTGACCAAGCAGTCGTACCGCCTGCTGGCCCGCCATGTCGGCATGAGCTTGAGCAGCGTCTGCCACTGGGCCCTGTGCGTCATCGACCGCGGCACCGGCAAGTCGTACAGCTACGACCTGATGAGTGATCGCCTCGAGCTCAACATGATTGGGAAAAACATCTTCCGCGTCAACGAGGTCACGCCCGAGTTCGTCCAGACGTGGAGCAACGCCTACTACGTGGGCGAGACCACAAAAAGCCACGAGGAGATCCAGGTGCTCGGCGAGAGGCACATGACCCTCAACCCGAAGTACAGCCTCCGCGAGAGCAACTGTCAACACCTAGCCGAAACGCTCGTGCGCGAGCTGTGCAACGGCGGTCGCCTCATCAGCCAGCACAAGCTCGACGAGGAGCTCAAGCTGATTTCGCCCAAGATGGCCATGGATGTAATAATGGCCAAGCTGCAGAACAAGCTCGAGGACCCCGGCCAGGGCGAGGAGAGCCATTCGGTCAAGCGAGACGTCGACATACTAGGTACTTTGTGGGCCAGAGTCAAGAAACACTCGTAGAATGACGAGGGCCAACATTCGCCCGCCCAGTGAGCACTGAGCAGCTCGGTGCATTGGTGCAGCGTCTCTTTAGAGTAAACATTTGCTGTTTGGCGATGCGCATTTAGACCATACAATACAAAACAGTCACTCTCACTTGGCGTGCTTATTCCGTAAACCATTGCTCCCATAGCCATCGAGTCACTTGGAGCCTGCTGTTTCCACGACTCACTTTGTGATGCTCCGTATACACTCACTTTCCGAGCAGCTCGGTTCTGACGCGTGGCGAGACTAGCGCACACTTATTTATATCCCTTCTTTTTCCGTGACCTTCGAACGCAACTCGGCAGCAGCTTTTCCCTGTCTGTGGCATTCTGCTAGTGTTTAACATACTGCTTTTACTACCTGGTATAAACATGTTCCGGCTTCGTCTTCCATAATCTTGCCGTTTCTTTCTTTTCTTTTGGAAAAAGAAAAAAAAAGAAAAAGAAATGATGATGGTATATCCCCCAGATCTAGTCCCACCCACGATCGTCTACCGGCACTAGGGCATAGCAGTACCATACCAATTTTCACAGTGAAGTTGCCATGGACGTGGTGCCAGCCCTGTCAACTACTATGACGTGGGTAGCGCGCATTGCGGGACTTGAACCCGCGACCTTCGAAGATATTAATTAGATTACTATCTCCCAGGCCACTCGACCATCTGTTTTGTTGGAAGGAGCTCCGGAGAAGTTCTATTTGAAGGCACCCCTCCTCCTTGCATGCTGTGGGTCTGGGCAAGCAAACGTGACATCAGATGGCTTCAATATCAAGAAAGTCCAACTGCAGTCCTAGCTTCATGGCTACCAGTATACGATTGACAGTACAAGCTTTGTTCTTATCACGAGCATGCTAGCTTTTTTTTTATAACGAGCCGTGTATAACAACGGCTACGTGCTATCCGCTCTCTTCTCTTAAAACTATCGAACCAGCCCAAGGTGAGCAGGGTATGAAGAGGAGGTGAGCCCAGCCAAGGAAAACATATTCGAGGCTCGGTCGTTCCTTCCTTCTTTAACCCAGTCTCTTCGAAGCCCCACCCCAGAGCAACACAAAACCTTTGCCAGACTCAAAAATTCCCATGCCAGCGTTGACCACTTCCTCTCCAGCCTCTTCAGACTGAAAGCCCTGCCGCTGCCCTTGCCGTTCCAGCCGCCCTTGCCGTCCCCAAACACATCCAAAGAAAGCCCAGCCGCCCGCCCAAGATGAGCTCGTTCGTCGGCTTCAAGAGGTCTTTGCCGAAGTCCGGCATGAAATATGCCGACTTCAATCTTCTTTCGCGTGGGCGCCGCGACCGCAAGGTCGCTCAAGCCATCAAGGACGCCGCCGCCGCCGATACTGCCGCCGCTGCCGCCTCCACCACCACCACCAACACCACCACCACCAACGACCTGGCCAAGAGGGCCGTCGAGCCGCTCCTGGCTCAGCTCTTCCGCGACGCCGCCGACTTGTTCGCGGGCCGGAACCAGCGCGGCGGGGCCTCGCGGTCCTTCACGGTCGAGTTCTTCGACCTGATGGAGGCACTGCAGCCCATCAGGGCCTGGACCCGGGCGCTCAAAGAGCCCGTTTTTATCGAGCTTTTCGCAAAGCTCAGCGCGGCTCGCGCCGCCTGGAGGGAGAGTCCCAGTGACCCCTTCAACGAGGACGAGCACTGCGATCTTGCCAAGGCCATAGACCAGTTCAACCTGGTCGCCGGCGGAGACAAGACGCGGGAGTGGGCCGACGGCGGGCTGGGCATGTACCAGCTCGCCGGCGGTCTGCTCGACGACGACGACGACGATGACGACAGCAGCAGCAGCAACAGCAGCAGCAGCAGCGAGGACGAGGCCCAGAACGAGGCCGAGGACCAGGTATGTCCATCTATCAAACTGATCTTCACCATTTAGTTCGCTTAGTAAAAAAGCTAACCACATGATATTTTCACATTTACAGTTCGACGTCGAGATGGCCGACGTCGACCCGACCATGGAGGAGGTGACCGCGGGGGTGGAGGAGATGGACCTCGCCTAATAGAGGTCCGGGCAGGACACAGCCCAGGAGGAGGGGAACCATGGGGAGGGATAGAGGAGGGATGGGGGAGGATATACCAGAGTCATAGCCGCACTGGTTTGCCGACATCAACGGCATTTTTTATTTTAACAATGGGATGTTTGATTTTTGCTTGCCTGAATTTTTCTGAAATGCTTGTGATGATCATCTGAGACGAGAGTGACTTTGGAGACTTTTGCGAACAGCCTGCCCCCCAATGACAAGACGCGCTGGTCACCGACCCGACAGCAGCAGGATTGTCCAGGATCTCCACCTCCCACATGCCCGCCGCCCTGAGAAGCCACTGGACTCCCCACAGAGGAGCAGCAGGCTCATCATGCTCTGAGTGAGGCGTTGGCCACTAACGACTCTACAACTCAGCCCTCTGGTCTTAGTCTCCCATCTGCGCCTCCTACACAATATGTGGATGTGTCGGATGTTCCCCTCCGGTAAAGGAGCGAGCTACCCGTTCTTCCTCAGCGAGTGCAACCTGACACAGCAAATGCCACATCGCCCACACCTCGAACTGAGGCTAGCAAGGCTATCAAAAAAGGCCAATAATAGCCTCGCCCTCCCAATCCACAGTGACATGTTGCTGGATCGCCCACAAAGACCCGTTAAGCTGCACGCTTTCCGTCAGCCCCAGTGGTAGGACGGGCAGATCACCGACCCCAAGGAGCCGAAGACTTTGAAGTCGAACTTGAAGATGACTGTGCAGGACCTTCCACTGCTGGCCCCATGCCGGCTAATTATGTCAGCGGTTTCGACACTTCCTGGATTTCTTGCGCCTGACTGGCGCAACACCGAACAAGAGCCTTACAAAAGGGCCACACGCAAGCGCGCGTCACCGGCCGCGTGCGGGGACGTCTATAAGCTGGCGCGCGTAAAAGAAAAGAAAATACGGGCACGAAATAAATCCGAGGAACTTTAAGCCCACGGGCACAAAAAAATAAAAAAAAAGTATATAAAGCCCGCCTCCCGCCGCTTTCAAACCTGAACCGCTCCCCAAACTTTCAGACCAGCGAACCAATTCGCGCATGTCAGGGTTCCTGCCCTTAACCAGCTACGAAGGCAATCCCTTCATTCTTTACCCGACCGGCAACGAGGAACCTCTTCCATGCACTGGCAACCTGCCCTGACCCCCCGCAGCGCGCAATCATGGTCTGCCGCGGCGGCATCAACGACACCTCCGTGTCGCTCGGGTTGGAGGCGCGTTGGAGGCGCCAGCACAGCCCTCCGATATGCGACCTCGGACTCGGAATTCTCCCATAGCGGCTTCATGTCGACACCTGGTTCCAGGCGATTGTTGCCTGGATTTACTTCACCGAGCGTCGCAAGGGCAAACATCCACTGGATGGGAAGGCCGGGCCGAAACGTAAGGACTCCACACAGCTGACTCCTTATGTTTTCGCCGCTGCCGACAGCGATCGGATCCTTTCAGACGAGGACCCAGTGCTCGCCGAGAACGCCATCTCGTCGGCCAACGTCCGCCTCAGAGGCTACCAGATGGTCGTTACAAGACCCAACGAACAGACTCGCCTTGCCGAGAATCCTGGTGCCACTAGCAATTGGCTTTACAATCGGATGAAGTTCCTTCTGGCGCGAGACGCATTCTCGGAGTTCCGAAACGGCAAGCTCCGCCAGACCACAAATGGTGTCGCTGAAAGGGACCAGACAGTGCCTATCTCCCAGGCCGTCGTGTCTTCCATCATCGACGGCATCTACAATAAGGGCGCGGCACTGCCCCCCCACTGCAATCTGAAGTTCCGACAGATGTGGTTGAGGAGCTCCCCGCGCTCTTTGGGACCGGCGAGGAGTCCGAGGCATACCTCGCGTCACAGGAGGCGCTTATCGAAGCGTCCGTGGAGATTGAAAAGCAGCGTGGCGAAACCCAGGAGGAGGCTACGATCCAGCTGCTCAGCAGCCCGGCCCTTAGGCCC